>OX419617.1:12011694-12611764 GCA_948473465.1 Lithophane ornitopus | reverse complement strand
TCAAATCAAATTCTAAAAGCCAGAATTATTTCAATAATTGGAAACAGCACCAGCAATTAATGCGAATTCATTAACGGAACTCCGATAACAGCACTACGTTCAAGAGATGAGGGTAGTTAGGGGTGGTAGGGAGCAAGAGAGGGGAGAGGGGGAGACGGCCGGTGTCCTCCACCTCCACAAATGACGTCAGACCAGACCCCTAACGCGCACGTATAGCACTCAGATGAATTCAGATGGCTATGCTTTAAAGATAACAAGCTGTATAAAACATCACTTTAGTCATGCTACAATTACTATGAATGATACAATACAAAGTTACAGACTCCATAGGAAATACTGTGTGATGAAAATAATTTGTTGTATTGCGATAAGAGTCAGATTTAAATACTGGTTATAAATGCGTGCGACATGACGGACCTCCTACCTACATCATTATATTACTGAACATGGACATAATGCGTTAGACTATACTCGCAGTTATTTCCTGGTTGATGAGAATAATATTATTATGTACATGCATCCCTATAGTTCCAGATGCTAATTTGACTGCCAAACTAACAGCTTTGCAACAAAGTTGGAACAGTACTAATTAAAACAAATATTTGGTTCTCAACAGAAAAAAAATCGTAAGTGACACGTAAAGGTATCCTACTGCAGCCTAGGTGTCGGTGCATTGCATCTTGTTGTTTACATTATTAACGACGCGACTTTGGTAGAACAATTTCCATGAAGTTTTATAGAATAAACAAGGCAAGTTAAATAAAAGCTTGTAAAATAGAGCCTTTATCAACATAACACAAGATTGAGAGAGAATCTTTTGAATCTCTTCCTTTTTGGCATTGTTCGCGACATAAACAGCGTTATCGAAGACTACAAATTATTGATGAGACTCTAAGCAACACTATTGATTACATTGGTAAGTAAGTTTTCTTGGTTAATAATAAAGTCTTTAATTCAACAAGCGATTCTAGAAATTAGGTGGATATTAGGTGATATGTAGGTAGATTTTTGTGTTTTTCAGAGGGCTTTTCTTTGATTGCATGAAAATGCGACCGATTCAAATCATCGAAATGAAATTGTTTGAAAGTTAAATAAATCTGCAAGTGGGCACTTAATTTCTAAAAAAATATTCGAAAATTTTGAAAGCAAAATTACTTTGAATTAACTGCTTCGCTCTCAATTTTCAATGCGACTTGTGTGCAACAGCTTCACATGCTCACTAGGTAGGTACTCAGATCCCATTATGTCCTTATCCAGTTAAACACCATAATTATGCAATGTCATGTCCGCAAAAGTAGACGATTTTACGTTCCGTTTGTGACTGCCGAGAGCTTTTACGACTTGCAACAGGAGCAGGATGAGGAACGCGAGACTTCAGGGAAATTTACACCACCCGAGCCTTGGTCAAAGCTTTTTGTTGCCTTGTTTATAAGATAGCAACACGGAGACGAGTATATTTCAACATTTTCAACGTCGCGACGAGAATTTGGAAAGTAGGAAGGTACTGAACCTCTGTCCGGAGATTTTAATATCTTCCGCGGAAGTTTTGTACAGTTCAACTCATAACATTTTGTTACACATTCACACATCGTTCATTTCGTTTTTGCTTCACATTTTAGAGAGTTTAATAATACATAGGTACACATAACACTTACTTATTCAGTAAATTATGCAACTGAAGATGCCTTAAGAAATACTTTTGTAGAATATGAATATTTTTCGCTCAACCGTGTTGTCCATGTCCACATCAATGATAGGTATCATTGATGTGGATGTGCGGTTGACTGTACAAAAGTGTTATACCAAAGACTATATAACCTTTGTGCTATACTGATATCGTGTGTATTCATTATTTCAATAGCCATTCGTGCACTCGTGTTTGACGTGTTATACACATAGTACAGGAAAATATTTTACTGCAACGTGCAAAAAAGATACGATTGTGGGTAGATAATAAATATGCGTTCATCGGAAAATCCTGTCGAGACGTGGTCCGGCACAAATGGCGGTAGGGGAGGGTCACCCTGTTCGATGCCGGCGACGCGCCACGTTGCAAGGCCGAGCAACCGTGGGGAATGACACCCCCGCCACTTATGTCCCTCCACAACACAGAAAGAATGAGTTACGATTTTATATTTACTTTTAGTACGTGTCATCTCATTCATTTGCATGTTAATTGGTTTTTTGAAGAGACAATTTACAAAATACTTGCCTCAATATGAAGTTGTGGCGGAAAAAACGTCGAACTCATTTTAGTCGGGAAAAGGAACATTTTTTGCGGTAAAGAAAATTCTATGTGTTTAGAAAACTGACTTTGTTCGAAAAAAAAAAACACCAGCCTCTATAATAATTAAGGTGGATCCCGCTATCCAACTGAGCTTTTTTAAGTCAAGGGGAATATTGAACATGATTTCCGTATAGACGTACCACCTTACAGCCAAGTGTAAAAACTCGAGTTCTTATGATAGAACCACACGAGAGCAAGTATACGAACCAGTTTTACAGGTAGGCACAGACTTAGAGTTCCATGCATGATTATAATTATGTAGATTGGCGCAAATACGAATACAACAGATATGTAGCTGGGTAGGCACGAATAATTTGCCTAACCGCCATAGTGAAACACCACAATTTACTTTCCGGTTTCAGTCGGTTTAGATAGCAGGTAGAGGTACAGTCCTGATCAATAAAAACGTTTTCTGTTAAACAAAAAAAAAACCAGCTTCCAAAAAAAAAACACTAGGTATGTACGTAAAAAATTATTTTAATTTCGGTTTCTTTGGTTTTAGATTTCAGAAATTAAAGTAATTTTTTAATATTTTACTATTATGTTTATATTTTTCGCTTTTTAGTTAGGCCTACTGTTGTGGTAATCTGTGGTTGTTGTACCTACCTCACACAAATTCGATACAGTGATAGGAAGATATAATCATTCACATAGGTTAAGTGCGAAAAATACGTAATATTATTGCGTAGCATTATTGAAGTTAACTCAAAAACTAAAATTGATATGGGACCACCGCGCAAGCTTCTTAAACCAAATGAAAAATAATTTTAAAGCGCGGTTCACAATTGACGAGAATATCGATGGAAAAACATTTAAAAAAAATATTGCAGACGAAAATCTTCCTTTTTGGAAATCGGATAAAAAGATAGGTATATCTCTGAAATTTACGAGTAGATATAGAAATGAGAATAGGACTAAGTTTACAGTTATAGAAACATGTGCTTGTACGTCCATATGTATATTATATTATATGAAATGTAGATGTAGATTGCTCTATATGAAAATGTGCGGTCGTCGTGAGATCTGCACCATTGGAATGACAACCCTCTTCATAATAATGGGCGTTCCAGCGATATTAAAGCTTGTAAAATATGTCGCAGATACGTGTCGTCAAAATATAGTGCTTGCAGGATTCACAGAATTTCATTGTTCGTATACAGTATTTTATACACATTCTCGTACAAGAACCATTGTTATGATTTCTTTGTTTGAAAATATTTGATTATTGAAGAAATTCGAGATTGGAGGCATACTTACTTAGTTATCAATGCATTATTTAGGTACCTACAACCTATGGGAAACGAAACACCCATGTTTGTATAAGGTTCATAATCCGTTTGCGAAAATATGACCATGATTCCGAATTTCGTGTGAAGCTCAAGTGGTTACCAATTCGCCTTCGCCGGAATGCTCATATTCTTTCCCTTTTTACCGGACTACGGCGAAACAAAAAGGAGGGTTATGATTTTGATCGGTTTGTATGTATACAACATTAGTTTTTGATTACCCTAAACCCGAAAAGGGGTCATTGTATTCATCATTTAAAAAAAAAAAAAAATCTGCTGTTCCATACATTTCAAAAATATATATGTGGTATAACTTTTATTATAACTAACTTAACTAACTTATTATAACTAACTAACTATAACTTTTATATAAAACTAAAACCCAACTACGACACAAAAACTCGACTAAAAAGGACAGATAGACAAATGAAAAATCTGAAGTCACACGTATGTGTTTGATTTATGTCCTTACACGTGTTACTCCGGATTTTTAATTTGTGTCTGTGATGTCTTGTTGATACCTTTTTAGTTGACTTTTTTGTCGTAGTTGGGTTTTAGTTTTATTCACCTGTAGTGTCTTTTTTTTAACCCCCGACGGAAAAACCAGGGTGTTATAAGTTTAACGTGTGTATCTGTGTGTCTGTCTGTTCCATCGTAGCTGCCAAACGGCTGAACCGATTTTGTTTTGTTTAAAGTTTTTTTTCTCTTCAAAAGCTCGGGATCCTATGTTTCAAAGACTGTATTTAATTTTATCCCTTTTAGTCAGCCTTTGCATTCTTCGGCGAAATGAGAGTTTCAAGATAATGATCTCAGTTTCGTAATAATATCAATTTGGTAATAAGATTAAACAAAGTAGCGCTTCTGAAATCTATTGTTTAAATACTGTTAGATAGTATGTCATATATGAAACTATGAAACATGATGATTTTGTTTGTTATTTATTTGCTTCTTTTGTTTTTCATCAGAATACAACTTGAGTAGATGAATTTGCAATTCGTACAGTTTACGTACCTGCCTCAGATACCTGCCTACTTGGTTATCTTCAAGACTGACGTATTATTACTTTTAAATCCACAAGTCGACGACGGTTTATCGTAAAATTATTCCACTATGTCAGCTTTATCGATTAGACATTTTTCAACAGACTAAATAGTCTAGACTTGGTCAGAAAAAGTACTAAAAGTCTCGCTCGACTCAATTTCAGGTTCAATCGTTTAGAATTTATACGATGCCATTATGCTTGGTACATTTTATTTTCTTTACCTAGGTACCGATATACAATTCATCTTGAAAGGTCACCCTTACACGCAAGTTGACGCAAGAGACGCAAGTTGACGCAAGAGACGCAAGTTGACGCAAGAGACTCAAGTTGACGCAAGAGACGCAAGTTTATAAATCGAAGGGATAGCCTCATAATATCATATCGTGGCCTTCGTGAGCAAAGTTCAGAAGGAGTTATTAGAATATTAAACTACCAGACAGTTTATGTATTTACTCGATTTCAAGTTGATTGTGTAAGGAGGGACAGTACCTACCTACACTAGGTACCTACAGTTCAACACAATATTCCTAGCTACCTATGTATGGTATTTATTTACTTACATTATTTATTAAAGCAGTTAGGTACTGAGGAAATCGAGTAGGTATCTCTTATGAAAATACCTATAGCCCAAAATATGATCTGGTACTTAACTAAATTGCTTTTATAACACCGACTGCTTTTACGCGACGACGCGCAAGCGGTGCGCGTTTTTGCAAAAAAAATCTTCTCAAAAATGTAACTTACGAACTTATGAAGCAATCGAACCTATTCCAATTTTGACCGATTGTGCATTACGCAATTAGGGTGCTGGTGCACAGACTGCGGGGCAGCGGCAACACCGTCCTGACGATGATCGCCAACAGACTGGATTGCCCTTATATCCGGCAAGCTGCAGCAGACATATCGTTACCTTGTGAGTGTTTGTTTTTAGCTGTGCTTGTTATCCTGTCTGTATCCTTTTATGAATCTGTTTGTAAATGAGTTGGGTTACTTGAATTAAACTGTTTTGTTTTTAATTTTTTATCTTTAAAATAATAATTAAGTAAGTAGGTAGGTAGGTAGGTACTACGACCTATTTGAAAGATGTGACCGGTGACTAACTTTTAGAAATCCACTAGCACCTTGCGACTTCTTTCTGTGACACAATCCACGTCCTATACAAACTTACATCCGCCTTCAGACTTTTTTACCGAAACTTGAAATAAAAATCTGGCGAATTTTCATAAAAACTTTCACTTTTTATTATTATCATACTTTAACCCTCTTCAGGAAATTTTAGCCGGCTGGGTAAAATTTCCTAGTCTTGAAACTCTTAGGTAGGTACTAGGTACCTACTTCATACCTACTTCTTATCCAAAATCCAAATTTTCATTGATATTACAACTACAAAAACTTTAAAAAAAATGAAAACAGATGACCTACCTATTTCTGTCCAATCCCACATTAAAACAATCTCATACGGTCGGAGGCATCATCACAATAAAGACCTATTAGCTTTTGGGTTAGTTTGATTAGGTACTGGACGGTTTATTGCGATTTTCAGAATTAAGAAGAAAGCTAAGGAAGCAGAGGAGGTGGGCTATTAAAAAAACAAAGCCCCTTCTATGGGCATGAGTATGAGCACTATACATATATGATCGAGCACCCATGAGGTTTTCTAGCACCCATGAGGTTTTCTAGCACCCATGAGGTTTTCTAGCACCCATGAGGTTTTCTAGCACCCATGAGGTTTTCTAGCACCCATGAGGTTTTCTAGCACCCATGAGGTTTTCTAGCACCCATGAGGTTTTCCAGCACCCATGAGGTTTTCTAGCATCCATGAGGTTTTCTAGCACCCATGAGGTTTTCTAGCACCCATGAGGTTTTCTAAAAGTCGGCGCCCCTGATTCAGGACAGCACTTTCATAAGTAGGTACTTAGGTATATAAAACCGTTGAATATGTACCTTGTGTTTTCTATGTCCTTTGTTTTGGCACCAAAATACGACGCTTTAACGTACTTAGGTAAGTAGGTACTTATTAAGCAATTACTATTCACTTGACATACCTGTTCTACGTGGGTAGTAGGTACCTATATATGTGTTACTTGTTCACCAATATTTGTAGGCACAGACTACTTAGAGATACTACGTATTTTGTAGGTAATAACTAATTAGGTATGTTATTTGTTCCTTGTTCTATTATTACTCGTTATACCTACATAAATAGTAGAGCGGCTCTACTATTTATACTAGAACCTATAAAGCGAGTAATAATGCGTGTTATAGGATCCTTTATTAATTATTACTAGCTGCGCCCCGCGGGTTCACCTGCATAAGTCTCGATCCCGTGGGAATATCGGGATAAAATTTTTATGTCCTAATCCAGGTCATGATCTACCCATGTGCCAAATTTCATCCAAATCTATTTTGCCGTTTTAGCGTAAATCGCATTTATAATATTAGTTAGGATTTCGCACTGCTAGCTAACTGTCTGCTGCATTAGTATTGTATTGCCACTGACCCACTGTAAATATTTAATGGCTCGTCACATCATGCTTGCGTCAGGTACTTATAAATATGATGCTTGTTTAATAAGCATATAGGTAAGTACCTACTCCATATTGTATTCCAAACGTGTGCAATACCCTGAGAATAGCAATACGTTGTGCTACCTGTCTCGTTGAGCATGGGTACCTAAATTGCTATTACAATGCGAATTTATCGTGTAACAAACATTAGTCACGATTTAGCTTAGTCATCTTGATTTAGTGATGGTCGTCCCGGTAGAACTGCTAGCACGCAATAATGTTCATTAAAATAGTAATTACTACTCCAGTGCAGTGGTGAACAGTTTCGGAGAGATAACGTCTCCCTGTCTCACCCCGTGCTGCAGAAGGATAGGTTTCAAGGTCTGGTCCTTTTTTTTTTTGGGTGGGAAATCATCATATGACTTCTCCCGCTCTGGGCGAAGCGGAAGGGCGTGTCAGACTCTTACTGACTAAAACCCACCCGTGTTCCTTCAGTTGCCTGTTGCCAGGGTCCCGGTATCCCTTTCGGACTATTCCGCAACAAGGTCTGGTCCTGGAGTCGGACTGACATAGTAGCGTTTTCATACAAACACTTCAGCACCTTGATGTACCGATAGTCAATCTGGGCACTGTTGGAAACACTGCAGTACAGCCCAAGTCTCGATCAAATCGAAGGCTTTCTCGTAGTCCACAAACGCTAAGCAGAGAGGCAGGTTATACTCTTCAGTCTTCTGTATAACCTGCCGCAGCGTATGTATGTGGTCTACGGTGCTAAAGCCTTTACGGAATCCGGTTTGTTCGGGACTTTTGAAAACAACTTGTAGACAGGGCTCAGAAGTGAGTGGGATGAGCCTATAATTCATAAGCAGGGCATTGTGACCCTTTTTAAAGAAGAGTACCACCAGTGGAACAGAGTTGTAGTGGCACCACACCCCTGTTCCATGCCTGTGGCGTTTTACTCTCGAATAAGGCGGAATCGGGTCTTGAAGAGAGTTTTCCTCCTGCCTTCAGGAGTCGTAATTCCGTCATCACCTAGCGAGCGCCTTATTGTTTTTAAGCTGCTTCAGGGCCATCCTAATCTCATACAAACTGACGTCCGGGATGTCTTCGGTATAGTGTTGGGTCAACAATAATATTGTAACAATTAAATCAATATTGATTTAAAAAAACGGTAAGTAGCTATTGTTATAGTGCCTACCTATCTAAACTATACTCTAAAGTAGGTATCGGTAGTAGTCACAAAGTCTAGTTGTAGGTATCATCGCATTGCAAAGAAGTTTAATGTACCTACTGTAACATTTATTTGTCACCTATCGTGACGACTGTGTCAGTAGGAGTGTAGGTAACACCTGTTCAATAAGTTGGAATATTATAATGAAGGTTTCTACGTGTTTGGAATATGAGTGTGGCGCGGTGGTTCGGCCATACAATAGCTACACTATCTCAAAATCAATTCGTCGAAGCACATAAAATGCTCGCTCTCATAAAATCATTTCTTATCTTATCATCGGCGCAAGAAACAGAGCTTATAAACTCGCCATGGTTTGGTTGCTACAATAAATAAATTGGGCGCGGGGAATAAACCTACTTATCGCGATTTATAGCGGCTTACGAACTTTGTGGACAGTTGAAAAGAACCGTTCAAGTGATTGGAAATAAATAGGAATGAAACACAGTCAAGAAGAACGCGGGGAAGACCTGTATGAGACTTCGGCACAGACCAGGGATGCACAAAAGGGAAGAGGCCTAGGTATACTCAGCAGTGGATAGAATAAGGCTGCCAATGATGAGGATGATGAAACAAATTGCAAAAATATTGGAAGGTCCTACGAGAACCTATGCCTATCCTGTTAGGTAAAAGTATGAAATCTAACTAAGTAGGCACCTACCTACTCTTAAAGTTTAATTCGGCCGTTTGAGATTTCACCCGCAGTGTTATTTACTTAGCGCCACCAACAGCCTTTCTCGGAATGAGCACTCACTAGTGTAAGCTTATTAGAGTCTGTCTACTCCCAGGAGCATTATAACGGTATGAGCAGGTACCTATAAAACATTGTTGATTACTTAGAAAAGAAGATGAATTATCTGTGTCTGCGAGAGTATAGGTATATACCAAAAGTAATAAAGTTAGTATAAAATATCTCTAAGCTACATCCGCACAATCTTAAAGTTTACAAGTAAAATAAATTCAGGCACTTGATCACATAATCTTACATCAATATGATCCGCAAAATAGGTGTCGGTGGGTATGTGCATGTGAGTGATTTGGGTGGTTGACGTTATCAAGTGGTGCACTGTCCTCACCTCGAGTGTCGGAGGCTGCAGCACGAGTCTGGAGCACAAAGAACACGGCCGCGCGCCGCCCGCCTGCCGGCACACTGCCGCCGCCGCTCCGCGCCGCCAGAGGGCGCGCTACGTACTACTGCCTCCCGTTCCCATCGATCCACCCTTCCCTACACCCCGTAACGTTCTATCCCCCACAACATAGAGCTCCAATTACTCGCACTCTAGGGTTAGCTGCTGGCGGCATCCTTCGATGACGTGGGTGAGCTCCGTTGTGATGATTGCAGAGCTTACTTTATTGACAAAGCGTATTTATAATAGCGCACATAAAATTCGGTAGCTCGTTTAGCTACCGAATTACTCACTTAACCTTTTGATTGTTCGAAATTTATTGCATCATCTATTATTGCTGATATTTTACTGAGTATCATTCGAAACCAGTAAAATAACATTAAATCATGCATGCACCGTCAAAAACAAGCAAAGACGTATATTTATGAGGTAGGATAGTGTTATCATTAAATAAATACAACATTTTAACAAATAATATAACTTTATTTCATTTAAGAAAATGTAACTCATAAAATCACAACAAATACATGTACATTTGTCATCACAACATACGAATGGTTACACTTTACATTTCATTCATTTACAATATCTACATAATATTAATTGACAAATATATTCATATATTTTTATACAACAGAAATTATTATATGTATATCATTATAAATATGATATGTTCCATCACATTTATATACTTATCTCTCTCTCTCCCTCAACTTCAAGTTGCCTAGTTATTATTTTATACCTTCATCTAAACTGTATATTTTTATATTTAAGTGACTTCCACTTAATATCTAACCAAGAAGATGTAATGCGGTCCCTAGTCGATCATGCGGCATAACATGCAATTGTTACGTGAATTACTATGCTGCATGAAGGACCCTGCATGGCGGCCATGCAGCATGATAATTCACTCAATTCTATGGAATTTTCAATCAACTGCCAGCACGAAATACGTGCTGTCATTCGTATCAATCGATACAACTAAACGGTCATGCATGCATGACCGTTTGCATGCCGTATGTCGTCTGCCGTATGCCGTATATCTCTAGGGACCGCTTAACACAAAGATTAAACCTCCAACTGTCACTAACGAGACAATAGATTGTTATCGGCCTTCTAAAGGCCGCGCGACAGGGTTTGAGAGCGTTTACGTTGAAAGTTGGCAACGTCGCAAAAAACTGTCAAATATTTACCTGTTTTGATTAATTTGGCAATATTACTGTATGGAAATATGAATTACTAGCTGCGCCCCGCGGTTTCACCCGCGTAAGTTTCGATCCCGTGGGAATATCGGGATAAAAAGTATCCTATGTGTTAATCCAGGTTAGAAACTATCTGTTTGTCAAATTTCAACCAAATCCATTCAGTAGTTTTTACATGAAAGAGTAACAAACATCCATACTTACAAACTTTCGCGTTTATAATTAGTTAGAAGTTAGATGGCTAGACAAAATTATAACACCGAATTTAAGTTGTAACCGGTTTTAGGTGTAAAATAGGCATTTGGAAAGTTTCCAAATACTTTTTTTTACAACTAAAACTAAATATTCGGTGTTACGATATTTCATTTCACATTTCATTTTTCAAAACAGCGATATATTTGACGTCTATTTGTGACGTTGCCCACTGTCAGCGTAAGCGCTCTTAATAAGAATAAGTATATAAAAATAAATAGGTATGATGTTTTAACAATTGGCGGAAGTGTTACTTAGTATTAAAATTTCAGCAATTTGAATACAATAATATTTATAATTACAATGTTTAATCTATTGAAATGTTCCTATAAAATATTGAAATCATTTATGTATACTGGAACAAAATGAGTGTTGTTGTACCATAGTGGAACAACTCCTGTAATTAAAAATAACAATTATTCACATATTTTAGGGATAAGAAGCTTAATTTCTTCGTAAATAAAGACGTTTTTGCTTTGTAGGCAAAATCATTTTAAACCATAGTTAACACTAGAAGATTCAAATGCGTACCTAACAAGAACTTCAAAGTTTCATGGAAAGAAATTACGATAATTATATTCCAACAGACTTACATTTTTCGTTAACTACCGTTTTGTTAAGAATAGAAAACGGCTTTTTAGTTTTCTGAGGTAAAAAAAATTGTTTTACATAGCTAATTATAAAAGAGAAAAAAATATTTACTCTTAATGACAATGCATGCAGTAACTATATTATTATTAAATACAGAATAGATTTACAACAATCATAAATGAAGAGCTATTAATTTTATTTTTAGTAAAACAGAGCACCCTTCAATTATATATCTCTTTACTTCCTTACATAGTACGTATTAAATACTCAGGAATATGTTCCCACAAAAACTCTATGCACTTTGTTTTTGTTTTTTCTACTATATTTTGCTAAATATAAACACATTTGTACATAACGGTGACTTCAATGAAAAACGGTTTCTGAAAGGGTTATTATATAACACACAAATTTGCTAACAGACTGTCAAGCGGATGACTGCTGTGATTGCAATAATTATAATACATAATAATGTGACAGCGTTAGCAAATTTTTGTGTAAGAAGTTTGTTTAGTGGAAGAAACATGTTTGTATCGACAATAATACTTTATATTTTACTTAAATTAACATTACAGCGACTATTATGCATTGCTATACTTATATGAATGATAGTATAGTTTCATCTCGACATTTGCCATATTTTTTAAGATATAAAAAACATTAACACTAGAACTCATAATTAATAATAAGTAATCCATCTATTTACTTACATACAACCCTTCAAGTGGTAGACACGTGTACAAGAGAAAAGCTTTGAATAAATAATATTATTTAAATTATATATTTTTTAAATCATCTAAAAATAACTCGGAATTTAATAAATTATTGTAATATTAGATTAGTAATAAAACACATCCAAAGCCAAAAAATGCGATTTACGATACACAAACACTTAACACAATAATTTAGGAAGAAACTTTACGGTCATGGCTATTTTTATACGTTATAATATAGTAAGTTTTTAGAAGCACTATCAGAAGATTTTTTGGAACACTTTTTCATTGAAACAGTCGGAATTATCTTTGTTACAAAACTTTCGAATACATGTACCAAAAAAGGTTAAATGGAATAAAATATCGAGGAATGTACACATTTTGATTTATAATACTTCATTATCAAAGCTGAAATTGTAGAAGCATTTAAATTGATGAGGCCAAGCACTCAAACTATGTTATTATTATTTTTTTTGAAAATCTTTCTATAAATATTTTATTTCACTGCAGTTTATGTCAGTAATAATCCCCGTTTTTTATAATACCGAACGTGAAACCAAACTCAAATACTTTGGTTCCTTGGGGATAAGTAAATTAATACATTGCCTAAATATATTATATTGTATAGTAGGTATAGTTTATAATATTATACATAATATATCGTAGTGTATAATTAATTTATGTACTTTTATCTAAATTGGCATTTTTAAGGAAGTTACCAAACCACTATTGTACCCCATAACTCTCGAAGCTATGAAATGCAGTACTGACTGTTTGACTTTTTGGAATAAACAATTATAATTATAATATGCATTATTTACAAGTTATAGTATACACTAGTACATTGATGAAGCCCATGGGAAGTTAAGATCAATTCTCATTGGAACTCTTTCATTGGGGCATAGTTTTACCTGTTTAATGTTTACTTTAATTAGAAGACATGTGTTTAATAATCAGCAATCAATAAAGTCAAACATAATATAAAAAATAACATAGATAATATTGTACTTTTCTATTAACAGCAACAAATGAAGAATTATTGCTGTGTAGTCGACACTGTCTTGATACGCTAAAAATGGTTGCTTGTACTCTAATATATTTGTGATAATTATTTAGTACTAAGTTCCGATTATATTTTCTAGGTTTATATTTTTTTTCGGATGTGAATAACATATAAATTTTTATTCATACCATTTACAACCTACCAAGCATTTTTAGTCTTACAATGCGCCTAATTGTTAGGACTAGTTAAATTACCTTAAAAAGACAGGAATTCTTTTGGTCACTAATTTTAAATCAGCTATCGATGACTATTTTCACTTTTATAGTAACAATAGATCAAACATCATCACTAGACTTCTTTCATGAACGTCCTTGATATACATTTAGGCACAAACCTATAGCACCGTCTACCTAAGGAATTATTGCAACCACTAGAACGTAATAAAAAGGTCCAATTTCGATTTACAGGTTTCGTTTCAAATGTCAATTCATTTCGCGCCATAGATAATTTGGTCATCGTTTGGCTTAAATACGTTCCAACGTAATTGAGTTTCAGATTTTAAAATTTAATTTTCACACAACCCACAGCAATGTAGAAAATATTGTCATAATATGTAGGGAAGGCAAATTAATTGTACCGTGTAAGGTGCACAGAACGCAATAGTAGCGCTGATCGCGATGGAGGCGCTGCGTGCGCTCGGGGGCGGCGCCTCGGCCCGCGCCTGCTATAACTCGGTCTCTATCCATTGCTAGTCGCCCCGACGCACCCGCCTCGCCGCCGCGGTGTTGAGGCGGTACAGCCATACCTGCAATGTCAGACGAACAGTATTACAAAATTGTACATTATAAAATACTACTACTTTCGCTGTAACCGGCACAATCCCTTCTTTTTTTTCTCTATTCACGTGACTGATAAAGCTTCAGCTACACTGCGGCGGTTATTTTAGACACCATTGCCGTCACTGCCATGTTGTATTTGAGCATATTATAATTTAATGATCGATACACGTCACTACTGTTTATGTTTATCGCAGCGCGACGCATCGGTGTGACGTGTTTCACATAATAGACCATGTCGCGTGTTATCGGCATGCTGCGCCCGGGGCGTCGGTATCGATTACTCACGCGTACCTATGTGTAATCGTAATCATAGTGCAATGTATTTACACTAAAAAGAGTGTAATGTGCCTAAAATCCGCAGTGGCCGGAAAAACTACCAACGATTAATAGGCAGCCACCGCTATAAGACTTTTTAGTTAAGGATAATTTGAAAGATGCTGCAGCTTTGTTCAAGGAAGAGGGCTGATTGTTGTGAGGTGCAACTTAGGAGAGTTCTATAACCAGCTGTGAATCGATAGGTCGACTTGATTCATTGATGCAACAAATTTCTTTGTCTCTACTTATTAGACCTAGATGAATATGTTCAGATTGTGTGAGGAATGTGATTGGCGAACGATCATATTGTTATTAAAGAGCTTCCACGCAAAATGTGTTGTAAATACAATTTTTTCCGCTACGGTAAACGCGGTGGCTGAGTGATTGATTTCTACGCTACTGGTCACAGATTTTATTTCCCCAAATTTTTCGGAACAAATATTTGTATGGCCTACAGATAGTTGTTCCGGGTCTGGTTGCATGTGCATGTAAGATTTGAGTTTGTAAACCCACGAAACACGATGCAGGAGAAATTCCCAGTGGCAACGTTAAGAAAAAGAAAACATGCACCTTAAATGGGGCTTAATGTTAAAAACACAAAAGGACCTATAAAAAAAAATTGCAAATAAAATAAAGAAGCAGCACAGAAGCGATAGGATGACATTCATAATCCCGCCGACTACACCCGTTTGCAAATGTATGGAAGTTGTCTAGTGATCGTCGATCCCGTTTCGTTGTACGTCACTCACCCCTTACAGGTAGGTAACTCGGTGTTAAAGCGAGGACTGAATATCGGAAGGCTGGGCACCCACATGCGAACCGATATCGTCAGAGTGTCATCACCTGACCATCTGTAAGCCAACCGTGGGTATTACGCCTAGTTCGCCCTTCGTGCAACGCAGTTATATGAGGCGACATGACCAGATAATCCTTGCGTTTCCTGTACGCAAGTTAGCCATAAAAACATCGTTTTGTGCATTACAAAGTATAATATTAATATGCTCAAGTGTTATAATTCCTTTGTCAAAACACGAGTTTGGCTGAAGACTACGTCAGCGGTATATTGACGAGGTTGCCAAATTATATTTTTACTGGTAGAAAATAAACCGAGACAAAGTCTTGAGCCATGGCGGAGAGCTTGTTTTAAGACGGCATAGTGTATTTCGAAAACGATACTCACTTGGAAGAGAATAACGACGTCTAATGAGACTTGAAGGCTGCCACATAACCAAAACTGAGGAGGCGCCTCCCTTAAAACGAAGTATGCAGTCTTGAATACGTCACCACACGTCCACATTATCACCATGCTTACGCTGAAATATAATAAACAATTATGATTGAATCAAAGTTTCCACCTTTAAAAAGATTAGTTTGTTTTCGTCTTGATGATGATGGATATCAGCAATGATTATTCTATACATTGTTAAAAGTTTGAAATGTCTGCAGTAAGATGCAAAATCTGCATCTTTCAGGTGTCGTTTTTACATGATTTCTTCAGAATGTTAAGTAAGGGCACCCTCTATAAACATGAGTGCCAGTGTAATAAACTGAGAGTGAGCAGCGCGACTTATTACTGTTTTCGAAAGCATTTGCCTTCCTATATTTAGTCAAAACTGTAATATTCTTAAGAGCACGAGCGGACTCGTAGTGGAGGCTGATGTAACGATGTTAACTGATGTTTACCTCATGCCCTCAGTACTTTTGTTTTTGTGATTTTTGGCTATCTGAGGTGCACCAAGCATGGCCTCGGTGAACAGAGCGAGGAACCCGATCATTTCCACGAACGGTGCGAACTCTATCAACAAGTAGGTGATCGCCGCGCCCAGTACCGAGAACACCAACATACAGTCTACATAGCTCTGGAAGTCTGTCCAGGCCCAGAAATACTTTCTTTCCATATCTGAAACAGATACAACATCAATGTTATTGTACTTTAAATGATGGCAAATATAATTTGTATATCAACCACACCATATTAACAATGCACAAAGTACAATTATTTTAATCTTGTTAGTAGTGTAATTTGTTAATACATTTATAAATACCACGATGCTTACATTGAAGTAGGAAATCATGCCAACATAAATGACATCAATAAATAGATAAGATATCTGACACAAATTTGACCCAGTCGTGACTCCATAGATACCAAATAACTTGGATAATAATAAGAGCAATGAACCGAGGTTAGCTATACTTACATACTTATGTATAATGTAAAAATATACCTATTATTATGGTTTGACATTTGACCTTAATGATAAAAAGCTGCTATCAATGGATACTACAACTACAAAATTTGACTTGATTATTATTTATTACATACATACGCCATTTCCATTCATTATATGAAACACTGAAAACATGCAATGGAAAGATGAAAGCATATAAAAGCAAGATGATAATCAAAAAGAAAGTTAGATATCCCAGATCACGTAACAAATACACTGTAAACTCCAAACAATATTGTCAAAGCATGGGGTTGCTGAAACAACAAAATAAGTAATCGTGACTTGCACATGGAACAAATTGCAGCAATCCTTATGACATGGAGGAGAGAGCTGTCACTCACCATAGAAGCGATGAGGCTTCTCGCCGCCGGCGATGCCGCTGCGCTGGTCCAACCAGCGTGCCGTTTGATCCGGCTGGGCTGAGCCGTTCACACAACACAACAGTATATATAACATGAAAATTGCACCTAATTTCACCATCAATCACACCAACCACCAAACAGAACATAAAATAATGTTAAAGTAAA
Organism: Lithophane ornitopus; assembly: GCA_948473465.1. Taxonomy (NCBI): domain Eukaryota; kingdom Metazoa; phylum Arthropoda; class Insecta; order Lepidoptera; family Noctuidae; genus Lithophane; species Lithophane ornitopus. The sequence goes on along the minus strand of OX419617.1, from coordinate 12,594,617 downwards.
ATTATACATAGCAAATAATAATAATATACAGGGAAGTTAGTGGGTTATCAGATGACTCTCATATCTTGATATGATTGAGGAGAAATAAAAAGAAAGCAAATATATACCAAGAAACAAAACTAAAAGGGTTAAAATATACTGTTGTTTAACTACAGGTTTTGTAAAACATATGTTTAATTAGCAATAAATAATAGGTTGCATATAGTATTAACAGTGCAATGTACCTATTATCATAGATTACGATAATATTGAAAATAAAACCATAATCACACTTGTAGGGGTCACTTATAAATACCAACCTGTGAATATTCTCTCTCTTGCCCTTATGATTTGGTTCTTTTTTCGTACATTTACACACAGATGTATCATGACAAACATTGTGATATTCATTACTATGCTTTGGATCAATAGAGGTAATTCATAGCGTTTACCAAACCTGAAAAATAATTAGTTACATATTTTAAACATTTTATTTAAATTTTTTGATGTTTTGTTATTGGTTAGAACAGCAGTGAATCATGATGGCTGGCAATTCTCTAGAACCTTTAAATCTTAAGGATTTACTAAACTCTAATTTCTCAATCAAAGGAGACAGACCTGATAATTCCTACTTTAGCATCACCAATAAGCTTGTATCTAGATATCAATATTTATCTGTTACTATTTATTAAAACGTATTGATAAAATATAACTACTTAAATTAGCTAGCATAGTAATGATATAATGATATTAACAATCATAGGTAAGTACTACAAATAAATGAAAATAAAAGACAGAGGTCACTTGGGATGGGTAGCTTTGCAGCAGCATCCTTTTTAGTACTCCTGTAGCAATAGGATGTAATTCCCGTTAATGTTTTTTTTTTTTATTGAAACTGAACAATAATTACTACCAACTGGCCAAACATGATGGTAGGGGTGATGTTATGTTATTAGAAGGTGATCCCATGAAGGATGATATGATGATTATAGTTAAACATACCAAAACAATATCCTTAGAGTATTTGCTATGAGTAGTGCTAAACAAACGTATAAAGAGAACCCTTCGGCATCTTGTGTCCTCTTGATTTGTCTATACTGTGGGATGTATGGGGCGACGCCACCAATTATCATAGCACCAGCTGCTCCCCATCCCACCAGATGGCCCACAGTAAGCCCTAACTCGTCCGAAATTATCCAATCCATTGTTTCGTGGATATTAAACAGTCGAATATCAAACTATCACGTTAATATTCCCTGATATATATTGCGAGTGTACCACATGAATCACACTTCATATTTATTATTACTTTACATTACGTCCGATTAATTTATTATAGCAATCATAGATCGTCCAAGTTAGCGCTTGCAACGCAAATCGATCGATAAAAATGAGTCGCGTTTCTATTAAATTCGAGGCTGATATCTACATGATGTGGCTTCTCTTTTTTTTTTGTATGAGTAGAAAGAGACAAAGTCAATCATAAAGCTTCAAATTCTATTTTGTTTTGGAACGTGTAATGAATTGTCAATTTCGAGACACAGAAAGTTCCGTTCAAAAATTTTAATGGACATCGACATTGGCTTTGCTTCCTATATTATAAAGTCTTTAGCGTAGACAAGCCTTGATTTTGAACAATGTGCTAGGAATTAATCGTGTGAATGGTAATAGGAGCAGTAAAGTAAAATCAGAATTACAACGTTTTTTAAGAACTATCGAATAATCGGTAATAAACGATGAAATCGTGAATCTTATCAGCTGATAATGACATTAACTGTGTGAGTGCTGTCACTATGAGAGATTTTATTTTTGCAAAAATATTTACAACCTCTAAGTCCTCTGAGGATTTTTTTCCCGTAAACAAACCTAGTAGTGTGGAGTGTAAATTATGACTATAATATCCAAATTGTTTACAGTTTTGCGTACTACTAACACAGTCGAATGTGTTCCTGCAATTTTGCAATCATCGAAGATTAGATATGTCCGCTGTTATTCAACCCGAAGGGAAAACGGCTTGGCTAGGAGTCAAGAGAGAAGTGAAGTAACTACAGATGTCCGACCTCTAGGGGAGAAAATCAAAGAGACTACTAAGACTGCTACTTATACTGGAATCATTTTATTGGGCGCTGGTGTCACTAGCGTCATCTTTTACTACGTGTTCCGAGAGTTGTTTTCAAGTAATAGCCCCAATAGCATTTACTCAGAGGCACTAGCAAAGTGTAAAAATGTGAGTAGAACATCAGCTCTACACTGTGATTCATTACTTACCTACCTTTTTAATTTGGTTTTTATTGGTAAATTGTAAGTGTATTACTCAGATCAAATAAAAAGTCAAGACAGCGCTGTTAATAGTGACGTGAGGCCGGTTTCGCAAACATGTGTGCACTTAGTGAGGTATAGTTTGATTGTAAATGTGTCCTGTGTGAGTGTGTATGCACAGAGCGGAGGTGCAGTTTTGGCATGCTTCACTGTATTGTTTGCAGCACTCTGTCTTGGTTTTTTATTTGGTCTGAGGTGTATTATATTTATATTATTTATTGAGGTGCAGGTAGGTATTTGCATTATATTTATTGAGGTGCAATTATATTTGGACAGTATTGCTGAACCTCTTTACACCGCAATGATGTTTTTTATACTTAATAATTTCAGGATCCTAGAGTGGAAGATGCCTTAGGTGCTCCAATCAAAGGTTATGGAGAAGAAACCACCAGGAGGAGACGCACACATGTCAGTCATGCTGTTTATGAGAAGGAAGGGATTAAACACATGAGGATGAGATTTTACATCAAAGGAATTAGGAACAAAGCTATTGTTGAACTTGATATGAAGCAGGTGAATCCACAAAAATCCTTCCTTACACGTCTCCTGTCTGACCTTGTCCCATTTAATTAAATGGCACCTTATTATGCTATCTAGTACATAATATATTATGCTCACATACACCTGCCATACATTAAAGTTTGTTTTTGTTGCAGAATGAATATGGGAATTATTTTTGCCGTTACTTGCTAGTGCAACTAGATGACTACTCTGCCAAGACCTTTATTATTGAAGATAATAGGGCAGAACTGGACAGCAAACAAGACTTGGGAAGCGGTTTTTCAACACTCTCATTAAACCAGTGAAAACCTTGGGCAAAGTTGTAAATTGTAAAATAAACTTAGAGATTTAAGTAGTATTTTATTAAAGGTTTAAATTGAATAAAAGTAGTGTACTTTAAAAAAAAACTTTAATTTGTATTTTGACTATCATTCAACATTTGAGGTAAACTGGACATTTATGAATTGAGCAAAACTTGAAAGTGTCAGTAACCAATAGCAACTTCCATATAAGAGTAATCACAACACTCATGCATTTGTACAGGAAGACAATTATTGTTCCACTATCATGCAACATAATTATAAACGGTACTTTCTTTTCTCTGCTGATTTCTCTTTTTTCCAAGGTTGTATTTCCCAGGCCATAACTAAGCGGTTATTGAATACAAACATTTTGATTTTATTAAATATCCAATAGAAGACAACAACCAGGGAAAGATATTGAGGCCATGCCCATTTAAGTTCTTGAATCAAACTTGGAATATATTTGATTTCCATTTCTGGCACTCTGAGACTTATCTGTATTTGCATCGAGCCAGTATGCCCATTCTGACTTCTTGAATATAATGTTTTGGTATGTGTTGTTACTGCAAAATTAATAACATTATATTATTTTGTTGTCATCACAAAGTTGTCTTCATAATTTATGTAGGTATAGAATTAATATTAATTTATCTTACCGTCTCTCATAAAATAGGTCTCCAGTATGTGATCAATTGCATTCTCATGCGTTTTTTTATCAAAATTAAATATGGAATAGTTATATTTTGTATGCACTAGGTTTTGTTTGCAGGGCAAATGAGATGTTTGGTAGAATTGAAGATCAGCAAAATATTTGAACCCAGAAGGTGGTTTTGCAAACTCTTTGTTAATTACAGCTAAACTTTGCATGTGCATGGGACAAATTGACTGAAACAAAAAATAAGATGGTTTCATAGGTCTTCATAGGTAGTTGACATAATTGGTTGCAGTCAACTAGGTTATTGGTTATCCTATATAAAAAAGTTCCTTCTTTAGTCTTTGTGTGAATGACATGATAATGAAAAAGACAAAAAAACATAATACCTTTAATTGAAAGTCTAGATTTAAGATTAACATTAAAGATGTTACTGTCCTCTCCTGGGGCAAATTGAGATTGAATTTGAAATCTAATAAATCAATCTTGCCATTGCCACTCATATCATATTCCTGTACCTAAAAAAGAAGATATTTTTGTTTACTAACGAATACCTATTATTGGTTGGTTATAAAAAAATAATGCACATTACTTGGAATTCCGCACAGTTCTCTTCATTTTTCATATTATTTGCATACTTTCCATTAGTTTCACCACATCCAATAGGCCTACTGGGGTCATCAGATTCTGCTTCGAGCAGGTACTCATACGAGAAGTGTACTACTGGCTGCTCATAAAAGCTGTGTGATCGTAGCCAAAACCCTGAAAAACTCACAGAAATAAACGAATCCGTCAAGAAATGAAGACCCTTTGAATCACTAACATTGCTTAGATGCTTACCTCTGCCTCTGTAGGCTATAATAAATGGTAAAATGAGGTTTAGTACTGTGGTAGTCAAAGTAAAAAACGTTGCTATAGAAAAAAAGCAACTTACGTATTGCACTTTGACATTATAACTGAACAGGTTATAGAAACCCATTCTCTATCCATTTATGAGCTAGAAAATGTACCAAACATTACAAACTTATGCTTAGGGTAATCGTAAATTATTGAAATTTATCACAAGCATTTGAAATTTTGGTTTATTGATCAACAACAAATTGTTGCTAAGCAACGAGTCACAAGTGTTGCTTACACCAAATATTTTGTGTACACAACACTGGTTTTACCAACTTTTTTGAAATAGATTGAACCATGGGATAAGTAAGTACTATATAGTACAGTCAATCGCAATTTTTTATTAAAAGGGCGATAATTCGAATCGTAGTCTAACGTTACCATTTATGTGCGGTTGACTGTACAACATTGAACTCAGTTCCCAGTACCTAGTACTTTTACAATGATCTGCCTGTTGCACAAAGATCACAGTCAGAGTCCTTTCACAGTTACTGTATCTCTGATAATGCATCACTGTCAAAATCACTGCTATTTTTTGTCAAAACAGGTTGTTGTTGGGTTGCTGCTAATAACAAATCTGTCAAATCAGCCTTATATAATTTTGTTACGCTAGGGTTGCTGCTACGAGGGTTAAAATAACGGAAAGGACTGTTCTCTAGAAGGAATGTGCGCTTTTAAAATTTCTAACGTGACGATACTATCTTGGACGTCCACGGCATGACGAAAACCCTAAGGGACTAGATATAACAAGCGCCCGAGCCACGCGCTCCGCTGCATTTTGGGCGCGCGTTAAACGCTCGACAAACGGAACTAGTTTTTCACATTTTGTTGTAAGTTTTGAACCTTCAACATGCTCAGCCTAGTGTATTCTGCTTCTTTTAAGTTTATTACTGATGCAGAGAAAAAGACAAGGAAAAATACTTAGTAAAATAAAACGTGCCTCCACGCGCGTTCGATGCGCGTACCTATGACGTGCGCCCTTGGAGTAAAGCGCTTGATGTAATTTGTTACATAGAAATTGATACAATTTTACTGAGCGCCCAAAACGCAGCATTCACATCGCGCCCCTCAGACGCTTGTTATAACTAAGTAGTCCCTAACGGGGAAGTACCTACTTAAAATGTATGGTTAAGAAGACGCTTTTAAATTTCCGTCCACGATAACGTTAAGTTGTAACGTACACGTCCACGATAATAGTAAGCGCATGCGCACATTAGGTCGAAATTCCGACCGCAATGTTTGAACTGAAAAAAATCTCTTTTGCCTGAGTAGGTAACTACAAATTGCAAAATTATGTATGAGGGAAAACGGGTGTACGTCGACATATTGTTGGGAAAAGTTTTGTAAAAGGAAGAATTATATATTGGCATGCACAAAACGGCAATATATAATTAACTTACCTATACCATATACCCTATTAAGTAAGTTGACTTACCCATGATACATGGAATTAGTAAGTAGGTAGGTATGCCATGATGCCTTATAGTATTGATGCAATCATTGTTTGTTACTAGCTGCGCCACGCGGTTTCACCCGCATAACTTCACGATCCCATGGGAATATGGGGATAAAAAGTATCCTACGCCCTTTTCCAGGTCATGGTCTGCCCATGTGCCAAACTTCATCCAAATCCGTTCAGCCGTTTTAGCATGAAAGCGTAACAAACATACAAACTCACTCTCGCATTGATAAATTAGGATTGTTAAGTAGTTAGCATTCTAATTTATTCCCAGGTTTTCCCAGGTTCAGGATTATTCCAAACACTTTCCAAGTTGCCTCCAAGACAAGCAGTTGTAGAGAAAATTTAGCTACGAAAGCTAAATTTTCTCTACAACTGCTAGTTGTTAACTGGTCAAGTCAAACTGAACACAAAAGGCAACTCGTGCATTTGGTAGAGCAGCGTCCGTTACCTTGTTTTATGTAAAACAATAGGTGAACATAGAATAGTGCGTGTTGTATTTTAAAACGTGTTGTCTGCATAAAATATCAGAGATGTCCCATAGTTAAGCACACAAGTGTTTTAATTATATAGGTACTTTGTAAATTGTCCCATTGTCGGACGATCTAAAGCCAAAGGGCATGGTGGGGTGGACGGAGAACTGGATTAAAAATAAGGAACGATGAGGGTTATGGCGCAAGTTACGATGGCCATGTCCGGCAATGGGTGGCGATAGGATAAGGCCGTTTATTAGCCGTTATAGCCGATTTGGCGGCCCATGCATTTGAATGGTCATCTGTCCACGCGACCTCTGACGGCTGACATTCAAATGTATGGGCCACCTATCGCACCGATTGTCGTCATCGGTTGTGGTGGTCAAACGACCTAAGTCTAGGAATGCAATGATATTACGATTTACGGCTATAGCACGTTACAAGGTGGTAAGTTCTAAGGTTTCGCCATAAAACAGATAGTTACCTGCGTGGTGTGAACCTGTGAGGAATGATTTATACTATGAATACTAAATAACTATAATGATTTATTAAAAAAAGGTAAGTATTAAATACTGAGAACTTACAATGTGCAAGTGTACGAATTTGTACGGGGTGATTACTTAATTACATCGATAGAACTGCAGAAAAAGATAAAACGTGTTATTTGCGCGTAAATGTGGTAGATTAAAAAAAATTAAGAATAAGAGAGATTTGGTGTGAGAGACAGAGAGAGAGATAGAGTAGTAGGTATATTTCTTCTCTCTCATGTAACGAAATACCTCTTTATCGAATTCGCCGCCTAAGAAACACTTGAAAAAAAATATTTTTTGTCGATAATAAAAGAAGTAGGTACTTACTTAATTTTATTTAAGTTAGGTTAGTAATCTTATCTAAATAACCAGTAAAACAACTGCTAAAGTGCTAACGACTAAGCTCTTCCGTGATACCTACTTTTATCTGGTACCCCTACCTAATAAATAATCTAATTAAATTATTATACATTAAACAGTAAACAATTCTCTACACGAGTGTACATCGTAACGCCCCGAGTGTTAGTTAGCGTAGCAACTAGTTCTATGTAAGGGAGGTGTACTTGTTTTAACTACGAGTCAGTGAACATTGACAATAGCACTACCAGAAGCTAGTGACTCCGGCGCCTGCGATGTCAACTGACACCTAAGGGCGGTGAACGATCCATTATGCCCACTAGCACTATAAAAAGGTCCCGAATCTTTCCAACGACATCATTCGCTCTGGTGTCATCCCGGAGCACAGTGAGGTCCTACATCGGGACTTGGAATATTTGGATACACGTACAACTTCTACGCAAGGATGTCTATGGTCAGAAGATCTAGTATGGACAGGATGTCTTCAAGCATGACATCCAGCATGACTGGAATGGGTTTGGGTGGAATAACTGGACTGACATCGGGGATGAGCACGCTGAGCTGCATGAGGGACCAGCAGATGACGATCGGTGGAATGCCCTCGAACTATGTTCCTGGGCTGTCTGCCTATTACAATATCTCTAGCTTCTGCCAGCGCCCTGGGCAATCTCGTCGTTGGCCGATGCAGCGTGCCGGGCCTACCGCTCAGGATCGCCCTGGCCGCTCGCACAGCACTGGCTCGCTGCACCGCATGAAGTACTCGATGAGGAACAGTCCAAACACGCAGTACACTCACAATTTGATTTGCAAGATGGCTGATCAAAACGAGCGCCGCCGCCGCCAGGACACCATGGAGATGATTCCTCAAAGTTATTATTCTCAGCAGCCACTGAAGGTGGAACTCACCGAATTCTATTCTCGTGACAACTCCAAAGACCATCACACTGAACAGTATGACTTGGTGAACGATAATATCCTTCCGAACCCAGTTCTAAGGAGGGGCCAGAACTTCTTCTTTGCCGTTCGCTTCGACAGGACCTACGACAAGCAACAAGATATGATTCGTATCGTCTTTTGCTTTGGTAAGTTTTATGTATAGTAATATAGTTAAACATTTTTAATTTTTATCACAAACTACTTTGACATCAGTGTACATACTACGAACATTTGTATTCTAAAATATGGCACAAAATTCGAAAACTCTTAGAGCATTAAATAACGTCTTTTTTCAGGTCCTAAGCCAAGCGTTACCAAAGGAACACGAGTAGTTCTGCCCGTGAACTGGAGTAACCAGCAGGGCGTCTTCCAACATTCCCGTGACATGATGGGAATGGGCATGGGAATGGGAATGTCTCGCATGCAGGATACAAGTACCAGTATGGCTCCAATGGGATCTATGGCGCCTATGGGGTCTATGGGAACTATGGGCACTATGGGCACCATGAGTTCCATGGGGCCAATGGGAACCATGAGCAACATGGGAACCATGGGAACAATGGGCTCAATGGGTCCGATGAGTGGAATGAGAGAGACAACGACTTATGGAGTCCGTCGCAGTTCGTTCAGCAACGAGCCATTGCCCTTGCAACACAGCCCTCTCAGCCCGCATGGACCTATGGACCGCCCGATGATGGATCGCTATGGAGGCACAGCTCAGCATTCTACATTTGGTCGTGGATACGGCTCGCGGCATGGCTCCATGCAGAACTTGGCGTCTCTTGCTCATGATATGGACAGATGGGACATTAGTATTCAGCGTCAAGATGGCAACACAATTACATTCCAAGTGCACGTACCGGCTACTGTTCCGGTTGGCGTATGGAACTGCTGGGTACAAACCAATCGATTTGGCCAGCGCGATAACCGCCACGACTACAAATGCGATGAAGACATCTACATGCTATTCAATCCTTGGTGCCGTGAGGACCCCGTCTACATGGATAATGAATCATCTAGGAAGGAATATCTGCTCAACGAGCAAGGAAAGATCTGGTGTGGTACTTGGCGTCAACCGAAGGGTCGCAAATGGATTTACGGGCAATTTGATGACGTGGTGTTGCCTGCTTGCATGTACTTGTTGGAGCGAAGTGGCCTGGAGCATTCTGAACGCGGTAACCCAGTTCGTGTTAGCAGGGCCATTTCGTCGATGGTAAGTTGATCAATAAGAATTCTACGTGTAGATACTGTTCGTTGGTAAGCGAATCACTTGAAAACGGCTGGACCGATTTGGATATTTTTTGTATTAAAATATTCGTAATAGTTCGGACTATTACGGGAAACTATACTAATCGGGAAAGAAAAGTTGCCGGGACAATTGGAAAGTTCAGGAAAACTGAAAATGCATTTTCTATGAAAATTTTGTATGAATGGTCAGGTCTTTTGGGTCAGCTCTAATCTAATGAGTCCACCACCATGAGTAATGTTCCCACTGCTGGGAGACAGGCCCTCTCTCTGTGAGTGATTCACCCAACAATTTCATTGTACCTACACCATGTAATTAATAATGCATACTTTAGAAATGTGTATCCTTTTGTGTAGTAGTAAATAAAGTTAAAGTTATATTTCCATGTATTTCCATGTGAGAGGGAGTGGGCCATAATCCACCATGCGGGCCCAGTGCGGGTTAGTCAGCTATTTGTAAATAAAAGTATCGTTTTACTAAACTTTTTACGCGTTATTTTGTGTTTTAGATAAACGCGAACCACGACGATGACGGGCTGATGGTTGGCCGTTACGACGGCGAATATAAAGACGGCGTTGCGCCTCATGCCTGGACCGGCTCCGTGGCTATCATGGAACGTTACCTCACCGATGGAGGCAGGCCGGTCGAATACGGCCAGTGCTGGGTATACTCCGGGCTTGTGGTTACGATTTGCCGTGCTCTGGGTACTGAGATTTTGTACACTTTGTTCATGATAAGGTACTTCAAGTATAACAGGCAGTTCGTTACATAATTCAAACTTGCTTTTAGGTATTCCTTGCCGTTCGGTCACCAACTATGTGTCAGCCCATGATACGAACCGAACATTCACTGTGGACAAATATTTCGATCGCGATGGCAACGAAGTACCAAATGGACCTGATGAAGATTGCTATGATTCTTGCTGGAACTTCCACGTATGGAATGATGTATGGATGCAGCGACCGGATTTGCCCCAAGGTATCAAAAATACGAATTTTACAAAGATGTTCGTAAAGTAAAACTTATCGCGAAGGTTATCTACTTATACTTATTTTTCTACTTTTACTTCAGGCTACAGTGGTTGGCAGATCATTGATTCCACGCCTCAAGAGGAAGCTGAAGCTGTATACCACTGCGGACCAGCTAGCGTTGAGGCTGTCCGCCGCGGTGAGGTTGGCTTCCAATATGATACGCCCTTCATGTATTGTCAGCTCAATGCAGAACTCTGCCACTTCCAAGAAGAGGAGAATTCTGAATGGGGTTTCATTAGGATGGCTTCGAACCAGTATCAGTGAGTACATTACAACTGAAACTCTTCTACATTAGTATTGACGTATGGTATTTGTCATTAATTTTTATACTTCTTTATAGAGTTGGCCGCAAGATTCTTACAAAGAACCCGAACCGTGACGATGATGAAGGTGACAGTGACATGCTGGAGATCACCCACGAGTACAAGACGGTCGATAGCTCGTCTCCTGAGCGCCTGGCTGTTATTGCTTCGTGTCGCGGCTACCAGCGCCTGCAGCAGTACTATGAATATCCTGATCGCAATTTCGAAGACGTTTTCTTCGATCTTATGGACATTGACCTCGTGCCTTATGGACAGCCGTTTGACTGCACGATGAATATTCAGGTACTTAATTATACACTCAATGCAATGAATTGATGTACCTTCTGAATTGTTTAAATGTCATCCATGAAATTTTGCGATTTCCAACAGAACAAATCGCATGAAGATCGCACCATCTGGTGCGTGCTGACGGCTTCGTCATGCTACTACACCGGCGCCATCGCCTCACGTCTACGAAGGGCTCAGGGAGAGTTCATCGTACGCGCTGGGCAGCGTGAAGTGCTGAAACTGCACGTCACACCTCAGGAATATATGGACAAACTAGTGGACCATTCCATGGTGAAGGTGCACGCCATGGCCTACGTGAAACAGACTCGTCAGGCTTGGTCGGATGAGGATGACTTTCCACTGCACAAGCCAAGGATGCAAGTGCAGGTGGTTATATGTACTTTACAATCGGTTGTATTCTATAAGTTTACACTAATACAATTTCTAATCATCGATGATAATGTCCGGTAGGTGAGGGGCCAGCCATGCATAGGACAAGAATGCGCTGTGACATTCAGCTTCCAGAACCCATTGAATGTTCACCTGACCGACTGCTACTTCACCTTCGAGGGACCTGGTGTGCAGAGGCCAAGACAGGTAAAATACAAGTTGCCCTGCAATTTTTTGAAATGAAAGAAAATAGAGATTGGTTCTCACAAATGGATTTCTTCTTCCAGATAAGATTCCGCGACGTGAAGCCGGGCGAGTTCGTGAATTATCAGGACAAATTCGTGCCGCGGCGACATGGTGAGCGCCGCATCGTGGTGACTTTCTCGTCACGGCAGCTGGACGAGATCTTCGGCTGCACCACGGTGAATGTGCGCGGCTAGCTAGCCCCCGGGCCCCGCGCACCCTCGCCGCGCACCTCGCCGGGGCCTGCCTCTCCTCCCGCGCTGCAGATGGACCGATCCTACGTATCTTACGTAGCGCCAGAACAGCATTTGTATGTTCAAGAAGAAGAGGTGGTCATCATCAAGACCACCACTTAAACGTCCACTCGACGCCATGCTCTCTTGGCTATTATAGTTATTCCTTATTTATGACAAAACAATTTTTTGTGAGTTTTTTAATTGAATGTACGAATGTTGCATCTAGAATACTTTTGTTCACTAACAAACGACTCGATACCTTACTTATAACGATGACTTGGCAAGTTTTAATGGATTTATTAATTTAGTATTATGTAATAATGATGTATATCGTTTGTATCACCAGCACAATTCAAATGAAAAATAACAAAAAAAGTAATTTTATAATCATTCACGATTTTCACGGTGTGAAATTTTATAATTTTATTAATGTATTCTTAATTTTAAGGAAACCGATGCTTCAAGTGCCATTGTTTTGATATGTATGAATTACTCTGTACTAAAGAGTATAGTGTTAAGAAAGTATTATGATCTTTAGTATAACTTTTTATATATTTGCCTATTGCATATTTTTTATAAGTTTTTATAATACTATTGTACTCATTATGTAACAAAAACTATATAACACTTAACTATAATAATTTGCACGGTGTTTGTGTGTTTTTGGGATCTCAAAAATAAAGAGCATTCACTGCAAATGATAAAATTTCATTCAAAGTTCCTACTTATCTCAATCCCAATTAATATTGCGTTATATTTTATTTATGTAGGTGCCTACAGCAATCATTTGATTACAACTCATATTTAGTGATAACATATTAAACAAGGTAGTCATCATCATTCTCCTGTCCTTATCCCAATTAATTTAGTGTTGGCGCAACATATCTTTTTCTTCCATACTTTTCTATAGTCTTCATCTCGGTAGTCACCCTCTTAGCTATTTCATCTTTCACACAGTCCATCCATTGTTTCTTTCATCTTCCCTACTCTTATAGCCATCGATATTCATACTCAAAACTTTCCTCGCGACATTTTCCACAAAGTAGTATGAAGTCCAATTTGAGTGACAAATGTGGTTAGCACAAAAAATAGCTGTAGCCTATAGATATCTGGGTCCCTACATTACAGTTCATTGACCTTATACCTAATAGAGGGACAAGCAATGATAATATATTATATTAATATATTATAATATATTATATTATCATTGGGGACAAGGGTATTTACGTTGATTTCAAATGAACATTTCAATAAAAACAAAAGAAGCTGCTATTTTTGCTGGCTTTAGTAGGTAATTAATACAGTCACTTGTTATGATTACTTGTGCTGTTTTTCCCGTTGTGAAACATTTCAAATAAACATTCCAATACCTATCAAAAACAAAAGAAGCTGCTATTTTCGTAGGTTTGTAATAAGGCACATTGAAAAAACATATTTCATGGAAAAAAATTGTAGAATGTTATTGTTCTACTCGAAAGCATAATATTTAAAAAAACACTCAGCGCCGGTAAATGTGTCCCAATCACTGTACGCGAATTTGTGAACAAATTAAACGTATTCTTTGGGATTTTTAATGAGAACAGATGCCAAAAAGCTTATCTAGTTAGTATAGTGAATAAATCTATAAGGGAATAATATCACATTAGGTTAGTTCAAAATGAGGGATAAAAAACCATGCAAAATCTGTTTGTAAAGTTCCCCAGGAATTTAGGTACTTACGTTTTAAAAGATTTTTTTTAAACAAGCTGTATTTTTTATTACGATTTTAAAATGAATAGATATGTGTATTTGATATCAGAAAAATATAGAACATGCCACATATCTAGCGCTACTTAGGCCGCTCGGGTCTGCTTGTTAATCACCTTCTGTTATGGTGGTATTGTGATGATAAGCCTCTGTTAGTCACGCACGAGTCCACATTTCAGTAAAATATTATCAAGAGTATGAAACACAAAATGATGCATCGTTAGCAGTGCAGTCACCTGGAAAAGCCCTCACCTACGCGATTTACGACACGTTAGCATAATTTCCTTACTTACCTAGCACAGCTTGTGCTCACCTTGGCAAGTCCTTCAGAAGGTAGATAAATAATCTTGCTGAATGAAAATCTAGATTAAAGCGTTTTCGTCATCATCAGCCTATTTCAGCCTATAGCCAGGTACGACTGATGGAAATGGGCTTCTTTATTTGCAAACCACTAGCTCGATTCAGTAACTCTCCAGGTATCATTCATAAACTCTAGGCGCCACCGTCATATTAAGACACCAGAAAAACAAGCTTTATTACAATCAATCTATATAATATATAAAAGGCAAGGGTGACTGAGATATCAACGCACAGCCTAACGCGCTGGTCCTAGAGACATGAAATTTGGAGGGTGTGTTCATTATGAAGAGTAAGTTTCCACTAAGTAACGATTTTTCGAAATTCCACCCCTAAGAGGGTGAAATGGGGGATTTCGTTTGTATGAAAAATCTTATTCCTTGAGTTAATAGACTTGAAACTTGGCACAAATACTTATCTAAGTAAATTATAAAGTTTGACATTTTTAGTTTTTATAAACTACCTACCCCCTAAACGGGGATTGGGGTGTGTCAAAGTTTGTATAGAAGAATTTTAACGCGCTGTCCGATTAACTCGAAACTCAGTATTTATACTTAAAACCAAAATAAAGAATAATGTGTATCAGGGTTTTTCAAAAATCTACCCCTGACGGGATGAAAAGGGGTAGTCTATATCACAGCTTAAACCATGGAACGGATTGTGCTGAAATTTTGCATACAGATAGTTATTAAGACGTGGGCATTCACTAGGAAAGGATTTTTCAATATTGGACCTTTAGGGGATGAAAAATGGAGATTTCGTTTGTAAGAAAACTCGAATAACTTGAGTTATTAGACTTGAAACTTGGCACGAATACTTATCTAAGTAAATGATAAAGTTTGTCATTTTTAGTTTTTCTATAATACCCCCTAAACGGGAATAGGGGTGTGTCAAAGGTTGGAAGAATTTTAACGCACGGTTTAATTAACTCGAAAATCAATGTTAGTATCAGGTAGTAATGTATAACAGGGATTTTCGAAAATTCATCCCGGGGAAGGACATAGGCTACTTTTTATCGACATACCACGCGGGCGAAGCCGCGGGCGGAAGATAGTATCAATATAAGGTAGAAATGGCTACCATTATAAGAACAGGAAGATCTTGAAGGTTCGTAATTATATCTAATCAAACTCATTAAAGGTTTAAATCTTGTTAACTGTTGAGAAAATAAACTATTATCTCTGTGATTGTTTGCACATGTTGCAATGCAGATCTTCGTCTGCATGAAAGCATCGTATTTCTATAAAATGTGTTTATCCTAAATATTAGTTTGGAATTGCTATTTTTCGCCTGGATATTGAATGTTAACTGTTTTACTTTGTAGAATCAGAACGTGCTTTGGCGAACGTTGCTCGGTATGGATTCCGATGCATGTTTTAATAACCTGAAAACTGTTATGGTTTATGTGTTTTCATGGTTAATAACAAAGTCGTAAAGTAACAAGAACGCAAGTCTGTAAAGACAGCAATTTTTTTGTTGCAAAATGCGCCTTGTCACGTCTCTCTTACATAACATTACATAACATAATATAACCATCATATCATATCAATCACTTCTCATACATGTTCTATATTCTATGTTATGGGTTTGGTTTCTTAGTCTTAGTTTAGACTTAGTCCCAAGGTGAACCATTGTGCGTACTTCTTCAATTTACTTCTCATACATATTTTTATATTCTTCAAATTACTTCATATTTTTTCAGGACCATTGACTTTAGAAATATAAAAACCGGCCAAGTGCATGTCGTACCATGCTCAATGAGGGGTTCCGTATTTGGGATGAATTTATACAACAAACTTAACATTGTAGTTGAAAAACTTGTTCTCCGATACAGAATGTATGGGAGAACATGTTTTTACAACTGCAAATTAAGTTGGTCGATTATTACTCGGTAACTTGTGGAGCTTACGTAGCGGTGATAGTTTTCCTTTTAATTTCGTTATTTATACTACTGCCGTGAATTTTTTCACATATCCAAACCTAACCATTTAGCTGGCAGGGGGGAGGGGGGGACACTTGGCTCTAACAAAAATTAGCACTTTAAAGCTTAATATTCCGCAAACGGATTCCTGAATCTAAAAATGGTTTTAACAAACTTACATTATTTTTAAACGACCTTTCCAAAAATACCCCACACCATGGGATTGACGAGAAAAAAAAACCATCCCCACTTTACGCGTAGGGGAGGTACCCTACAAAAAATTTTTTGTACAATTTTTTTTTACCACTTTTTCGGCGTCGTTTATATGTATATCCATATCAAATTACAGCTTTCTAGTACCAACGGTCTCTGAGCTAAGCCGCGGACAGACGGACAGACGAACATGGCGAAACTATAATGGTTCCCTGTTGACTACGGAACCTTACAAAGGATCTTGCCTACAAAAAGTAATCCTTAAGGAGGAAAATAACACATTTCTAGTTTGGAGTTGAACCTTGTCCGGATCCATTTGTAATGTACACATAGATCAGTGTTATTAAAGTACGTTATTGTGTTACAATGAATCTATTCATCTGTAATGGAGACTTCGATCACATTTATTGATGGCAACCTGCTGTGGCTACCTGCTTCTCGTAACAGTAGGTAACTCGTATGGCATTCTAGAAGGTCGCCTTATCTCGGTGACTCAAAAGCCGTTTTTAGATAACGTTAAACCTGATGTCTTTTAATCTTAAACATTTCCTAAATTTTAAGGTTTAATTTATGATCTTTGTTTTTATGCACTCAAACTGGAGCCCATAGTTATTATTCTCTGAAATTAATCATTTTTCTTGGGGTATAAATAGGTCAAAGTCACGTGTACCTACTGGTACAGATGCGTCAATGTCTGGGCTCCCTGAAACGTCTTTTTAACCGCAACACAACTATGGTATAATAACGAATTCTTGGAAAATTACTAACAATACTGAATAATACGGTTCATTGTATGTACCTATTCATTCATATAGAAAGAGGAAAAATCTGATTACTTTAATTGAAGAGTCGGGCCTTCATCAGCCAACATCTCGAGTGCCGAGACGTGGGCGATGATGTCACCTATGTAGTAAATTAACATAATCATGTGTAACTTTATTTTGTCAAACGTTTACTATCTGTTATGTTTGTTCACGGTATGATGTACAAACAAGGCTAGTCTGTAACGCACACGTGCATGCTTGCCTACTAATTACAAGATCAAGTTCATAATTATAGCTATAGATGAATGATAAATAAATTTTATAGGACGGTAAGGGTAATCCGTTTATCGTTAGTAAAATAGGAGGAAAAATAATGATCATTCAATGGAATTTACTAGGAAAATCGATATTACTCGATCGCGACAGCTGTTTGGCTAAACTGGAATCATAACTGAGGAACCTAAGTATTTACCAAAATCTTAAAACTTCTTACGTCCCCAAGTTTTTTTTACCAAAAATGAATAATTTGAATGCAACCTTTTTAATAACTTAAGAAAGTTATTATACCTACCTAGCTGAAAACTGGCTACTGCGGATCAAAATCTCTATCGGATGCCATTAGAGTTTACCATGTTTTTTTTTTTTGTAAATAGGTACTTAATAGCTTTCTTTCTTATTTTTCATGTAAAACAGCCTGTACCCTTACCCTTTCAAAGTAAAATGCAACCATTTTGTTTTTATATTGGATTATTTTTTAGAATATTGAATCATCACATCAAGTTTTATTGGACCATCACATTATCCTAACTAATATAATAAATGCGAAAGTGAGTTTTGTTTGTTATTATGTTTAGTTGTTTGTATGTCTCACGCTAAAACGGCTGAACGGATTTGGATAAAATTTCGCATAGGGGTAAACTTGACCTGGAAAAGGACATGGGCTACTTTTCATCCTGGATCGCAGACGAAGTCGCGGCCAAAAGCTAGTAAAACAATATTTAGTTATATTTTCGAAGATGAATTTCTGTTTTAAAGTGATCATAATCAGGTGCATTTAGCTACTTATTGTACTTCTGTCTAAGGTCTTGATTGCTGACTCTGAAGAATAATGACTAAAAAGTTTCAGCTAAACAGGTCGCACCTGTTTACCATCATGTACGTTAGACTGTACTTTCCATATTTTGTGTACCTACTCATTGAAACTTATGGGGATTTTTATTACCTATTCATCCCTGCGTAGTTATGATTTGAATTTAATTATGATTCATTAGCAGTGATTCCTGTGAAAGACTGACGTCGACGTGACGTGACCCTACATTCCGCCGTTGTGATAAGAGGTCGCGCGAGCGAAGGTAGTGAGGATGCCCAGCAGAGACTGAGCACAGACCAACGGATCCCGCGCCAAGGTGCGCACGCGCAAAACAACAACGTTCACACGAGCTTTTAATTTAATAAGAGCTAAGCAACTGTCCATCCGATCGATAAACCATTACTTCAAATAACAGCTGATAATTTGTTTACATTCCGGCAAACTGTGCTACAGTGCGTACTAAGGATCATTTTAAGCGCTTATGATCTAATCGCGTTTTTAGTGCGTTAATTGATATTAGAGTGGTCTATAAAACGAGTTCAAAGAGATTATAGTTGATTTTAGTATATGTGGTTGTTAGTGAGTGATTTGTTATACTGAAATGGGTTCTGTGGAGAGCAAGTTGGCCCACTGTTGCCCGCCACAGTGTTTATGCTGTGGGATCCGCAAATCGGACTCCTATGACCTCAAAGAGTTGCCGCGACCTCCTCAATGGGACTCCTCGTACGCTAACGGTAAGTCAAGGTCACCTTAAATAAATAATGACAAAAAATCTGAGTGATGATATAAACACTAAATATAAATTCAATATATTCAGTTGATGATAAAAATTCTTCCATATTTACATTTAAGATATGATACCTACGTATATGTTTTGATTAACTTGCACGACATAGTGTTACCTCATGTTTTATAATATATAACATACGTTGGTAACTAACCATTAACATAATAATTTTAATAAATTATTACTGGTTACGATGAAACCGAAAGGTAGAGGCATCGAATCTACCAGCTGATACAACAACATGACTTTAAATCCGTATTTTGGAGTAGGGTATAACTATTTAAGTACTAAAATCATCCCAGGGAAGCCTTTTTATTTTTTAATAAATTTTTTTGAACAAAATACCTTTAAAGTTCTAACTGAAACATCAGAAAATATCGAGAAAAAAAAAGTTGTATTGTAACTTGCACGTACAACACACACATGCATGTGCAATTGTTACATTGTTCAAGTTCTTTGTAAAAAAGGATAGGACTAGTAAAATAGTGTAGGTGTAATACAAATTAACTTGTCAAGATTTTGGGTGTAGACTTGGTTGTTAGTTAATTTTTTGTTTGATTCTTATGACTCACTGTTTAGGTGTAGTTATGCTGCGATCCTTAACTGCTGTACCAACATATTAGAATTCACACTTTTGTTTTCTGATTGAAGAAACATCGTTATGAATAAGAGAGGAACGACATTATTTCCACTCTTTCTCACCCAATAACTTGTTATTTTGCTAACTTTTAATGTGGTTAATTTTTTAGTTATCTTTGCAGTAAGTAGTAAAAAAATACGCTTTTCTTGGTAGTCTAAACCGTGGATTTCTTGCGGAACTAGAGCGATGGTCAATCTATCTAACTAATATTATAAACGCGAAAGTTTGTGAGTATGGATGGATGGATGTGTTACTCTTTCACGTAAAAACTACTGAATGGATTAGGATGAAATTTGGCAACCTGATAGTTTATAACCTGGATTACTACTACACATAGGATACTTTTTATCCCGATATCCCCACGGGATCGAGACTTACGCGGGTGAAACCGCGGGGCACAGCTAGCAAAATATGAATGAAAGTGCAAGTAAAATTTTTGAACACGGTCCAATTTTCGTTCGGAAACTTATTGTGACCTATATTTTCCTGTCAGTCAATTTCGAATTCTAATTCGAAATTTAAATATGAGAGAAACAAACAAGGCTGATTACAAACACAGTTTAATTTATGGCTTTCCATGGTTTTGAAGTGAGTTAAAAATACAACTCGCTGCTTTTAGCAGTCTGGTATCGCGGGGAGAACTGAACCAACATTGTTGGTATATTTTTGAAAAAACGACGACATTGGAAATGCTCTTCCAAACAAAGACCTTCAAAGGACTTGGCGTTTAAAACATGGGGTTATTTTATTTTATTTATTTAGAACCGATTTGTGGTGCCTGTACCAAAAATATTTGTAATCAATGTCTTTTTATTTTGTTTAAAGAAACAATTAAATTATTTTTTTATTTTATATAGAAATATATTTTGAAGCATTTTGCGTTTCAAACATCGCGACTTCACTAGGTACCTTGATATCAGTAGAGCGACTATTAGTTTTATCATTTATCACTTTGCGCCTAACCTGTTCTGTCCCTCGAGGTCTCTCGATATTCGAACGCTACTGTTTGTGAACTGGTTTACACTTCACGTAGGTACCTATTGGTATGTCTGCACTTGTACTGGTATGGGGATTTTTAGTACAGTTATAAAATATTAAGATCCAGTTCTAACTTATAACAGGTTGCATTAAGATGACTCTATTCATTGTTCTAGTAGGTATTAGATGATTCTCCATACTTTTTAACGACTTTCTAACGACGAATTTAGATGTCTTTTTTTAAAATAATCTATGGTTTTCTTGGTATTCTGCTGTTTGGATTGTTTTTAATTTGATAAAAAATGAAACTGAAAATGTCTGCAATGAATGTAGCAATCGAACGGACAGTAATGGGCAGCTATTAAAAGCGCATATTTAGGAATATTTCTTTATATGAATGGGACGTAGGTACGACATGCATTGGCGCCTACGCATTTACCTACGCATAAGTAGTGTACCTATTTATTGCCTACAAGTCGTTACAATAAGACATTAAGTCATGTCGTTTTGTTCTCTTATTTGATTGTGAGTTATAAAGCCTAAATTCTAGCCTTATTTTTGGAAACTTATATTCGGAACTGTTTGATCTACCAACTCAGTCGTAAGTTCTTTACTGCTTAAGCTAAACTGTTTCAAATATACGCAATACATCTGCTGGTAATGTATGTCAGCATTAATTCATAAACTAGGAATTTGGGTTCAGGAAAATATCACATTATCCTTTACATGAATTGCCTAATAAGTTTCGGAACAATAGGTATAAATAAGTCATGGTAAATTGTGTTATTTTCCTACTGGACTTATATGGGAATGTTACATGCCCGTTTATTACACACTATACATATTTTTTTCCAAGTATAATTATTTAAGTTCCTAGAATTTGTATATTATGTACTTAAATAGAATTATGCATATTATGAAAAAAAAAAAAAAAATTGTTGCTAAATTGAGTTGTCTCAGGCCTCTAACTCATTGAGTTTTCCCCATTGCGAAATACCTATTAATAATAACATAGGTATGATTATTCATTCATAAGTTGATTAATAAATCCTACATTCTTTGGTCCTTCTTACCTACTTATTAATAATTTAATCATAGTAGGTAGGTAATTAGGTACCGTCATCCGTACCGCAAGGAGACTATTGTCTTGCTTATGGATAATGCAGTCAAAGTCTGAGAACATGCAATAAAAATCACTACCTATTCTTAAAAATAACATAAAAATTTGTTGCACACTATGTACTTAGAATACTTTTGTCTATACTCGCCATAATATCACTACACAAGTACATATTACAAAACAAAGTCCGCGTCTGTCTGTCTGTCTGTCTGAACGCGCTATACCCACAAACTACCGAACGGATTTTCATACGGTTTTCACCAATGGACGGAGTGATTTATGAGGAAGGTTTAGGTGTATAATTCATTAAAGGTTTTGTGTACGATGATTTATCAAGCGCTAAAAACTGTGGGAAGCAGCGGCGCGGTGGCGGCGGCGGCGGGTCGCTAGTAAGGTAAAATTTGTGGGTTTGTATGTAGGGGGTAATATTCGGAATGATTGATACGATTGCGAAAATTCTTTCACTCGTATGAAATTTCCTGTTTTAACATAAAAATTGAATATATGTCACGCAAACGAACGAAGTCGCGGGCAGAAGCTTTTTATAAATAAATAAACAATAGCTGTGTCAATAATTGCATGCAAAACTCTTTAGAGATCGAAAGTACAGCCACATACAACGTCGTTTATAGGAATGTTTCATAAACAAGTTGACGAATAAGAAATAGAGGCTGTACGCTTATGTCATGACATGCAATTTCAAGGTGAACTGGAGAGCGCAGATCCGTCCTACAATTTTGCTTCGTCCATACACTCCATAACTACATTCGATAACTTTAAAGGTTCTGTCATGCATGATTGATAGTTGTAAATATCCACACATAAAATATCATCACATAAGACCACGTTAATTAGCTGCTTGATTACTAATACTAAAGACGAATGTAATTAACGCAGGTACAATACTTACTTACCTATACATATACATGAAACCGGTTTCCGATAGGTCACGCACGAATTCTTTTAATATGTGAAGATGCGACTGCATCTTCAATGTGTAAACTACAGTACCTACTACCTAATTGTCATTCGTAACATTAAATTGGTACAATGAAAATGAAAACCATCTCATTAACACTGCCAACCTAATCGCTCTCTCCTTTAGCTGTGTAAATTCGTCGATAGTTTAAAAAAGTTTGTTTACTTGGTCACCAAAAACCTTTCGCAATATATTAAATGCAACAGGACCTCGACGAGTGAAATGAAGGCGATAAACCGATTCATTCATAAGACTATGTCATCGTATGTTCTGCAAAACAATAGCTGTATGAATACTAAGGATATGAATGTTATACATTAAGTCACTTGTTTTACTGGAAACGGTTCCTTCTGAAGTATGGACAGGAATCCTCCTAAAATTCTTATAAATTAATGTGACTCTAAGTAAATGACTAAACTAGCCGTCTCCAAAGAATACATTACTCAGCGGGAACTTGGGACCTTCAAAAAGGTTGAGGATGTGTGATATTCTCCACATTTGTCAAAGTCAACACATAGTTGCCAAAATTTCCGGATATTATGGCGTTTTCTTAACTCAGCAAGTAAATAAAAATATCCAAATTTAACGTAGACCATCGACTTCCGTTGTTACGTAATTCTCTGGTAGTAAGTGAGTCACTGAAACTGAGATTCGTTCCTGAAATAGAAGGAAATAATTAAAAAGATCGAGTTTCGTGCGCACGATCATAATTCTAGATCGCAATAGAGTTATTGTGGGCAGGTGTGATGCAGCAGTCAAATCAAAGTAGGTTAGGTTGAAAAAATACGAAATCGATTTTTCAGAAGAATCTAGCGGTCATATTTTCTTTTACATCTAATTAAAAGAATCATAGGTAATTGATTTCTCTGAATTTTCTGAATTTTTTATTCCGGTGGAAAATAATATGTAGTAAATGATTAAAATAACACTATAATCCCGAATGAAGGAAAGACAATACAAATAGTTTTGAAGCTCTAAAACTCTTTAGCGCACAATTTTCGTTAAAAGAATCTCCTTCAAGAAATGTTTAAAATCTGATATGAAGCTGGACTAAAATATTCAGCCTTGATTCAACAAAATGTGCGAATTTCCTCTGCATGAACTCTGTGAATTTTATTATTGCTTTTATGTTTACTTATAAGATAAAACACAAACATTACCCTATCTTGAGTAATTGATAGTAAATAATTGATTCCTATAAATTATTATATTCTTGTTTACTTTAAGAGTGAAATGCTCTCATAAAACAACTTATTATCTAGGAATGAAGGAGTCATATAAGTGAATTTACAACTTTGGAAGTCAATCTATACGAAAACCACAATAATCACAACATACCGTAATAAAGATAACGCTTTTCATTGTCCAGTTTGATTGGATGAATTAGCCCACTTTGATGTGCTGGCTCTAATTTATGTGAACTATAAAAATACGATGAGTGTTTTAAAATATTGATTGATTCTTTTGTGGATCGGCTTGACCTTATTCAAATGAAGCTGATGAAGTAGAGCATGAAGAAGAAGAAAAATAAAATTAAATAGAGGGAAACAAAGAAGAGTCATTAAAAAAAAAAAAGCATAAGCTTGTAACCTTGTCAGTTTGACCAACCAAGACATTTCTATCATCCTAGATCGCAGGCGATATACTTAGGCTAAGTGCATCTGATAAATGTAAAGCACTGATCAAGACATCACACGTGCACATACCATTTGAATAATCTATAAGATAAGAACTCATTCATCAAATCAAGTGTTTATCTTAATATGGTCTCAATTAATAGTTATCTAAGCGCATCTTACATCGCTTCCTAATCGCGAGCCTACGCGATCGCCGTGTGCGATGTGTGTGGGACCAAGTATTATTCGCTGATTATTCCGAAGGCCGACATAATATCCCGGTATAGCAGGTCTAGCGTCCCACGTGGTAATTAATACCAAATAAGTTATTTACCAGACGGGCGATGAAAGGAGTCGACCGGCCTTGTTTAGTGTTTAGTATGCTCAAGTTGTTGCTAACCAACTCAGCTCTAAAACTTTGTGAGGTCAATGGTATTGAGTTGTCTAACTCCAGTTTAGATAAAGTATTGGCTAGATTTAGAAATATTTGCGTGACCTTTTAAAGGATGTGTCCCGGTAAATCGCTAGTTGAGAATGCACAGAAAATCACTGGACCACCAAAATGTCCATCAACTTCCATTCAATTTAAAGGTCTAGATTTTCTTTCAATATACATTTGTAATAAATTACTCCATGGTTATCAAATGAATATATAGGGAACGCACGTCTTCAATTGACCCGCATTAAAAGGTCAAATGTTAGTGTTAATTAATAGATATCTTCAATGTATACTGATAGGGAGTAATAGGTGCTGCAAAAAGTAGATTTGGAAAGATATACATATTAACAAGTGCAAAGTAGCAGAAATATAAGGGACTAGCAGCGCCCCGCGGTTTTACCCGCATATGTCTCGACCCCGTGGGAATACCGGGATAAAAGTATCCTATGTGTTAATCCAGGTTATAAACTATCTGTGTGCTAATTTTCATCCAAATCCGTTCAGCCATTTTAGCGTGAAAGCGTAACAAACAAACAAACTCACTTTCGCATTTATAATAATTATTAGTTAGGATTTAAGATTATTAGGATAGGGTTTCAAAGAAGTGGCATTATGTAAATAGAGCAGGAGGTACATACATTTACATACATGTAAGATAATCTCAAGATTTATACATGAACCGACTATTTTCCTCAAGTAGGTACGTAAGTGTTACCTATATCCATTGAATTACCTGGTGACTGCATAGTGCATGGCAGTTGAACAAATGGTTATTAAATTCAAATTTTATGGACAATAATGTAATAACTATGACTTTATTCTTACCTTCATTTGTGTAATAGAAAATTGATTAGTAATGAATTCATAGGTCAGTTAAGTTGACATTCTCATGATATCACCTATGGCATGATTTGTCAGATACTAATGATATGAGTAACACTGACTAGCCTTGGTTTTGTCAATGAACAAAATCGGTTTCTCAGTAACTGGATGAAGCTTTTCATTGCTTGTTGACTATGACATCACCATTCGTCTTAGATGTAGGAGTAGATGCTGAGTTTCACACTGCAGCTCGCAGTCCATGACGGCATGCAAAAAGAACTACACGTTTGTTCGAATAATTAGCGGCGTACGAACTGTGCTCGATTGTGAACGAAACTGGCGGATGTTTATGTGTGGATACTAGTGATTCTGTAATGTTTAAATTAGTTTAGAGTTTAGTGTGATCGTAAAATAATGGAGTATCTTAAAAGTTTGTGGCGGCGGTATTTTGGGAGGCAGGAAAGACATGTTATTGTAAATGTGCCGTTTCAACCAGGTAATAAACGATAAGCTAGATAAAAAATTGGAATTAAAAATATAGTTATCATCATAAACATTTAGTTCCCTATTTAGGTACGCTAGAAGCAATGAATTAGGCGGCATGATAGTGAGTGACCAAATTCAGCGAGAGTTATATCTTTGAGGTATATGTACAAGTAAAATTTAACAACAAATCTAAATGTAGTCCACTATTATTCAGGAAATTACGATATCTGCATAATATGTTATTGTACGATTGACGTCCTGGCTAGTAGCCAATTCTTGGGCGCGAAATTTTTTGACCATGACGAATAGTGGTTCAGAAGTTTTCATTCATAATGATCCATTAGCGTTTAGTTTTATGTTTACGATATTATGGGGATTTTATATATAGGTACATTAAAAATTTAATGAATTCGGTGTGGTTGCACCCATTTTATTTAGAATTTAAGTAATAACAGTAGGTTATGTAGGTACCTTAATTACTGACTTATTTATTATAACTTATTTTTCCTTAACTTTTTTTATCCTAATTTTTTCAAGGTCTCAAATGAGTCAACCTATCTCAAATTATTCTGTCCTTTATTCGTACTCACGAGTATAGGACCTATTCAATAAGTGCGTTATTGAATGTATTGTAACGTAGTTTCTCTTTGTTTATTCAGATGTCGTCGACGCGACGCGGCAGGGCGTGCTTGCGGTGCAGGGAATTGATTTCTGTGTCGACACAAATGGCGAGAACCACCATACGAACAAGTTTAACCTGATGACAAGGACCGTCGACAGATGCCTGGTCGTGCGAAGAGGACAGGCCTTCAAACTAGATATATTACTGAACAGGCCCTACGATGCCAGTCGAGATGCTGTCTCCTTTATTTTCTACGTTGCAGGTCTGTACATTTATTGCGTCGTGGTCGTGGGTAGGTCCACAACAGGTTTGATTGACCTAAAGTTATGTCTAGATGTAATTCCACAAATCTGTGTTACATAAAAGGAAGTCTTGTGATTATGAATTGACCAAAGTCATCTTAAACGTGACACATATTTTTCTCATCTTAAAATAAACAGGGTTTTTTCGATAAGCCCTATCTGTTGATGACCATGACCACGCAAAAAAAGGATTCCGTCAGAGGATGTCCATTCAGTTTGTAAGGATTGTTTGATCGCAGATACCGATACCAGCATTGAACATGTTAATGTTCAAGGTCCCTTTTAAAAATATTTGGCGCCTGACATTTATCTTGCCAATTAATTCCATGTTAGAACACCGATACAAATGGGATATTACGTAAACCTTCGCATTAGGGCGGCGCGACGTAAGTGATAAAAATAATGCCATGACATGACCATAATTCTGTTGCGCAGATGTTGAAACACGAGGACCGTCAGACGAAACATCCGCCGCTGTTCCTTTACTGGAGAAAGGTTCTGAGACCTTCGGAGCATGGAGTGCGACGTACGAGGGTCAGATGGACTCTCACCTTATGGTAGCTGTGACTCCTGCAGCGGACTGCATTGTGGCCGCCTGGAGGCTCGATGTGGACACAAGACTTAGTGGAGGCAGCTCTCTCAGCTATAGACACCCACTGCCGATCTACGTACTGTTCAACCCTTGGTGCTTGACTGATACTGTTTATATGCCAGGTATGTACATTTTCCGATTGATACAAAGAATAATAGTCGTAAAATAATAATTCGCTATGAATGATAAAGACGCAAAATAACTCTTGGGATTGGTGTCCGCTTGCACAACCGGAAACTTTAAATCAACTGCTTCTCCAATATATGTCAAAAGAAATCATGAACACTTGTCTACTGTTACAAACTAATTTATACAAAGCATACCAAAATAAAACTGCATAATTGGGTGATTTTTCAGGTCACAGCCATCGTGACGAATATGTGCTAGAAGATGGAGGACTGATGTTCAGAGGAGTATACAACCGTATCAAACCGACACCCTGGAACTACGCACAATACGAGACAGATATATTGGACTGTGCACTTTATCTAGTCAGAGAAATTGGAAAGGTATTTGCTTTAAGATTTCCACTTAGAAACTAGTTTTGCCTCAACTTTCTATATAAGAAAAGCGGGGAGATTCGTTATCGTTACGTACAAGTAATCATGATTCGTTGTTATACTAGAATAACCTTTGTTTTTAGGTAAAAGGCCGCGCCAGAAGTGATCCGATCCGAACATGCAGGGCGCTGTCAGCTGCTGTGAACGCACAAGACGACAATGGTGTTATCATCGGTAACTGGGCCACTGAAGTATCGGACTACAGTGGAGGCACACATCCACTTAAGTGGGTCGGCTCCTTGGCAATCCTACAGAAGTATTATGAGAAGAAGAAGCCTGTCAAGTATGGACAATGTTGGGTGTACGCTGGTGTGCTGACTACAAGTAAGTGTGGTTACAATATTCAGCAAAATAATCAAAAGATGTTCAGTTTTTCACTAAAGAACCTTAAAATTAAAATTATTTCCCATACAACCAGCAGAACACTATAAACGGTGTTATGTTATGAGTTTTTGTTTCTTGAAATAAATTATGCGTAGGTATAATTATTATTTATACAAGAAAAATAACCCGGAGATGCAGATTTTTTGTAACGTTGATTTCAACGGCTTAATTGGTTATATAATCGATAATGTTTTACAGTTTGCCGAGCTCTTGGTATTCCTTGTCGACCAGTGTCAGGATATGATGCTGCTCACGACAGTCAAGGAAGTCTCACTATCGATATCATCAAGGATGATGAAGGAAACACTCTGGAGGAGTTCACCAAAGACTCTGTGTGGAACTATCACGTTTGGAATGAGGTGAGGAGAACAACATGCAGAGTTTTGTTGCTGATTGTGGTTGTTTTGGTGTAATGTCGCTAGCTTTAGTACATATTTAGTGTATTTTCGTGCGTTATGCACTATTGAGATTTTTTATGATGCAACAAATCGTGGGTTACTGCTACTACGAGTATTATTATCGAAGCTTAAAATAGTCTCTAAGTGTATGCGTTTGCGTCCTACGCCAAATCAGATCGATTGATGACTCATTTTGTTAATGGTATAAATAACTTAACCCAGATAACCTTTTATGTTTAAAGCTATTAACTTTCAATCTTTATTAGCCTATGATGTTCGTACTTAGGCCTAAAAGGCTTTTTTTTACAGAATGTGTACTCTGTGTGAATCTTTCGATGTAGCAGATGCCACTTACATTTCAATATTGCTTCTGACTATATAAACCAATCTCAAGATAGGAATAAAATACCACATTTCTTAGAAATTAATTTTAACATGATTATACTGTCATTTTACAGGTATGGATGGACCGTCCAGATTTGGGCACAGAGTACGGCGGCTGGCAGGCCCTGGACTCAACGCCGCAAGAGACCTCTGAGGATATGTTCCGTTGTGGACCAGCTTCACTGCGAGCAGTCAGGGACGGAGAACTGCAAAGACCTTACGATGCCGCCTATGTTTTTGCTGAAGTAAATGCTGATAAGGTATTATAAGATAGATCTTTCAATACTTAACCGCCAATTGCTAGACGTGGAAAATAACACAACAAACTTCTTAACTGATTTTGATGTTTGTAATTTAAAATTTGCAGGTATTATGGAAATATTCTGGCGAGATCCAACCACTGAAACTGATGGCTCGTGATACAGTCTCAATCGGACAGAATATTTCAACAAAAACTATTGGCAAAATGGAACGTGAGGTACGTGGAATTTTTCTAACAATACCAACTGCACAATTTTTGTTCTACAAGAAAGCTTTATCCTTGTTTTGACAGGGTTTTTAAATATTTCAATTGAACAGGAACTTAATAACAAAGTGAGTAATGATTAACAACACTTTCAAAATTATAGGACATTACAAACACATACAAGTACCCAGAGCGATCACGTGAAGAACGCATGACAATGGAGAAGGCGCTGCGCAAATCGGAGAGCATCTTCGCACGGTACTACCTCAACGATGCCTTCAATGACGTCACCTTTGACTTCGAGCTACACGACGACATCAAGATTGGACAGGACTTCAATGTGGTATGTTGAAATGTTTGAATCAGAAGTTGGATAAATGGTTTCAATCGACCTAATCACACTGGTACGGAATAAACACCGTCTTTATCATTTGATATAGTTTAGCAATGGGAACGATACAGTTGAAGGTATATGCAACGTCGTAATAAACGTGTATATAGATCACATTTATGATTCATAATGTCAGTCTGACCCTTTTAACATTATGTAGGTGTTCAAACAAAATGTTCATTAATTCCAGGTCTTACACATCAGAAATCGTTCAAGTACGAACTCACACCAAGTGAAGGGTATCCTCCGTGTAGATACAGTGACGTACACGGGAGTGACCGGTGAAGGAGTGAAGAGGACCGAGTTCGATCTCAAACTGGAGCCAGAAGGCAAAGAGCTTATCAAGATGCTGGTCACCTTCGACGAGTATTATAAGAAGTTGGTTGATCAGGTAATTTTGACATGTTTATGGGAAAGGTATGGATTATGGCCCTATTGGCCATGAAAGCGTAAGGTTAAGGGGGATGCGCTAAGGTGGCCCGCGAAATTCAAATTTTCTTACGTTTTTTGCAATTTTCAGGTCAGTATCAGGTTGTATGTTGATCTAAATATTATTTGCGACCATAACAAGTATGGATTTACAGAATTATAAACATTAGAATCAGCAATACAACTCTCTAAGTTCATGAAAGTGCATTGAACGACGAATTCATGAAATAGTCATTCAATGCAATACACATACAATGACCTACAAATTGCAAAAAACGTAAGAAAAATTTCACGGGCTACCTTAGCGCATCCACCTTAAGAGTCTATAAATAACGCAATACCTAATTTATAATTATGATAGTGTCCTGAGGGAATTTATTATACCTGTAGTGAATCTGTTGTTCATAGACATAGTGGTGAACTGTTTTGTGTCTGTGAAGATTGTCTAACTACATAGTACTGCATGAATTAACTAGTATCCTACCTATCTACTTTCCTTAATTATTACAATTTATTAACATTAACTTTATCATCTTACAGGCTTCCTTCAACATCGCCTGCTTAGCATCAATCGTGGATACAAAATTCGACTTCTTCGCTCAAGATGACTTCAGAGTCCGCAACCCTGATATCAAGATCAGTATTGATGGAAAACCAGTGTCACGCCAGGAGTTCACCGTCTCCGTTAAGGTGGAGAACCCACTGCCCATCCCACTCACCAAGGGCAAGTTCTACATTCAAGGACCTGGTCTTGAGGAGCAGCTTAAAATTCAGTTAAATGAGGTAAGATATTTACTTACTAGTTTTTTTTTTTAATGGATCGTTATGCCATAACGTTTCACGTCTTCCTTTGTTCTACGGTATGTGAAAGTATGTAAACACATTGAAACCGTTTTCGTAAATCAGTAACCTCAGTTTGTTAAACCTAAAATTCAATTTAAATTATTGTTTACATACCTAATCATACTGAAAATATTACTGTAAAATTGTGTCCGATAGGTCCAATAGTCTGGTAGTATCGCTTGAAAATATTACTTTTCAAGCGATACTACCAGTGCCATCTGTCTTAAAATAACTAAACTACTACGAGTTCGAGTAGTGCTACTAGGAGTGCCGCAAGGCATCAAGTTTGGATTCATGCGAAGCTTACTTACCGACGTAACTTACCGTTTTCCCAGAATGTGGCGCCAGGAGAGTTTGCAACTGCTCAATATAAGCTGACGCCACCGTGGGCTGGTCGCCACCAGATTTCTGCCAAGTTCACGTCCAAGGAAATGCGAGACGTTGATGGGTTCCTGTCGTTCATGGTCGCCCCGCCTGCTGCGACCAACGGGTTGCATCCTGATGCTGTTGTTGAGAGTCATCAAGTCTAGATAGATACTTAGATAATTAATTATTTAATGAGAAGTATTTTTATGAGTTGTGACAAGTTCACGGCTGTATTTTACATTTATGGCAAGTTATCTGTTTTGTGTTTGTCAGATCATTCTAAACTGAATTATATAGGTTATTGGATGACAAATCCTTAAAAGTAATTTTATGTTAAGCATTCAAGTATAGCTTTAACTTTTTTATTAAACGTGGCATTAACCTCATAGTTTCTTTACAAAATAGAGATATTGATGCAACATTTTACTTCATGAATTTCCTCATTGCCCGTCTTAGTCAATAATTAATTTGTGCAGTCTCAACAATGTTATTATTTAAGTTATTTATTCTGTTCCTAATGTAAGTTATCTAATGGATCTACTTAAATTATAAAAATAAGTCACATGTGCTAATAATATACTTTATTTTATTTTCCAATCTATTACACATTATTATTCCTGTACTTAAGTAGTACAGCATAAATATAATAGTAGGTAAACTAGATATTTATGTAAAATTAAGACTGCATCAATTAGTGCTCTACTAAATTGTAGAAATGAAAAAAATATAAAAGATTATATAAACTAAACTGTCTTCTCTTTCTTGCTCATTTTTCTGCTTCTACAAGTTTGTCCATGAATGAGTTAACGTTTAAATAAGGTCAGGAACCTCTGGGTTATCAACAAAGTCTGATGAAGGCTGTTTGCCGCCTAATTTAATTCTTGGATCAATGTAATCAGGCGCCGGCCTCGGCTGAGTTATTTTACTAAAATCTAGAATATTGTCTGCTGGACCTATTTCTAAATATTCTCTCGTTGTTTGGCCACTGTGATCATGACAATCTTTTGCTGCATGTTCCGAGAGTAGCTGGGCGTTTTTATTATTATCTTTTTTAGGAATAGCTGGCTTTTTAATAATAGCGTTACACCTTGGCATGGTTACAAGCAAGTGTCCTGTGATCTGTGATCGCTTGGCGGTAGAGTTGGTAGTATCGACCTCTGTCGGTAGATGGAGTTGGAATATCTTATCTTTTATCATAACTCTTACGTAGTTAGGCTGGACATCAACGTCGACAAGATTTGAATCCATGTGTTTATACACTGCTAAGTCCAAAACATATTTTTCGGGATCATCGTCACTAAAAGCAAAGTCTATTTTTGCTTGGTTTATATTGTATGGTCTACCGTCCGGAGCAAAAATCTTGTACACTCGTTTTTCCTCCTTGTTTTCCACACTTGCATAACTTTTTAGTTTTAATTGACGCATTTTTTCTATTTCGTAGCGCACTTCAGGGGCATTTTCAGATTTTTCTGCGTAAAATTTCGTGTTCCGTTCATCCGGATCCATGTCTTTGTATTCATTATCCCATTTCTCTTGTATATCCCGTTCAAGGCGGTATTTTTGCTTCTGTCTCTGATGCCTATAGTTTTCTTGTTCGAACAGTATGTCTGACCTTATGATTGGAAGGTTCTGTAATGCTTTAATTCGGTCAGACCTGTCGATATCACGGCCGTCAAGGAAATTCAGTTGGGGTAAAGTACCAATAACAAAATCACGGTAGTTTTCATAATCAGTGCAAGGATTCCCTGTTAGGTACAAATTGGATAGGTTGTAGTTACCTGTGAGACTTTCCACGCTTACGATTTCACCTATAAAGTTGAGAGTTAGATCTAATTTTTCTAATGATTCACATCTTTCCAAGTTTTCAATAACTTCTATATTGTTGATAGCCAAGTTTAAATATACAAGATGTTTTAACTTATTAAAATTTTCAATCTTGGCGATGAGGTTGCTTTGCATTAACAATATCTTGAGTTTTGGACACCAGTCCTGAATGTATTCTATTTTCTCAATGTTCTCCTGATGTAGTGCGATTTCTTCCAGCGGCGCTAGCAAGCAATCATGATGCTCAGCCTTTTTACGCACCATGTCTACAGTGATCCGTACCATTTTAATAAAAATACGAGAAGGTATAATATAACTTTGCTTCACTTGCTAAAAGACAGACTTCAACTAGTCATGACTACCGTTGCCAAGTTACATGCTGTTTGATACAGATAAAATAAGTTTAGTACTCTATGTTTTGTTTATTATAGAGGACCGTTAGAATCGCTTAACTCAGGAGTTTGTTACTTGTAGTCCTAGCTTGTAGTATCACATTAGTAGGTAAGTTCTTGGGAATTATTCGTCTGCTTATAGGTATTAAACTTTTTGAAACAGTTTGATTTTACTTAGAGGTATTATACCCATATCTAAGCGTAAGGTTTTGTAGAGTAAAAGAAAGCTTACGAGATGTGGCAATGATAGAATCTCCAACATTTCGAGCGGTTGGTTATCTTTCAATCTCGGCGGTCGGTAATCCGTCATTTAACATTCCATCGGTGGCACCGCGACCGCTCAACTCAAGCGTACTAAATTAATATCGCCGTGATGTAGAGGGTATTAAAATATTTTAAACGACGCCATTTATAATATGACGTTCAGATATCAAGTCGCGAGAGCACAACATATATTATTCCACGAAACTGCCAAAAGACAATGAGGATGAAGGATTACTATCATCAGGAACTCGTTTTATTGTTAATGTTCCAAGTGGGCTCACAGCTCGAAAAAACGACAATATGGAAAAAACAAGAGATGGTTGGATGAAATAAGGCATGACAGAGGGAAAGACGGTGTTATTAGTGAGCAGGGCGCGGGCAGGGTGCGGCGCCCCGCGGTCTGTGTGTGTTTAGGGGACTCCGCGGGGCGCCAGCACGGCGTGCCCACTTATTGAAAGCAGTCAATTTAACATTTTGTTGTTCAAACAAACACAGTGGTCTCAAGTGCCCTTGTCAATTTATTAATTTTAAACGATTATGAAATCAATGTATATTCTCATGTGTGAGATTCATAGCACACTGGCCTTCCTCAACATCTAGTCACTTATGTAGCCACTAGCCACGCATTTTTTTTAAGTTCCTATTTATATCACCAGATGGCATTGAATGTACTTTATTTTTTGGACCTATAAATAATATAAAGTAAGTATAAGAAGATATAATATGAACCTCACGATACACGTTCATCGTGTATCGTGAGCTACGTCATTATGAATACCTACCTACCAGCATAATTTAATGATACAACATAGGTACAGCTTCATAGTCTTTGTGTTTTTTATTTCAATTTAAATAGCTGGGCGTCGTTGGTCTGTCATGTCAATGTGTTTGTGTTCTAGTTTGTTAATTTTATGAGTAGATATTCATAATGTCCTCTTCAGTGCAATTTCTGCACTAACTTTTTTATTTTTTATTAATATTGTTTTTGATAGGTACCTACGTGGAATTTTAATACTTATACCGTCGGTGTTACTCTGTTACTGTAACTTTAAAGAGATCAACACGGGTAGTCGTTTCGAAAATTAATTTAGGTTACATTTTAGTCGGTCGAGTGGGCCAATAACGTCGGACTCTGCACGGGACTCGAACACGCAAATGTCAGGACAAGTCAAAACAACCGTCATCACTCAAACGCGAGGTTTCTCGAAAAAATGAAAAAATACTCGTTACGAGATCGGTGTTCCGCTTATATTGTCGTCTCGTGCTAAATTGCCGTGCTAATGTGATGTGATTTATCTGTTTTAAATGAGACATTTTTGATACGCCAACAAGTTTTCCTTTTAGCTTCGTGTGGGAACGTGCCTATACGAGTATGTAGTATTCAAGATTTATTCATTTTGAATATTTTGTATAGAGCTAGTTGATTTAATACCTTTATATTCTAGCGGTGTGGTTCAGGCAGTCTAGAAACCCGTAGAGTGGGTCATTTATAACGGTTGTATATTTTTGCAATGAATCTGGTTTCTTTGCTTGACGCAGCTTGTACTTTGACTGTTGCGTATCAGGTATAGCAACATAACAAGTGAGGCTCTGTTGGAGCGGCCAGTCGTCGCGTCTGCGCGGGCGCAGCTCTGGCCACCGGAGCGTGAGCAGCAATCTGGCGGCGGCATCTCAACTCGCTCGCGCGCAATCAACGATTCGTTCCGGTGAGAGGGGCTGAGCGGGGAGGGTGCGGTGTAGCGGGGGCGCCGGCCCGGGCCCATTCTCACGTAAATAATTACCGGCGAGTCTCAAATTACAAGGCGCCGCTACAGCCTGCCGATACATATTCATCACGTGTTCGCGCCGCGCGTGACAGCTTCCTCAGGGCAGCGGCCAGCGCAGTCCGTGATCCACTCTCCCGCGCGAGCCTTCTACTGCAATGAAACGTGATTTCACATCAATCAAAAATATGTAATGTAGTTTGAAGGTAAAGGGCGAAATATCAATTTAATTTGGACAAGGATTCCATTCATTACTGCTTTCGGCTTTTCATTTTGGAAGCAATTTTTATCTGAACCTTACCAGTACAACTTGATATCATCAAAACCTTCTCAGCGATAATTTACAGTTAGTTATCGTAAGCTGCTTGACGCTTTATGGTGACGCAAAGTGGTGATTAAAATTAACCGGATTCTGGAAATTAATTTGAATTCTAATACTTTATAACTCAGTAGTTACAATCATAAATAACATAATGATCGTATGAGATGACTTATACTCTACTGTGGCTATACATAGTGAACTACAGCGCCAATAAGTGAGTTAATAATGAAGTGACCGGGAATCCATTTAGGTTCCACTATGACGTTAGAAGCTCGGGATCATCAACGTCAATGAATTTCTAATTAGAAATATCGCGCTCGCGCCGGATGCGGCCTAAGCGATAAATTATGCACTTCGAGAGGAGTACTAATTTCGATGCCGACAAATTTTCCACAACCGCGATTTTAATGCGTTTCAAATAATGTCTGTAGGCAACGCTAAATGATAAATTGTCAGAGGTACGCCC
This sequence comes from Lithophane ornitopus, assembly GCA_948473465.1. Taxonomy (NCBI): domain Eukaryota; kingdom Metazoa; phylum Arthropoda; class Insecta; order Lepidoptera; family Noctuidae; genus Lithophane; species Lithophane ornitopus. The sequence continues at coordinate 12,557,750 of OX419617.1, read as the reverse complement.
CCGAGTCGAGTTTAGTATAAACGAGCGGAGCTCTCGCTCGGTCAACGAGGGAACGAAGAAGATGGAGGCGTCTGTTAAAAAAGGAATGGGTGAGGTGAGAGCGCGATGGTGTTGAGATAATAACAGTGCAGGCATCGCGGCCTGCTCGCCTTTGAGTCGCCCGCTGCCGAATATCACCATTAGCCGCAATTTGAATATTATCCTTGAGCGAAATAGTTTTCAATTTCACCAGGTACCGCCATCGATGAGATCGCTTAAAAGCGAACAGAAAAGGAAGGGCTTGTTTTTGATTTTGATATGGAATGTGAATGTCGCAGGAAGGTCAGGTGACCAGCCAGGGGCGCGAGGGCTGGATAAAACAAACAAGTTAATTGTATTTATTCAAATGCGGTGGGGGCACAGCGAGCACAGCGCAGCCGTTGCCTCATGAATAGGCATGCGGCGCGCGCCCGGCCTTCCTCGCTATGTGCAACGTCATCGGCCGCAGCCGACGATGCTTTCCTAAAATTAGATTAGGCTCCGATATATTATGCAAATTCCATGTTCTATGGATAGGTACCCTTGCCCCTATACTACCTATACATAGGGGATTGGATTATCGTAATTGATTTGATAGATGCTATGCTATCAGCAACATAATGTTGGTATTAGACAGAGGTTTTATTTTAGGTTAAGTATTGTTAATTGTACACCGACTGTGTACAATTTATACCTAAAGAAATATATATGTAGAATTGTAGATTAGCAATTCGTACTTATTGAGTATAAAAACACTTTATATTAAAATACACCGCTTATCAACTATCCGAGCTGACTGTCTAATCTTTTCTTTGATTAGGTAGGTGTGAACTACCCAGTTACTGGGTTATGGAGGTCAGATAGGCAGTCGCTCCATGTAAAATACTGGTATTCAGCTGCATCCGGTTAGACTGGAAGCCGACCCCAACATAGTTGGGAAAAGGCTAGGCAGATTGATTGATTTTTGAGGTAGGTGTGAACTAGTGTTTATCTCAAAATATGGCGTACTTACAAAATATTCGTGAATTATGTAAGGATCGTCGATGCAGGTGGAGTTTTGTAGTTTCTGCCTACCCCCATATAAAAAGCTGTTCTAAAACTAATTGATGAAAGTGTAATCAGACCCTGTTCAGGTTTAATTAAATCACTTACTAAAGGGTATTAGTAATCACATTCATCTGTATTTAGAACGTTTCAACTATGTAGGTACACACGGCTATATATAAAGCTAAAGATTTCCAGTATAAGCTGATTTAGCATTGTATAGGATTTCCGTACAATGCAAAATCAGCTTATACTGGAAATGTATAGCTTGATGTTAGCCGTGTGTACCTCATCACTTTATCCAAATCGTAATTGATTATGATAAAATTCACTACAATAATTATTGTAAAATTAAAAACATGTAGTGATTTAAAATTTAAAATCAATATTTATAAGTGACTCTACAAATTGGCTACACGTACATTTTTTATATATTCTGATAGCATTTTTAAGTGAATACAAGTAAATAGGCTTGCTAGGAGGATGACTTGATTTTTCTTGCACAAATGTAAGCATACAATTTAGTAAGTGATAAAAAAACTGGTGTCTAATGAGACAGCTCTTTGTAAATGTCGTGTAGGGAGCATAACTAAAGATAGTTACTGGATATATTTCCATATTGCTCGTTGGTACGGAGTGGCAGGCTGCACCGCTGGGCGGAGACCTGTCTGCTGTTGCACTCACTATGATAATCGTTACCATTGTTACCTCACGTCAAGTGAGCACTACTATTGTTTGTTTTCGGTAGTGGATTCTATTACGTATGACAGCATCCTTGTATCGAATAAGAACAAAACTAATAGGAATGCTGGTCTTCGAACTTCTTCACTTCAGATAATGTTTATTTATAACTAGCGACCCGCTCTTGCTTCGCATAGTTTTACGCCTTTACAAAACATTGAAATTTCTTTATTATGATATAAAAGACTTAATGTATTATATTAAACATAAAACTTCCGGGATACATTTTCTAAATGATGGTGAAAACCGCATTAAAAAACGTTGCACCGTAGTTTAGAAGAACATCGCGGTCACACAAACAAACATGAAAACCGACTTTAATTTATAATAATACTAACATTTGCCCGCGGCTTCGCCCGCGTGCAGATCGGAAATTATCCCATGGGAACGTCCTACAGGGATAAAAATATCCTATGTTCTATTTCATGGTCTACCCATGTGGCAAATTTCAAAATCCGTTCAGCCGTTTTAGCGTGAAAGCGTAACAAACAAACTCACTTTCGCATTTATATTATAGTTATAGCATTAGGATAGTTACGACTAGTTAGGATAATGTAAGAACCTTTACATATAGATCAATATAAATTCTTCATACTCGATGATATGTTACGTTTGCCAGTTCTGATTCATAATGCGGAATGTTTCTTCGAGCGTCAAATGCAATTGCTTTTCCGGAACAGACATTGATTTATTTTATGATTTAAGAAACAAACATTTCGCTTCACTTGTGGTGAGATTTTGAAATATCGTTTAATATGGAACGATTCCTGGAAATACTTAAGAGGATGAGTGTACAATTGAAATGACCAGTGTCTTGCAATGGACTACTAAAGACTAATAATTATGGAATAGTAATTTTAAATAAATGCATAAATTCTAATTTGTGTAATAAAACATCAACTCCAACCGGTCCAATTCCCCAATCAGAACAGATCAGTTCAAAACAAACAATAAATCCTGCTTTAGTTCAAACTAATTACGGAGTATGATACCGTCACCTTACGCCGCATAATCCGATTCGTTGCAGCGCTCATCCCCTGACAATGGTACAGGCGAAATGTTTATTTACACAAGATATTTAGCCACTTCCCCGGCGGATTAGCGGCGGACAAAGACGAGGGGAGCAGGGATAGATAAAGTGAGGCTAATAGCAGGGGAGGAGCGCTCCCCAATAGACGCAATCTTTGTGTAATACACACAGATTACGTTCAATGTTTCCTGGACCGATCACTTCACTTATGTCTTGAGATTGTTTTTGTTAGAGATTATCTTTTGAGTACCTACTGCAGTAAGTTGAGTAGGTATGGATATTACAGATAGATTTTATCCGATTATTACTTAGAGTAGGCAGGCATTTTTGTTTTAAATTCATTTTGTTACCGTTCTGTTGTTTCTGCCTACCTCCCATGAGAAGAAGTGAGTTTATGAGGTATGATTTTGTTAGGAAAATACAATATTGGCTTTATAGAATCGAAGACCACATGTGTGTATTTAGACGTTCGATTTATTGTAGTCGATTAATCGATATTCGATTATTTGGCATTCGATTTGGCATACAACCATGTAAAAGAACTAGGAAGAAGAACCAACATGCAAAAATAACAAAGAACGTAAACCAAAACACTTGGAACCTGGTTTGTTTTTGTGTCCGGAAATGAAACAGCTTAAAAAGAATTTAAGACGAGGCTCTCATTGTGGGCGCACAACGTGGCCATAAATAAAACGGTTTGTTTAGCCATTGAATATTCCCTAAACAACATTAGAGGTGAATAGTTAAATTGTCAGTTTGTCACCAGGCTCTGTGCGCGGCAGGAGAGCGGGCAGGGTGAGTGACCACGGGGGGCGAAACACGGCTCGTATACTCATTTGCTCATTTTAAACTTATGTTTGCTTTCAAACTGTCGTCTTGAATTCTTGTTTAACTTGAATGAGATTTAGTTAACAGTATTTAGGAATATTTAATATGGAGATTATTATAATTTACAATTATATATACCTTCCTTTATATATAATTTTTTCCCTTTGTACATTTTGCTAGACTTAGATTGTATATTTTATTTAAAATTGTAAATTAAAATGTATGAAAGTGTAAAAAATAATATATATGGAGATTTAAAAGTGTATATTTGGTAATTGCTACATACCAATCGTAGTGAAGCTTCTTTGGTTATCTCTCTTTCTATGGCGTATTGCAAGAATCCACCGAGTGTAGTTTACCGAAGTTGCTGATCAGTTTTCATATCGATTTATGGAGTCTTTTAGATTGGGGATTTTGTTCAGCGTATGCGTTACGCTGCGTCGACGCTGCGTAGCGGAAGCGTAACACATACGTAGCGAAAGCGTAGCGTATATGTAGCAGATTGCGTAGCGGCTATTTAGGTACCTGTGATTTAGACACAATCATTAACAGAATCGATTCTAATGAGGAAACACTGCTACAGCTTTGTTGTTAAAAACAAAATTATAACAAAAACGTTTCGATAAAATAGAAGTTAAAACATTTGTATGACTGTTAACTTATGTTAAAATGTTACCTATTGCTATTTAAAAACATTTTCGATTGTTGCCATTCCTGTTTGTCGGTTTGAAGTCTAGTTAAACAAGTAACACGATACGTCTACTATTCTTTTCATGTCTGCGTTGACGTCAATAATCATCAAAAACGTTTGCAACAAAACGGCAGCTGTGAGCGGTAACTTCTCTACATTATTCTATTATTTAATTTGTCGTTACATTGTGCGCGTCAAGCAAGCGGGTAATGTTTCCGTATTTACGATTTACATGCGGAATCCGGACAGAAGTCAAGTTTGACAGTGTCAACATGTCAGCGTGACAATGGCCGTCACACGTCCCGGGCTGTCAATCGGAGCATGAGAAGCGGGCGGCCCCGGGACGCGGGACGCACGCCTCGTGGGACCAACACTACAAAAGAATATTCATATAGCAACAAATTCTTTTCCTTGTTTAGCGGATGAGCGAACGGTCCCTCGGTGCAATGCGCTCGGAATTTAGAAGAAACGTTTGTCGTGTATGTTATCATTTTGCAAATGCCGACAAATTACAATGTAGTAGTAAGTAACTCATACTATCTCTACCCTGTAATCGAGACTGGCCTCATCACGCAACTTTTAACCTGTATCAGTTGCTCAAACGGGCCGATAGTATCAAAGGATATGCAATGCATTTCTATTGCAACACATCATTTAATTTACGACTTGTGTACACAGTTATGATGTATAGACAGTTATTTTCGCCCCATTTGTAAAGTACATTGTGTCTGATCACACCCAGTCGGTTTAAGGACAATGGCAAACTGTAAACGAGTGATGTTCGTATAAATCGGGACGAGTCCGCAAACAAAACGGGACGTTTCACCGACGTCACACAATGAGAGATTAATGGCGCTCTTTTTGTTATCGTTCGATGGTCTTTACGCGTTTTGTGGCCTCGTTTCACGGTTTATTTAGCTGTTTAAACACCAATAAGCGTTAAATTACAACGATATGCACACTAAAGTCAAACAAAAAACCACATTTCGAAAATTTAAATGCTGTTTACTGCTGAAAAAAGTTCAGTTATTTTGAAATGCGGTCGTGTCATGGTCGCGAGTTCAAATCTATAATGCTCTACAAAACGAGGCATTAGGCATATATTTTAAAATTATTAACGTCTTCTAACGTCAAGTTGAGCTTTATAGATACTTGTTGGGGAAACACGATAATAACAGATAGATTTGAACCCAATAGTTTATATAATGGTTCGTACATATGTTTAAAAAAGTAAATTAGTATAAAATTATGAAAAAGTACATAAAAACCCTTATATATATATAAAAATGTAAATAACTCTGTGCCTGATGAAAGTACATAACTATAAATATTGTAAATCTCTTAGTTTGATTAAAGTACAAGAAAATGCACATTTTATATAAGGAAAATATAACGCTATGTACAGTTTAGAAACAATTCTTTTGTATTGCTATGTAGCGTAAATGTAAACAGTGTTAGGTAGAGATAAGGAATCCCTTGGCCGACACACCCCTTACCCCGCCTTCACCTCTTGGCCGACAAAATTGAGCCGTACCCCGCAGACACCCGATCCCCTTCAACACCCCCTGCCTGATAAGGTGTCTAGGTCAATTGGACAATATATTAATAATAGTGCGTGACTCACACGCAACTTGTGCATATGTGACAAAATTATAAATATAACTACCCTGTCCAATTTAGTTTAATCGTCACTAAATCGTCATTCAGTCGTCATTCAATCGTTACTTGAATTGTCTCAGTCATCTCTAAATCTCCAACGAAGTAGCATCATTGTCGCGTTCCGTAACTCTGCTGCTTCGTATCGCGCTCAGCTTATAGGAAATCTAGTTTCCCTAGATTTAGTTCCTAGTAAATAGTTTTGCTTCTTATTATTTCGTTATTTCATTGTCGTGTTAAATCGTAGTTTGTTTCTCGTGTATTTATAATAATAGTGTTAAGTGCTAATGTACACTGATGTGACATATTTGTGATTTATTTGTGATGCAATACAATCTATTAAGCTGACAAGAACTGGTTTCATTGGTGAATTAAGCCTTCCGACACCCCCGCCTAACAGACTGAGCTCTCGTCTGCTACATTTTGGTCCTTCAGTCGCCGGATAAGGTCGTAATAACCATGAGTCAGAAGAGCAGCATCACGACTAGAAGCAAACTACGGAGGTTGGCAGAGGAACAAAGTGCTCGTCGCCGTGAAGAAATAGTGTCGGACTCCGGTATGCAGTCTGAACGAGTGCCGGGTTCGCCATCCGTCGCGCCGACAATGGCGTCGACGTCTGCCCTCAATATCCCTCTGACGGGTGGTCGAGTGATCGACTACAGTGCTAGAAGTACGTCAGAGGGACCCCTGGGAGGACAGGCGCCTGGAAGAGGTCGCCATACGTCGCCGCGGAGCAGAGCGTCTTCAAAGAATAGCCGCAGGAGCGTCGAGCACATTAAGAAGCGCATCGAGTATGAAGCTGAGCGTGAGCTAGTACAGCTCAAAGAAAACCTCCTAAAGAAGAGGATGGAAGCTGACATCGCTGAGATAGAAGCAGCCGCTGAGAGTGACGACTCAGCCTCGGACGGCGGTACAGCACAACGAGTGGAGCAATGGATCGACACGACGCCTCAAGCAGGCAATAAGGAAACAGTGCGTGTACCCAGCCCAGTGTTGTGTGACAAGGATGCAGTGCCTAGTGACAAGGATGCAGTGTTGTGTACCCCGTCTGTGGGGCGCGGGCCTACTGGAATGGCCGCGCCCCGCAACATAGCTGGGAATCGCCATAATGTGAGTACGCTTACCGATTACCGTAATAATATTGTGTCGCATGTGTTAGGGACGCCTGTGTCGGGACCGTTTTCGAATGTAACGGTACCCATAGCACAGGCGCGCACGCCAGTCGGTGAAAGGGTTTCATTCCGTCTGCCCGTGACGTACCCAGTGACTACCACTCCGGCCGCAGGTGTACCTCCCGGTTCGACCCGGGAGTCGGATGCACGGCGGACTACATACGGAGCGGGTGAAAGAGAGTCACGAAGGGAGGCGTCGGGCGACAGAGACAGTAAGATAGACCGACTGGCGGATGCAATTACAAGCATGGCTCGACCACGGCCGGTACCTAGACAGGCATATGAATTGCCTAATTTCAATGGCGACCCAGCTGACTGGATATCTTATAAAAATATGTACTGGGACACAACCGAGATGTATAATTTCAGAACGTTCGAAAACTTAGCTCGACTTAAAACCTCATTGCATGGAGAGGCTAAGTTGTCTGTTGAAGACTTATTGCGGTCGGGTACGGATCCCAACGATATAATGCGTGCTTTAGATGAAGAATACGGGCACCCTACTTTGATACTAACAAATGTTTTGAAGAAAATAAGGGACCTACCGCGTATTTCAGAGAGCGGCCGCGAGCTTCGTAAATTTACATCTACGGTTAGAAATGTTGTGTCCCTACTTAGGAACATTAGAGCCGACGGCTACTTAAATAACCCGCAAATGGTTGGTGAAATACTACAAAAATTGACACCAATACAGCGGGCACAGTACGGTGACTTTGCCATGGGGTTAGAAAGCGTGCAGGGGGTGGACCTAAGGGTATCTCCGGACTTAAACATAATATCACAATTCTTAAATCATTTGACACGTACTACGTCATATTATTCGCAAGCTAATATGTTTGAACCCGGTCCATCTAAGCCGCCCGTGAGGCAACAAAAGGCAATCGCGCGCCCCTTCAATAATAGAGTACCGTTAGCGTCGGCTCAAAGAATAAACACGCAAAGTGACGAATCTACGGTACCGGCAGAATGTATTATTTGTAACAAAGAGCATGCCATAGAAAACTGCGACACTTTCGGTAGGTTAAACGTGCAGGATAGGTGGGCTACTATAAAAGCCAAGAACACGTGTTTCAAATGTCTTATTAGAAAACATCCGAAAAGGTTTTGTCGCGCAAAACGTTGTGATAAGTGTGGATACAGCCACCACTCACTATTGCATGCAGATAAAGCTTCTAATTCTAATAATAGCAGCAAACAAGTCAAAGATAAGACGGAGAGCGTCACGAACATAGGCGAATGGAGGGCTACGGCTCTGTTAAAAATCGTGCCGGTAACAATAACCGATGATAGTAACACGGAATATAATTGTTACGCATTACTAGATGACGGCGCGACAGTATCGCTTATAGACAGCTCTATAGCTGCAAACTTAGAAGGCCCGCGCATTCCACTTACACTGAAGACCGCGGGTGGCTACGGGGTCAGCGACCTGACCTCAAGGGCCGTAGAGGTCAAGATAAGAGGGCCAAACGGATTACAACATCAAATCAAATGCAGAACGATGTACAATATGAACTTGCCTACACAAACGGTGCCCGCTGCCATGCTGAGCGACAATGCCCACCTGCGCGACTTGGGTTGCGCAGAGATGAGGGGCGCTAAGCCACTGCTGCTACTGGGGCAGGACAACTGGCAGCTGTTGGTCAGTCAGGACATCCGCCAGGGGCGATCTGGTAAGCCGGTTGCCTCCTTGACCAAATTAGGTTGGGTAGTTCATGGGCCATTTGATAATAATTGTAATGATGTTGAACAATCCATCAATTGTGTGACAGTTTCCCTCCCTGACCTACATGATCTAGTCAAAGCTCAATTTGAGCTAGAAGCGATCGGTATATCGCAAAACGCTCGTAAACATAAAGACAACGAAAGAGCGTTAAAAGTCTTAGAAGACACAAGTAAGCGTGTTCCCGATAGCAACCAATGGGAAGTAGGGCTATTATGGAAGCACGATAGGGTAGAGTTACCCGACAATTATAATCAGGCCCGGCAACGATTATACGGCATTGAGAGACGTATGCGGAAGGATGCCGGCTACGCTGAGGCGTATTCAAAACAAATAGACCGGCTACTTGAGGAAGGCTATGCGAGGAAGCTGGAGGGGGAAGTTGACAGTTCACCTGTGTGGTACTTGCCACATTTTGGCGTAGTGAACCCCAACAAACCCGGCAAACTTCGCCTAGTCTTCGATGCGGCCGCTGCGTCTCACGGTACGTGCCTCAATGATAACTTGTTGACCGGACCTGACCTTTTGAACTCGTTGCCCGGTATATTAATGAAGTTTCGTATAGGTCCTGTAGCTTTCACCGGAGATATTGCGGACATGTTCATGAGAATTAAGATAAGGGTCCAAGATCAAGGCGCACAATTATTTTTATGGAGAGGCGCGGATCAGACCCAAGAGCCGAGCGTGTTCGCAATGGACTCCATGATTTTCGGGGCAACTTCATCTCCGACAACGGCAATTTACATACTAAATAAGAATGCCGGCGAGTTTGAAAACAAGCACCCAGAGGCTGTGCAGGCTATTAGGGATAAACACTATATGGATGACTATTTAGATAGTGTTTTCACAGAGGAACAAGCAAATAAACTTATTGAAGAGGTGACCCATATCCATGCTTCCGGTGGATTTAATATACGGGGGTGGGTCACCAATTCATCAGAGCTCAGAGATAGGCTCAATTCAGATATGCCAGAAAAGGTGGCCCTCGAGAAAGGTCTAGGCATGATAGAGAGGACCCTAGGTCTAATATGGGCACCTAAGGAAGACGAATTAGGATTTGACCTATCATTTAAAAGACTACCCGAAGAGATAAAGAATGGTAGCATAGTGCCTACTAAAAGGCAATTTTTAAGCTTTATTATGTCAATTTATGACCCTTTAGGCTTTCTTTATCCTTGTATTATACAATCAAGGATCCTAATGCAGGCGATCTGGAAGTCAGGAATTCAATGGGATGAACCATTGAAAGACAAGGACGCCAAGGCATGGTTCGCATGGCTAAATAACCTAGAAAGGTTGAAAGAAGTTAAGATACCACGTTGGTATGGGCTTGACCTTCGTGACCTTGAACTTCATGTGTTCGGCGATGCTAGCGAGCTAGCTTACGCTGCCGTAGCGTATTTGGTTGGGCATGACGCAGCCGGGAATAGGGAGGCTGTCATGCTAATCGGAAAAGCCCGGGTTGCACCACAAAAAGTGGTTTCAATCCCTCGACTCGAATTGCAAGCGGCCTTGTTAGCCTGCCGACTTGCAAACACGGTGGAGAACGAGCTAGGGCTACCAATTAAACGCAAAACATACTGGACCGACAGTAAAACTGTACTTAAATGGATCAATTCGGACGCCCAAGAATTCCAACGGTTTGTGTCCCATAGATTAGCGGAGATCGATAAACTATCGGACCGAGGCAATTGGCGCTGGGTACCTTCGGAGGAGAACCCCGCTGACAAAGCGACCCGATTGTCTTGGCCCGATAATCACGCAGCTTGGCTGCGTGGCCCCTTGTTTTTGCGTGATCCACAGGAGCGGTGGCCGGTGTGTCGCGAGGCTGAGGCAGTGGAAGCGGACCTCGAGCGCATTCAGCGGGTCCACGCTACAGCAGCACCAGCAGCGCCACTGCTACAGTACGAGCGCTACTCGTCGTGGGTGCGCATACAGCGTGTCATGGCGCAAATCCTGATCTTCATCGGCCGATGCCGTAAACGTCGGCAATCGGCAGAGATGCGGCGAAGCGACATGGAGGAGGCGCACAACCACCTTCTGAGGTTGTGCCAAGAAGACAGCTTCAAGAACGAGCGGGCAGCCATCCTTGAAGGCTTGCCTGTACCGAATAGCAGCAATCTAAAACCCTTAGATCCAATGATCGCAGACGACGGGCTGCTACGGGTGAGGGGACGTCTGAGTGCCTGCGAGGTGCTGACCTTCGACGAGAGACACCCCATTATCTTAGATGGACGTCACCCCTTGACCCGAAAACTCATCGCATTCTATCATGGGTTGGCCTTACACGCCAACCATGAGACCGTGGTCAATAACTTGCGGGAGAAGTATTGGGTAATAAGGGTAAGGACCTCAGTGAAAATGGTAGTAGCTAAATGCCAACTATGTAAAATTTCCAGAGCGAAACCAGCTCCACCCAAAATGGGTGACCTACCACTCGCAAGGGTGGCCACGTCCAGACGAGCCTTCGTCCGAGTGGGCGTGGACTACTTCGGCCCGATGGAGGTGGCGATCGGACGGCGGCGCGAGAAGAGGTGGGGTGCCCTATTCACCTGCCTCACCACGCGCGCCGTTCACCTTGAACTGGCCGCCTCGCTGAGCGCCGATTCAGCAATACTTGCCCTGCGGCGCCTCATTGCGCGCCGCGGGCAGCCGGCGCATCTGTACTCAGACCAGGGTACAAATTTCATCGGGGCCAACTCCGAACTGCGAGCAGCCCTGAAAGACCTTAACCAAGGTCAAGTCAGGGCCGAAGCCATCAGCCGTGGCATCGAGTGGCACTTCAACCCCCCGGCGGCCCCACACATGGGTGGCTGCTGGGAAAGACTCGTCCGCTCTGTCAAGAACGCACTACGTAGCACGCTCAAAGAGCGTGCACCCCGTGAGGAGGTCCTCTATACCCTTCTCACAGAGGCCGAGCTTATAATCAACAGCCGGCCTCTAAGTTACGTGCACGACGATCACGACCAGCCCATGGTCCTGACACCAAATCATCTGCTCCTGGGCACTGCGTCCGGGAGTACTCCGTTCGCGCCGGCTGACCGAGATGACGTCGACTCCCGACGGCAGTGGCGGCGCGTGAGCGCCCTCACCGACATGTTCTGGCGGCGCTGGCTGCGGGAATATCTCCCAACTCTACAGCGAAGAGAAAAGTGGGCCAATAATGTGCCAAATGTGCGGGTTGGTGATGTCGTAGTGATCGTGGACAATAATAAAGAACGCAGTGCGTGGACAAAAGGAATAATTAAGGCAGTGTACGACGGCAACGACGGCATCATTCGTGTCGTCGATGTAAAGACAATAAGTGGGGTCCTGCGTCGGCCCGTTGCTAAGATTGTCGTGCTTCCCACAGACCCAGATGTAATGCGGTGGAACCCTGTTACAGGGGGTGGAATGTTGGGGAAACACGATAATAACAGATAGATTTGAACCCAATAGTTTATATAATGGTTCGTACATATGTTTAAAAAAGTAAATTAGTATAAAATTATGAAAAAGTACATAAAAACCCTTATATATATATAAAAATGTAAATAACTCTGTGCCTGATGAAAGTACATAACTATAAATATTGTAAATCTCTTAGTTTGATTAAAGTACAAGAAAATGCACATTTTATATAAGGAAAATATAACGCTATGTACAGTTTAGAAACAATTCTTTTGTATTGCTATGTAGCGTAAATGTAAACAGTGTTAGGTAGAGATAAGGAATCCCTTGGCCGACACACCCCTTACCCCGCCTTCACCTCTTGGCCGACAAAATTGAGCCGTACCCCGCAGACACCCGATCCCCTTCAACACCCCCTGCCTGATAAGGTGTCTAGGTCAATTGGACAATATATTAATAATAGTGCGTGACTCACACGCAACTTGTGCATATGTGACAAAATTATAAATATAACTACCCTGTCCAATTTAGTTTAATCGTCACTAAATCGTCATTCAGTCGTCATTCAATCGTTACTTGAATTGTCTCAGTCATCTCTAAATCTCCAACGAAGTAGCATCATTGTCGCGTTCCGTAACTCTGCTGCTTCGTATCGCGCTCAGCTTATAGGAAATCTAGTTTCCCTAGATTTAGTTCCTAGTAAATAGTTTTGCTTCTTATTATTTCGTTATTTCATTGTCGTGTTAAATCGTAGTTTGTTTCTCGTGTATTTATAATAATAGTGTTAAGTGCTAATGTACACTGATGTGACATATTTGTGATTTATTTGTGATGCAATACAATCTATTAAGCTGACAAGAACTGGTTTCATTGGTGAATTAAGCCTTCCGACACCCCCGCCTAACAGACTGAGCTCTCGTCTGCTACAGATACTCGTAAAACTGAAGTGTGTCGCGATGTAGGAATCCACATAAAAGTGTGTCTATATGATGATGTGGTCGCGGGCTGAACTGTTGTGCGTTGCGCGAGAGTCGGTTTTTTGGCCATTAAACGTGCGTTTTTTGTGTGTCGCGTTAACTGTCGCCTTATCATCGTGTCGAGTTGTCGACGCCTCCAGCCGGCCGCAATCAAAACACCATTCGAGGCGGTCATTAAAAATGATATAAAGTTTAATTTATATCTGTGGCACGTCTCCGGATTAACGGTTATTGGGAATGTAATGTCCACATTGAACTCGGTGTGAAAATTGTTTTCTTTGTCAAAATAATATTAAATAATTTTATGGCTTAATATTATGTGAGCTACTTCTCTCCGTCCAAACTTTTCTTTTTTTATGTTTAACTGATTTTTTGTTGTCTATTTAAGTACATAAGCAAGTTCTTTCATAAATGACTTTTTTTTACGCATTTTGAGAAAAATGATAATAATTGCTCAGATTACAAAAACTTTTGAAAGCAATAATTAGTGGGTCTAGATAACTAGGCTTGATTGTCGCCGCCTGCGGCTGAGGTGCTGGCGCGCCGACCGCCCGCGCCATCTCGCCCCGCGGGAAACGTTATTGTTTACGATTGTACACCACTTCTACTACAATGATTTACGAACCGCCTGCACCCATAAAAGCGGGGACACAAGGCACTAAAAGATACAAAAGGTGCTAAAGAAAAAGTAATATATTTTAAGTTGGAGCGAACGAATATAAAAGTTTGGTGAAATATATCAGTTTTAGTGTTGCGCGCGAGTGTTTGTTTATAAGGGCGATTACGCACGCCTTTTGACGCGCATTCTGTTCGGCGATCAATGGTGAACATTCGTCACGACCTTTCTCACGTCTCGGCGTGCTTGCGGAGCTTGCTTGTATATTAACGTTTACGCTGAACATGTGGTAACCTTGCACGCTGGCACACTCCAAATAATTTCTTCGATGTTTGACAGGAAGTAAGGCTCACACAAATATTGAGATTAAAATTGGGCGAAGCGAATTTATGTGAGCAATGTGTCTCCCCAAGTGTTTTAAATCATGTAGACTTAAGAACAAACCGATGCTTTCTTTTACTTACGCTTTGTGTAATAGATCTCACTCTACGAAGTTACTGTTTAGTTCGAACGCTATAAAATAATCATAAGTTACATTGTAATTTCCTGGAAGTGAACTGAAAACTACAACTATCGTAAAGCACACAAGAATCCCTTGTACTTTATGCATGATTAAAATTCTTAACCTCTGATAACATCGTCACTCGTAAGACTAAGATGGCACAGATTTATTCTTAGGTCTACGAATAAATCACCTCTTGAAAGGATATTTTAGAAAAAAAACTCTCAATTTACGACGCGGCCTTTATCAAATATCCTAGAAGATTTAGTCATTAGAAGCTGTTTTACGGTTATTGACGAGATCGTTAAAGTTGAGGTGACTGTGGGTTGACACATCGTCGCCACGTTATCACCGTGCGCCTGCGCCGCTCGGTCAACGTTTGTTTTTTCAGGGACCCTTTCACCGGCTGCGGAGCTTCGGGTGTCAACGCAGACTACCGCCTTACACACAAAAAATCATTTAAACGCATTCGTATGCAATAATCTGTGGGGATTTATTCCGACCGCGGCGGCCACCCACGTGGTGCCCGTATTTCTTCCTGAACGAGCTAACTTCATTATTGTGGCGTGAGATACAATAGTTAAGAGCACGATTTATAAGTCCAACACGTTGACTTCTGTTTATAGCTAGCGGCGGGGCGCGGGCGCAGCGGGGGCGGGGATTACAGCGTCTGCGCACCGATTTATGGCCGCACCTCGATAAAAGCTTAAATACTCTCAAGTGAGAATTATTCAATAGGTTTAGTTGCGAGCGTAGAGCAGCCATTGTGGCGGCCGGCGCGGGCGCATTGTCGCTCTCACACGCGCTACACGCGAGGCCCGGACACACCATTACCGGATTTACGTCACACCGCCTCTCACTAGCCTTTGCTGTAAAATTTATTGCTTTATGTACTGAATCACATCAAGCATCCCGTAACTAGATGCCCATTAGAAGACCTCTACCATCATTAACTCACCCAAATAGGGATAGAGATTACTAACTAAAAATAGTTGACGAGCTATTCACGTGTTGCTCTCTTAATGATCATAAAGACAACATTCATTATTAATATTCCTTAACTGACGAGTATCCACCTATCCGCAAACCAACCAACAAAAGTATAAAACGTCATGAAGTGTTTTGAAAACATGTTTTCCAATAAAGTTACGAACGACAAAAAGCTCTACAATTTGAAAATCCTGTCTATTTATACATTTTTTAATAAATGAGTCTAGTTCAGGATCAGTGTAGTATTGATATCAGTATGTCAGACGTCAAGGGCAGAGGGCGAGTGCTATTTCGGTGCAGGGCAGGGAGCGGAGCGGAAAGTAAGCTGAAACTAATCCGGCGCGCGGGTGGGCGAAACCCTACACCGCGTGCGCGCAGCTTACATTTGTCATTTATAATGCGCGCGATTTGTTGCTCCTCACCTTGCTCGGCTCGCTCCCCACCAACAGCCTTTTTATGTTCTCTTATTCTTTTTAGAAGAGCGATGTGCGCAATATTTTTTATGACATTTTATGGCATCAGTTTGTCGTATTCGTATACGAACAGTTTTTGTGAGCGCTGTCACGGGTGAATCTAAAGTTTATTTTGCGAGGTAACATGAAAATGCTGAATGTACATACATACAACATATCACATTGACGACGGCACTGTATCAAAGTTATCACGTTGTATTCTACAGTTTTGTGTCAAATGTCGCCTACTCAGTTTGAATCTATTCAGTTTCTGACACACAACGTAAGTGGGTACCTACAATTTTAATTTTATTCATCCCTAATCACAGCAATTTCATGGGTTTTTCTAGGGTATACTTAGGTATCTACACGAGTTTCAGTAACGATACAGGAAAAAATCTAAGAGACAGAATCAGACAGAATGTCCAAAAGGTCTAAGTAGTAAATCATTTTTCGTTAATAGATAGGCTGCGTAGCGGTCGTAGACGATAAGCTACAAGTGCTACGACAGTACAGAGATAGTATTTATTTACGTAAACGCTGTTGCTGAAACTACACGTGCATCCGGGTCTAGCTTGTAAACATTATGATAACGATCTCAGTTCAAGTCAACAAGAAATGTGCTAAAACAAATAAAGTAGGTACGTTACGAAACCTGAATGGAAAAGTGGTTTTCCTGCATAACTACCTTTTTAACGTCGTCTACCCACCTCTTTTTTCACAATACAACATTGGATTGCAGTAGGTAATAAAACATGAAACGTTACTTAATAGAATCAGAACATCATTATTTCAACACGCATTTAAAACCAATTTCCAGGCGAGCGGCCGTCGGCTGAACACTTCATTTCACGGTTGACGTGTGACCAATATGTCGTTGATTTGATTGCGTTAACTTTTTGCGTAAAACCTCATAACTTACGGCCGTTTTCTAATGTTGCAATATGGCGTCCTGTGTGGCCACTACTGCGTGTGTGTTCCCAACAGGCTACTAATATTTGGTTGCTTTCATAGGCTCACTGACGTTTTGACATTCGATTTTCGAATTGTAAAAAAAGGTCGCCGAGAGCGGTCTTGTACCTCGCCGTTTCGTTTTACGCAATATAACACAATGCTCTGCATTGTGTTTCGCTCCACGCAGCTTATTTTTACACTATTTCCTATTTTTTTTACAATATCAACTTGTCAATGGTGTTGATTTTGAGAATGAATTATGAGTTCCTCTGCTACACGGTGTTGTGTTGTGACGGCTGTAGTAGGATTAGTTGGTTTACAAAACAGTAAATATTTTTATTACATTGGGTATACAGCCAACACAATACTTTAGTTTTATGCTACCTACTTAACTTTAGTATTGGCAAACAAAAGTTTAATTAACTTAACGCCTGTAGAGAAATAGTTACTTTACGATTGCTCTATGGGTTACGTCGTTTCTAACAATGTGCAATCAACTGAATTCGCTAATTTGAAATGCATAAACCCGAAGTAGCAATAAGCTTGTGTGCGAGCCGGTACATTCGAGTAATGACGAGACATTCGCGTGTTCGTCTGTGAAATAAGCAAAGAGTGTGGGCACTCGGTGGAGGCAGACACGGTGTGCTGAAGCGCTGTCGAAGCATTCAAGTTAGGTACACATTGCCATAAAGATGAACACCGCAGACGCCATTCCACCAAATTGAAAAACATCTGAGTGGCTCATAATGCCTCTTAATGCCTCACCCAGAGAGTTATTGCCTCTTAAGTACGTAGTATTTTTCATATTTTCACAAATAATGCGAGTGTTTGGAGCGTGGAGTAGGTATTATACGTATTACGTATACTTTTCGACGAAGCTTTACCTATACTTGTGTGGTGCTGTTGTATTCCCTATCTCACGAGGGGTGTCGAAATCTATGAAGCCGTCGGTGCATGTTGTAAATATATTTAAATAGAGTTTATGTAAGAGCTCTATGTCACTGCGAGTATTGAAATAAAATTGTTAAAAGATGGGTATAGGCAGCAGATATTAGTGTTGGCCTTTAATCTCTAAAGAGTGTATCGAGTGCTAAAGAGAACTTGAGAATAAAACAGTTTCGTATGCAGGCCAGGGGGCCTAAACCGGCCACATTAGCAATTCCTTTAAAAGCAGTTCATTTCCTGAATCCCAGCTGTCATTAGCAATTCCTCTAATTTGACACAAAAGCAATTCATATTATGTGGGCCATTTTACGAATCTCCATAGAAAACTGTCAAACAGATGAATTATTTCGTAATATGAATCGCGCGCAGATCATATTATGAATTGTCAGTTTGTGACATCTTACGATGATTCATAATATTTTCCTATCATGATTCTGCCAAAGTGACTGTTTTAAGCCCCCAGAAATGAAACACATTTACCCTATTGCAGTTGATATGCAGTTTCAGTAAAAGACTATTCAGCACAGCACAAGTGTTTAAAACTTGTTTAGTAAATTAGATAGTTTTGCTTTTTTTTTTTTAATGCAATACTATACAATTATTGAAGAAACATCGGGTTGGCAACCCTACAAGTACTCAACATCTTCCGCTGACGTCATATCATACGCGATGAGGAACATGATGCCTCTCTCTTCATTCCTCACACGAGGAGAACAAACGTTTGAGACGTCCTCATTTCACAGAGCGCTTGCATTATTTAATGTTATGGGGCCCACTCCATCAAATGCTTTCACGTTATGTATGAAGAATAACTCGTAAGCAAATAGGGAAGTAGTGAATCTATTGTGAAGGTAATCATAGCCTTTGTTCAGGGTAATATATGTCGAAGGGAAAAGAAGCCTTAAGTTGATTGATCAACTGTCTATTTTCAGCAGTGGGGCAAAAATCTGGATCTCTCGAAGTTTTTGATCATTCCAGAAGCAGGACTTTGTTCTGCTCTAATTAAAGCTGTTTTTCATGTCTGTCCGTGTCACCGCGTTGTTCTTCTAAACTATGCATTGGATTTTGATACGGTTTTTTTTTCACTACCCTTTAGACAATTTATTCTATATTCAGTCTATGTGTACAATACAAACATTATGTTAGGAGCATTTGCCATTGATTTTGTTAGAGAAAATTTTAGTATTTATTTTTTAATTTTTTTATTGATTATATTATCTAATCGTTTTCGTGAAAGACCTTCAAAAATAGGTAGGTAAAAATAAATAAAGACTTTGCAGTTGCCTTGCTCTGGTTTAAAATATTTTAGAATTAAAATTATTAATAGGTTCCTGTAGGATAAGTCTTCTTCTTTTCGTGTGGTGAGTGACTAACCTGGTGTCAGACTTTTAAAGCCACCAAAAAGCCTCTGACGTGGTTTCACACGCCGTCGAGAAATATCTCTCTGGCATGTCGATTTCCTCACGATGTTTTCTTCACCGTTTTTAAATGATAGTTATACATTACGCACATGAATCCAAAAAGTCAGAAGTGCGTGGCTTGGGTTTGAACTCGAGACCTATGATTTGGCAGTCGGACGGTCACACCACTAGGCTATCACTGCTTCTGCTTAAAGGATAATTTATAATCCAAAGCTTCAAGTCGAAAACCAAGAATGGGATTAAAATGTGCTGTATTCATTATTATTCCTTATTTCTAATTATTTTTTTAATGAACTTGTTCATTGTCTCTTACTTTGTCACCATGCTACCTACCGATTATACCCATATTCGCAAAATGAAAAACAAATTTTACCCTAAGGGTCGGTACCAGGAAATCGTGTTATGGGCTTTAGATGAGTAGAAAACTAACAGTAGGTAGTAGCCACGAAAAAAAAAAACGTAAGAATTAATAACTTAAATAAAGACAGCAAAGAACAGTAAATCCACGGATTTTTCTGTTTTCATAACATTACTTTTGTATTGCATATAATGCTTTGTAATTTTCTGAATATTCAACGTCAAGTGAATGTTACATTTTGTGACCGTGAAAATTCAGAAAATTACAAAACCTTTTTCTTAAAGTTATCAAAGACTACATTAAGTTTTCTATATTATAAACTTATCTAAAACCCATCACGATCCTTTAATTGATAGGTATACTTAGACATTACAAAGATCATCTTATAGGTACCTAACTATGTTATATTATGGTTCATGACTCTAATAAGGAATATAATAAAATGATATAGGTGCCTATCTACTGCGACAGGGTATAAAACTTATTAAATAGGTATAATGTAATTATAGGTTTAAAATTAATTATAATGTTTAGTACGTAGGTTACGTTACGTTTATTCGTTAAATATTGGGACTAAGTCTTGACCTAACTGATTAATATGTTTAAATTCCTTAGAAACAGTTTAATTTTATATCCTCAACTTAAAAACTAACATAATAAGTAGGTTTAAAACTATAACCACTCTTCATTACTCTTTATTTTATAAGTTTATTGTCTGCCATGAAAAGTAATTGAAGTCAGTTTTATGAAATGGTAGAAAGTAACGAGAAACGTTTTAAAAATTTATCGCTTCGCACATTAGGTAAAACAAACAACATTTTAAAATATACAAATTATTTGCACGCTCTGTAAAGTTTCACGTTAAGTATTGATAAAGTTACATCTTTGAGCGTACTTTGTTTCACGTTATAAATCCTTTCAACTCTTTCTAACGCATGCGCACGCCCACTATAGTCTATATCTATCTCGCTCTAATCTACTGATCTGTTTTTATGGGCGGCGCACCCGCGTTGTGTGTGCGCGCGCGTTTTCACTTGACACAATTTTCATGAAAATTCATTCCTATACAAAGCGGATAGGTATATTTTGAATGTATCTTTAGGAGCAATAAACTTATTGTTTAACAACAGATAGATTGCCGTTTCATAAAATGTAAGAAGGTCAGCTGTGAGATGGTGATTAATACTTTTATTGATAGATAGAGTCAACGACTATAAAATCTGAAATTTATTTTCTATGATGACATAGACACAATGGCAGCAAATATGGAATTAACATTATTATTTTTATTGTTATTGAAAAGCTTAGCGGTCGGGTTGTTCGGGGTGGGGAGGGGAGGGAGGTATCGGTGACAGCGGGTAGCGCGACCAGTGGTTGCCTGGGGAGGCGGCCCCGCCTGCCCGCCCCGCCCCGCACGCCGCGCCCGCGCCGCGCTCAGTCCGCGCTCAGCCGCCGTACCGCTTTCGCTTGTGTACCACGACGGACAATTTGAACTGCTATTTTAATACGCGTTTAACGATCGTCCGACGAGTTAATTAATTCGTAATTGTGCATTAACACGGTTTTAACTCGAAAAGTGTTTTTAGTTTAGAAAATAAAAAAATAATTGCTCGAATTAAAAATGAAAATAATTTCGTAACGGTCAAAATTTTTGAAAAATAATTCGGTGTAAAATATTTTCCTTTCAAAGAAAATGCATAAACGAAAACAATGTACGGGCCGGTATCGGTGAGATGTTGGGTGAAGATTAGTGTTGGACTGAGGTACTGAGAGTTGTTTCATGGATGTGGAAAGCGCGGAGTGTTGGAGGGCCGGAGGCGAGAGGATGGTGGCCGAGGAAGGCAAGACGAGGGCGACTGACTTCTCCATCGCGGCGATCATGGCACGCAGCAGTGCCGAGCCGCGCAGCCCCGTCGCGCAAACACCGCCACACACCGGTAATATAGGCCTAATTAAACACTTACTTATTGATACTAACCTGCATGCTATAAATTAATTTCTCTATAAATCTATCGATCTATCAGATAATGTGAAGGACAATCGTCCTAAATACGATTCTTTAGAAATTGGCGTAAAAAAAAGAAGAAAATCTTGTTCAATCGGTAGTGCAGTTTTAAAGAGGCCTATTTGCATAATCGTTATCAATAACATATTTTATCACGCACAAGCCAATAAATAGCATTTTTTGAGAACTTCGTTTTTAAAATGCATAATCTCCTAATCTAATCGTTTTACAATCGTTGTGAAGAAAATTCGCCGAATAGGTGTAGAGCTACTTCAAAACAAATATTATCAACCTACAAAACTAGTTAAAAACCTATTATTTTTTCTGCATTATGTAAGTATTTTGACTTGGTTTTAACTTGTTACTATTGTAGAATCGTATAATTAATCCTGTTGTGTTCAAATAATGGTTAGTTTCATTAGCTGATTTTTAATGCAATCAGCTCTTTTATGAGAATGTTTTTAACAGATTTTACCTAGTTTTTCTTTTCATTTGGCAGCTCTTTAACAATACTTAGTAAACCTCTAAAAGTTATGATAATTAATTTGATATAGAAAATAAAAATAGAGCATTTTGCAAAAATAATGCAATCATCTATGTATAACAAGCAACCTTAACAGCTTACCTATCCATAGTCTTAAATGATTTGGTCTAATTGTATTCCTTATTTTAGCTATAAGAAGTATTTTCAGTACTTATTCTGTTATTGACACTATCGATACTAACAAGGATTCGATTTTAGACGAATATTTGAATCTGAACATAGGCTTTACTTTAATCTTTACGAATTTACTAAATTTTAACGAGTTGTACAAGTATGATTAGAGGAATACAAAATATAGGGAAAATAGTTTTTGATTGAAAACAACGACTAAGGTATCTAGTCCAACGAATAGGAATATAGGTACTTAAATCTACATGAAGGATTCGCATGAGATTTTCCAAGCAAAACCAGCCAAAACACTTTTTTTTTTTTTTACTATATTTTTTTAACAAAATACTATATCAGTTGATAGAGCTTTTCGTTTAGTTATATAATTAATGGAAAAGGATGATAAAAACCCGGCCAATTGCGAGTCGGACTTAATAAGATCGAGCAAAAACTCCGAAAAAAAAAACATGTTTTTTGTTCCTTTCATTATTAATTTTATTACATTTTTATTATTCGTTGTTATAGCGGCAATACAAATACACAACCTGTGAATATTTCAACTATCTACCTATTACGGTTCATGAGATACAACCTGCTAACAGACAGACGGATGGATGGATGGACAGCGGCGGCTTAGTAATAGGTTCCGTTTGGACCAATGGTTTATAGTTCGGTTTAGAGGGTTAGGATTTTTTCCTATGAGAAAATTTTATGTAATCGTGTTTTCGTCAAACATAGGTAGAGCCATCAATCCTCAACTTTAATTAACATATATTTATTTCAAAATTAATGCTGCAGTATTTTCGACATAACGGAGGATCATGTTAACCAATTTGAGGTTCTATAGCCTCTTAAATAAGATCTGTAAGTGTCACCTACGCATCTAATTGAATTGTAAATATGTCATGTGAAAGCATTTGCTTAAATAAAAACTTTCAATTTTCGTTTTTTGTCATCGACTTCCGAAATTAAAATTATACGTTGTGGTGCTATTTGCTTTATAGGTCAAAATCAATCTGCCTAACCTTTTCCCATCTATGTTGGGGTCAGCTTTTAGTCTAACCGGATGCAGCTGATTACCAGTGTTTTACATGGAGCAACTGCCTATCTACAAGCTAGTAACTGGGTAATCCATACCCTTTGGTAAGACTGGTTGTCTGGTTATTTGGTTTAAACCTATTTGTTGATATCTACATATTCGTTGCACTCTTTTGGTGCCGAGTTTTTGGCTGGACTCTTTTTATGTTAATACTAACTGAAAGAAGTCTTCTAATAAGCTTAATTGGTATTCATACAAACTTTCAGTTGGTTTAACTGGGTTGGTTAAGCGGTTATTTAAGCTTTCAAAAATTCGAATCAGATCCGACTTTTAGTGTAGCTAGAACAATTCAACATTACACTTAAAACCAGCTATAAAGCTGGAGACGTATTTAAAAAGGGTTTAATGCTAATTGGTGTGGTGGGAGCAGGCGCACATGCGCAGGAGTCGTGTTACGGGTCAGTTCGTTATTTCAGATTAATTGTGTGGAACCGAACGCGCCCGACACCGCCCGAAGTGTACCGACACGCAACTTACTACAAATATACACCATTATTATTTTTATTTTACATTTATCTGCACATATGGACACATAATAGGCAGTATTTTTGTTGGCGTCGATTCAAGTTTTGTTAAAATTAACTATATAGAAAGAAAGAAAACACCTATATTTATTTAGCACAGACTAAAAGGCACACCACAATATAATACACAGCAGATAAAAAAATAAAAATCAATTAAAAAAGTGTAAAGTGCGATGTAGCAAAATATCCATACTTAAATATTATAAATTCGAAAGTAACTCTGTCTGTCTGTATGTTACCTTTTCACGCCTAAACCACTGAACGGATTTCGACAAAATTTTGCATGGAGATAGATGGCATCCCGGGGAAGGACATAGGCTACTTTTTATTGACATACCACGCGGGCGAAGCCGCGGGCGGAAACTAGTATAAATTATATATATATCGTATCATTATCATTAGATGTATCGATTATTATCGATACGTCTGCAGTTCTCTCCTTAATTTTAAACGTAGTAAGAAATGTTACTTACTACGTTTAAACTGCCTTTCAAAAGTGTATAAATTAAAATTGTTTTATCAATGCATTATGGGATGCCACTATTGAGATGTAGGTTAGGCATCGCTTTAAAACTTTTTTGGTTTTAGTACTAGGTATCTAAAAGGATATATTTTACAGCAATATAAATATCTACTACCTATCTTTTACACAGCGTTTTACCATAAATTACAATTTAACTAAAATGATCCAATTTATGGTTAAATTGTGATCATAATTTCATCTGTTCTGTTACTGATATTCATCAAACAGTCTAGGAATGATAATATACTTGTAAACTATTGTTTTTATACAACTATTAAATATTAAGTGGAATTATTAAAATTCCAACAATTAATTTATAACTGAAGTTAGAACGGAATGAAAATAAAATGACATGCAAGACTGACTTTATTTTATGGCTTAATCAAGGAACCACCATGATACAGCCCCGCCATATATGGTACTAATTGTAAGATATTAAAACTGTAATTATCATTTTAATCTTATAATTTATCTGTTTTACAAAATTGTCTCATTTTTGACATAGAAGGGGGCTGTTATTTTTAATTTCTACAGAAATCTATTACTAGAGACCATACTATATATTGCTATATTTTTATATACATACTACTATATTTTAATATATTTATATATACTACTATAATTTTTGAACTACTTAATATTTCTACATTTAATTATTATTTGATTATCCTTACATACATACATATTATAAAACAAAGTCCACCCCCGCGTCTGTCTGTCGTCCTGATCGCGATAAACTCAAAAACTACTACACCGATTTTTATGCTGTTTTCACCAATGGATAGAGTGGTTTTCGAGGAAGGTTTTAGTATATAATAACCAACATCCACGCGGGCGAAGCCGCGGCCATCAGCTAGTTTGAATTAAAAGAACAAACGACCGCCATTAGTCATTTTGTTTTGACAGCATGAATGATTTAATCGCACATCAATATCTATTAGGATGTTCAGAAGCGCCCTGGTCGCAAAGATTAGGGTGGAAAAAAAAAAATGGCGCGTCGAATTATATGGTGAGGTTTGTGGGCGAATTAAAAAGCTAAAAGATCAAGCAACTGCTCTCAATTTTTTTTTCTTTTTACAACTCGGATAACGGTGGCCCACCCAGGACCCTTATTGCTATTTAATTGCAAAAGCAGCGTTTGTGCTAAAAGTAGGTAGTTTAATTTTACTTTTGTGTCGTGTTATTTTGTATTTTATGAGAAACCATTAATATTTCCCATAGTTTTTGTAAGCTATCTAGGTCTCATTAATGTTACTTTCAATTTCGCTCAGACATGGTTGCCATTTTTAAAGCTATGTAATTATGTAATAGGTAATGTTGATATTATCTAAATCAATAGGTACGATTTTCTCTTTTGTATAATGAAAACTGCAGTTACGTTTACACTTTGAAGAAGACAAGGTAGTTAATTACGAACACTCGAAAAGTTCTTCAATCTATTTTTTAATCTCATAATTTATTATCTACTTATTTTTTTGGGGTAATCGCCAAGGTGTTAGCTTTGATGATATTTTACTGCTGAAATATCTTATTGGTGAATTAATCGGTTGTCATGGTAAGGGCATTTGATGCGAAGGAATGAGGGAAACGTCGTGGGGAAAGTTTTGAGTATGAATGTGGATGGCTATAAGAGTAGGGGAAGACCAATGAAACGATGGATCGATTGTGTGAACGATGATATGGCTAGAGAGGGGGTGATTACGGAGATGACGACTAATAAAAATAAAGAGAAGTAGGTATGGAAGAAAAAGTGTTGCGTCAATGCAAAGTCGTCGCAAGAGAATGACGATATCATATTGGTGAATCACTCTACTGGTTATTTCCCTGAGACAAAAAATAATTGCTAGTGGAACTGTTGAACTAGTCCCCATTTTGTATCACTAAAGCCAATACTTAGCTGTACCTGGCTAACACCTCGTTTCATTAGGTTTAATGTTGCAGTTAGTTAACAAAGTTAAATTCGCGGCTTTGGTTTTCAGTTCAAGGTTAATAAAGTTTTAAACCTCTGAAGTTTTTATTCGTAGGAAAATTAATTGTTAAGCAAATTAACTACCAACTTAAATAAAATTGTAAGTAAGTATACCTATTCAAATTACAACTGTTATTCTCTGACAGTAGGTTCATACTAATTCTATGGATGGCTATAATACGGAAATTGACTGCTAAACACTTCCACCTCTACCTAATTATAAATGTATTTGCGTATTTGGGGAAAGGTTGGAGCTCGACTTTTTACATCAGACGATTTTCCTAGCTAGCAGCTGCTTCCAAGCTCGCTGCGACATAGAAAATGGTGCCTGAGGATGGCATACACAAGGTTATTTAAAACATAGTCAAAGGTCAAAATATAAAAGAAGTTCTATATGTTAGGGCTATGACGTAATAAAACCCAACTAGGACTAAAAAGGTATAAACAAGACACCACAGTCAGACAAATAAAAAATCCGGAGTCACACGTGTTAGGGCATAAATCGAACAGATTACGTGTGACTCCCTCTGTGTCCTCTAGAGGGCGCCATTTTTAATTTAATGTGACGTCACATAGACTATAACCGGCGGACGATCAAGACGCTTCCAACGATACCTCATTAGTCAAATTGTGATGAGTCGTTTAGAAGATATGAGGGAACAGATGAACATACATACATACCGGTCAAATCATAACCCTCCTTTTTTCTTCGCCGTAGTCGGGTAAAAAGAGGGTAAATGTATGATTCCGAACAACGCCGCACGCGGCACTGCTGCGGCGTCACTACTGGTCCCCATACATTTTCTATAGGTATACATGAGATTACATTCCGAGAACGGCAAAAGCTGCGCGTAATTGCTGTGACGCCACTGCTGCGGCAGTAGTGCGGCGATATCACGTGAATTTTGACAACGGTTGAGTAGTATACGACTGACACACAGCACGCGGCATTGCTGCCGCGGCAATAATGCCGTGTGTAGCGTTGTTCGGAATCATACCTTTATTATACTACATGATGGCTAATAAAGATACAATGTATGGTTAAAGAAGACATCAAATGAATTTGGATAAGGGAAGGTGGAGGGCGATATTGCTGGGCACTTACTGGGTGTACATAGGTATTTAGGTTCCTTAGAAAAGTAAAATAATTTCCATCGTTAGGGAAAAGTTACGGTCTTGTGTGCCAGTCCTCTAATACCGGTTGTCGCTTCACTGCCCTAGGGGTTTTTGCTCTAGCCAGTTAGAAACCGTAGCTTTCTATGTTCTCAAAGTAAACCGATTTCAGATCAACATGATATACGATGTGGGGACGACAATAAAATAAAACACTGGCAATACTAGTACATGGGAGTATTTTGAACACTTCTGTTCTGGACAGACGCCTCCCTCAAATTAGTATACATCGAAATCAAGAAAATTATGTTTTGATACAATCTAAATATTAGGTCTTTACCTATGAAATTGCCGTTCTGCAGTACTGGCCATTTCAAATCAAAATAATTTTTGTTTGGCTAAGAATTCAAATTTCAAATTAATTTTATTTTAAAAACATGGATTTTTTTTTCCAAAAGTAGTCATTTCTTTATTGATTAGATTAGATTACATTTTCATCGCATTTCAATCTTTTTCGTCATCATGGATACGTTAAAAATTCGAGTAATTATGGAATATGAGTACCGTCGTGGCAGCAACGCGGCACAAGCGGCACGCAACATCAACGACGTTTACGGAGCTAACACTACAAACCAACGCACCACCTCTTATTGGTTTGCTCGCTTCCGTTCTGGAAATTTCGACCTGAAAAATGAACCTCGCGGTCGTCCGAAGACTTTGGTCGACAATGACGAATTAAAGGCGATTGTGGAAGCTGATGATACACAATCTACGGCTGAATTAGCAGCAGCTTTCGACGTTAGCGTCAAAACAATATTGGTCCATTTGCGTCAAATTGGCAAGGTAAAAAAGCTTGACAAATGGGTGCCCCACGAACTCAATGATCGCCAGCGCGAAGTACGCGTCGAGACGTGCCTTGCACTGCTTAACAGACACACAAATGAAGGAATTTTGAACCGCATTGTTACCTGCGATGAAAAATGGATTCTGTTTGACAACCGCAAGCGCTCAGCAAGTTGGTTGGATCCTGGTTCAGCACCTAAACAATGCCCTAAACGAAAACTTACCCCTAGAAAAGTGATGGTCACTGTTTGGTGGTCTAGCGCCGGTGTGATTCATCACAGCTTCTTACCAAACGGGGTGAGCATTACTGCAGATGTGTACTGTGAAGAACTGAACACAATGATGGAGAAGCTGGCGCATCTCCAACCAGCATTGGTCAATCGCTCGTCTCCGCTGCTCCTGCACGACAACGCGCGACCTCATACTGCACAGCAGACGGTCTCCAAGTTGCAAGAACTGGGGTTGGAAGCTCTCCGTCATCCGCCCTACTCACCAGACCTTGCGCCTACAGACTACTACTTTTTCCAGAATTTGGATAACTTCTTGGCGGGAAAAAAATTCATACCGAGAGGCAGTACAAAATGCCTTTGAAGAATTTGTTGCCTCCCGTCCAGCTGATTTCTTTAAGAAGGGCATCAATAAACTGCCACTGCGATGGCAAAGATGCATTGATTGCATGGGTGATTACTTCGATTAATACAAATAAAAAATTCATGAAAAAAAATCGTTTAAATTTTTTCATACAAAACGGCAATTTCATAGGTAAAGACCTATTAGTAATACAGGCCGAATTTCAGCCACGGCGGCCAATCTGGGCGGAGACTAATAGCCGTCGACGCAGGAGATACTTAGTGCACAAGTGTGTGCGCAGACACAGTCTCTCACTCTTAAGCCGTTGATCCAAAATAGGTAGTAGGTAGTGATGGGCCAACTATGGGTTTGCTAATCAGCCGACTAACTATTGCGACTAATTGGATATTATGTATTTGATTGAATTATTGTTCTTACTCCTCACTGATGACGTTGCTAGTTGTGAAGTCATTAGTGAGATGTACCAACTTAATTTATTGTCGTATTGACGTCCCCACCCTGTATGTCAAGAAGCTGGATGTGTTTTAACATTAGTGGCTAAACTAGGAATAATCGCTAAATTTTAAACACATTGGCATCTGTTACAGCGTAAAATGAGGTAACAAGTACTTAGATTGTCGTTTACGTATCTAATAGATATGCCGTTTTTTTGTCCAATTTGTAGCTAATATCGCTGGCATTTTCAAGTGCCAAACTATACCTATCTATTTATTTTTTCTTTTATGGTTTTGATGAAGTTATGTTACTATAGCTTAAGAGAGGCCTACGTTTAGCAGTCGACGTCTTTCTGCTGAAATGCTGATCATGATGAAGATGACGTTTTATGACACAAACAATAAATTATGTATCCGCACTAATAAACTTTATTATTATTAAGTTGTAAAACTCAAACTCAAAGCATTTATTTCAAGCAAACCTACAGGCACTTTTGAATTGTTAAGGAGTCAACCAATCAGAAAGATTCCCAAGAAGCTAGTTCCCCATTTCAAAGACCTTGTATGATCCGTTCCCCCTTAGACACACCATGAAAATGGTTTTTTTGGGCATAGTTTTTAGTACAAGACGACTGTTGGCAAACAAAAAAAAATAAAAAAAAAATAGGTTATAAATAAATATAAAAGTAATAATACCTAATCAGCTGTTACTCTTTCTTCTGTATAGGTTCGGTATCCCGGCAGAGTTCGCCGGCGTCGCTCAGCTCACCAGCATCGAGCTGCCGGTCCCCGCTGCCGGACGAAGATGTTGAGGTGGACGTGGAACAATGCTCGGACGGCGAGCGGGACGCGTCCGAC
Source organism: Lithophane ornitopus (assembly GCA_948473465.1). NCBI lineage: Eukaryota > Metazoa > Arthropoda > Insecta > Lepidoptera > Noctuidae > Lithophane > Lithophane ornitopus. The sequence continues at coordinate 12,527,631 of OX419617.1, read as the reverse complement.
CACGCCGTGCCTTCACCTGCGCCTTCCTCTGGTTAGTATTGACAGGAATCTGGGTAGTCTTAGAGATAGATTAAAGAAAGGATGGAACTTTGAGTCAATACGGCACAACAAAAATAATCGAATTCCAAATTGTTTGAGAAGTTGAAATTAAAATCTTGAAGTTGCAGTAGCAGTATAATTGAAAAATTTTACAAAACAAAGACACGGAGACAAACATTAATAATTATGATTGAATTCTGTAATTTTATTATATTTAGTAGGTACACACGGCTACACATCATGCTATACATTTCCAGTATAGGCTGACCTCGCATTGTTCGGAAATCTTATACAATGCGAGATCAGCATAAACTGGAAACCTACCATAAAATTATGTAGTAGGTACAGTACTGAATGCAAGAAATATTTGGGATGAGAAGGTAGAGAGATTTTTCGGACGGTGTCATCTGCCGTCCAGATTTTATAGTTTTATTTTATTAGCAAACCTAGCTCCTGTGCGAAACTATCTACACCAATGCATCCTTCTCAAAAAATATAAATTCTTTTCCTAAAGACCTACTTCATCCGACAATTTATTTATAAACGTGAAACCTCAGCTCAATTTACTGCTTTACTGCTGCATCTTGCGGCGGCCGCCATTATTGTACAACAAAAAGTAATTGAAGTCGTTATAAGACAAGTGTTATTAACATTATAAACAAACTTTCTCAGCCCGACACAATTCGGTTCTCACACTACTGCACTGGCTTCTTGATTTAATGCGTGTAGAGAACTATAATGTGGTTACTGAGGAGGCTAGGTAACAAGCTCTGACTTGTAAATCTGCAGATAATAATTTTATGGTATGTAATTGGAGTTTATTATGCCAAGTTTTAGGTAGTGCAACAATACCTACTGTCAATTAAAATTAATGATGAGAATTTTGCTCAATTAAAAAGCAAAGTCTGAGTAAGTTTAATTTATAACTATCGCGCCATTTCATGAAATTAAATTCTGTTACTATTATAATAAATTAAAAACTTTTACAAGGGCTTTGGTTCATCAATCAAAACTCATCTAAATGACATCACGAAAACGAAATAAGATTCAATTTTCTTTTAATCAAATAAAATTATAAAACTTTTTAAGCTTTAAATACGAGTTTTTATTTTATTCTTTTAATCATCAATTTAAAAGACTTCTATTCAGAAAACTTTCTGTAGTTAGCCAAACAATAATCATAAAACTAAAGCATCAAACAAATAACTTTTCATGGGTATTAAATAACTCTATAGGTATTAGGTACAGTCAACAAAAGAGTTAGGTAAGTACCTACCTATATTGGCAAAAATATTTATCTTTCACTATTCTTACAAATAATGATTTTTATTATTTGCGTAATAACTTTTTATGCTAAACACACGTATGAATGAGTGATGTAAAATACTTGACTACTCAAGTCAATACACTTACGAGTACATTGTTTTAAAAGTTGCAAGTATCTGTCTGTATACTTTTCTCTTGTTTAACTAAAATTATATGAAAACATAAATTATTACTTACAAATAAATATGCAGACAGTTTAGTGCATCATCATCAGCATATGCCTAGCCTTTTCCCAACTATGTTAGGGTCGGCTTCTAGTTTAACCGGATGCAGCTGAATACCAGTATTTTTACATGGAGCGATTGCCTATCAGACCTCTGCAACCCAGTAGATACCCCTTGGTAATGGTTATCAGACAGAAACACAGTTTAGTGTATTATCATTAAATAGAAAATACCCAAAATCATACTAAACCTCGGCTTGCAATCACTAAATGCCAATAGCGCTAAACGTAGGTATAAAATTTTCCTTCCATTTCTGTCCATCGTTGGAAATTAATAGAGACAGAATGATGTTGCAAATCGTTGAGATTTAAATTGTGAGATTTAAGTTATAGTGAGAACGTATTTCAAACTTCATTTTGTGAAAGCGTAACAAACAAACAAACTCACTTTCACTTTTATAATATTGTTGCCCGCGACTCCATCTGCGATCCAGGTTGTAAAGTAGCCTATGTCCTTTTTCAGGTCATGGTGTATCTTTCTGCCAAATTTCATTCAAATCTGTTCAACCGTTTTAGCGTGAAAGCGTAGGTAACAAAGAAACTGAACTCAGTTTTGCATTTATAACATCCATTTATTTACAATAATATTTATAAGTAAGGATTAAAGAAGTTTTAGAACTTCATAAAATTCAACATAGCCAATAACCACTATAGCTTGTTGTTTCGAGCCATATCCATAATATAAACTGAGCCCTAACTTAAGGCCACATTGTTGCTATATTTTTACAACATGCAATACTTGTTTCCTCCTATGACAGTTGTGTTAAGGCGTGTAGTAATATGACATCCATATTCATTGGACAATCTTATGGGTTTTGTTGCAACGGTCGTGGTAACCACACTACTCGTATAATGTTTATGGCATTTTTTATAGAGTAGATTTAGTACTACCTACAAGTAGAAATCTAACAATGTGGATTAAAATGTCGTATTTCTGCTGTACATTTGTTAATGCAATCAGCTGCTCACAAACGTTTTTGCCGTGTGCAAGAGTCGGCTAAATCTGAGTTACCATCGAATTCATTGGTTTTCAATCATTACCATTCACTGGTTGCGTTGCAATTTGTCAAAGATATAAAATACTTAATGGTAATGTTCAAAAACAAAATTTTGTTGAAAAATAGTGCCCGTTTGTGCTATTGCTGAAAAGTAGACTGCAAAAGAAGGGTACCTAGGTACCAATGTGTAGGTATTTACTAATGTGTCACTCTTTGCGTCCCGCGATAGAACCGCGAAGAACTTGATGAGGAAGTATTCCCGTTTGAGCACCTATGCATTGAGTACCAAAGGCATTTCAAATGGGAATAGTCAATGCATAGGTGTTCAAAAAATAGGTGCTCAAACGGGAATACTTCTTGATATCGGCGACTTCGGCGAGATACAATGGCTCTTTTCTTTAATTTTTTCTTTTACGGGATTCGACAGGCCTCAAATAATGACGATATTGAAATGTACTTACGTTGGGCGCACTTATGGCAGACAGCTCCGCTACCACTTTGCTGACAAAAATAACCAAGGCACGACCTAATGGCCGAGAATAAGTTGAAGAGAAGAATTATACTCCTGGCCATATTACTAACAAACTTCTCTATAAACAGAACTGGGCGAACGGGACACCCCGTCACCCGCTCGGCCGCTACCTCCTGCAACCTCCTGCAACTGTGAGGAGTTGCTCTCGGTAGACTGCCAGCTGGAAACCAAGGAGCTATGGGACAAGTTCCACGACCTTGGCACCGAGATGATCATCACCAAGACTGGCAGGTAATCTATTTGCTATATTATCTGTACCTACAATCTACATACATAACATAACGCCTTGTTTCCGCGAAGGGTAAAGCTATACCTACATAATTATAAATTAAAGTCGCATTGTGTGTCTGTATGTGTGTCGCGTTGTTCTTCTAAACAACGCAACGGATTTTGATGCGGTTTTCACCGTCATTTAGAGATTTTTTTACATTATGTAACTTACATTTAATATAGAAATCTCGATGTTTTGTCCAAGTCGTAAAAACCGTGCGAGGCAGGGGCGGGTCGCTAGTGTTCTTTATTCTTTTTTGTTTGGTAGGTCATGCTTCAGAGGTGGTCCGATATAAATTTTATTAAGTTTGGTTACGTAATTTTTGAGTTAGCTTCAATATTAGGTACGTATTTTTCCCGCTTAGTCTATATGGATGATGTTTTAAGTTACTCCGTCACTGATATATACATAGCAGGTAGTGGTTTTCGAATTTGTTTGGGGTAGGTGCCACAACTAAAAAGTGAAAAATAAAAACTTTTTACAAAAAAAAACAACAGACATAAAAAAAAAAACACTGAACAAGTGAAGAATAACTTTAATTTTGGATGTTTTTCGTAACAGAAATTAGCTTCTCACTCAAGAAGTTAATAGATCATTACGTACCAATCCTTGAAATTGTTTCTGAATGTTTTCATTCCTGTTTCATCTTTTGGCAACAATGACATTGATTGTTGTTTCAAGTTTTAATTTATCGTTTTTATCTCTTTGTTTTGAATTTGTTTTATGGGGATTGCTTTTTTATTTATTGAAACATTAATGGGAGGATGTAAAAACTTAGGCAATGTGATTCTGCGACAAACTATTGGCTCGATAGGTTTTTTTGCCGATATCAGCACTCGTAACGTTATCTTTAAATTAGTTTTTCTAAGCTTCAAAACTACCAGAGGTCAGGAAAATGTATAAATTAAATTATTGCTACACCCATCAACATAATGTAATCTTTCACTCCGTTGAGATCGGAGTCAAAAACAAATTAATTCACTCCACAATCGCCCTCCAATAAAGGGTACAGCGGAATGGATTCATCAGCTAAAGTGGCCAATTCCGGAATAATTACTTCGCGAACCCGGCCGTCCTTCAACCCTTTAACGAGATAAATTAAAAGTACATTTTTTCCTAACCGTTGGCGTAATGCTGGGCTATAAATTCACAAAGCCCCAAAGACAACAAACAGCGTTGCGTGGGGGAGGGGAAGATGTTTTTATAGTCACGCCGAGAGGTTTATCTAAATAATTGCGTAGTCGGTGGCGGTGAGCGGAAAATTGGCATTGTGTACGGAGCCTGCCGCCCCGCCGCCCCGGGAGCACTGTCGCGTCTGACATACTACCCTCCAGAGGCGCGCGCGCAATATTGACACGTCAAACAACGTACAAATAAAAAACCTTAGTTAGGTGCTTGACAAATTTTAACAAGATCTACATGTACTATTTAACAAACATGCTTTGAAAATTTTATTCGCCTCCGGGAATTTTGTTTATGACCATTTTTTTATTCAATTATGGCAATAATTATTACCTGTGAGGCGAAGTTATAGTTTACGATAAAATATCTTATTTCCATGGTAGGAGCTGTGAACAGGTTCGAACATAAGTGTCGCGGCAAAATAAGATCTGCCTAGTAAGTTAGCGGAATGACTGTAGTTTTGTGCCATTAGCCGCTCTGATGCAGGCTTGTAACTCGGCGTTCTGGCGCAGTTACGGTAAAATAGCTGTCGGGACAAGTGTGTGGAATGAGTATAATCCTCGTATTAGCCGCCTGTCATATGTTATCTGCAATGGGGAGTGACCCCCGTATCGCAACAAGTGCAGTTAGTCTAAATCACTGTAACCGGCAGTAGCCCAGAGTGCGTTTCAATCTCCGGGGAAGGGATCCCCTTGTTACTCTCACTGCGAACACTATTGATATACGGGACTAGCAAGTTTTGATAGTTGAGCCAATTAATTGTAAATAAAATTAAAAATATAAAAAATACCGTCAGACTGGTATTAGACATTAAAAAAAATATGATAAGTGCTTGGCATTTTCAATAAAAATTCAAACAACGGATCAAAACGAATGCAGACGCATTCGTTTAAAATAATACTGTTGTCCCTTCTCCGTCATTTGCCATTTTATTTTGTATATAACTTAGAAAAAAAAAAAAAAAAAGGATCAACAATGGGTAATCTTCACTGTACGCCTAAACAAGAGATAAATCGAGCCGTCCAATCAAAACGAGATATCGGGGACAAATTTTACAAAGGGAGGGTGGCGGAGCGTGTTTTCAAATTGCTTTACAATGCGTAATGCGTTGTCTATTAATTTCTTTTAGAGATGTTCTGATATCTTATTGTTACAAGTGTCGCGGAAAATATCAAATTATAGCCACATTAAAAGCCAACAAAATGAAGCCTATCCAGTAATCGTAGTGTAATTGATTTATACCATAGCTATCAAAACAGTGATCGTTTGACTAGAATTGAAATCGAATTAAATTTTATTAGAAATCTAGTACCTACTTATCTCAATTTCAAGAAACAGATTTCAATTACCATTAAACTTGTTCCCATTCATGCAGGTACATTTTAAATTATTGAAGAATTTAGAAGGTCTAGAATGTAAAACAGTAGTAAGAACAGCTCGGCAAGACGAGTGTTAAACTAACAAAGGCAGCCAATAGCAGTAAAATGTGTTACTGCGTTCATTTTTATGTCAAACTTAATATGAAAACATAAAGTGGCCCTTATCTCCGGACATCCCGTAATACGCTTTATCTTTTTTTATTGCGATGCACAATCCGTTCCTTTCCACATCGATACGGTCTGCCCGGGACCACCAAATATCGTACTTTATTATCGAAATTTTCCTAATTCTACTGTAAGGTTTATAATATAAGCTTATAAATATTTGGTATGGACATGCGTATGTTATTGACTTTGAGATAGAGGTTTTGTATTTCTTTTTCCATTCATTATGGTCAAGGAAAATAAACTAGGTACAAATGATTTGTTTCTTATAAACGTGCTTTTATCGGATTACGGAAGTTTCGCATCAGAGAGGTTTTTATTACGGTATACGCACAGGATATTTTATCGACAGTGCCCTCGTACAACTAAGTAGTGCATCACTAGTGTTGCGTGGCTCACGAGAAACGTCGGCTCTGTCTCGATTTATTTACTTTTTTCATTTTTTCGATTCGTCGTTTTGATTTACAAGCGGCCACTTTACTGCCGAGTGGACTTTGTTAGAGGGAGCTAACTGGAGGACGATTTATGTCCACCGGACCTTTTCTGACAATGAGTTGTCCAAAATATTTGAATTTTAGGTCATAACGTGCCCTTTTTATGTCGGACGCTTATCGTTAACCCCGTTATTGCAATATCGGTTTGCGGTTGACTTCAACATCGTACGTTACCGGCGAAGCCATACAACAAAACTGTGTTGAAATTATGTATGAGCGCTCTACCGCGAAATTTAAAATGTGCAGACGACCTTTCGGTTACAATTAAATCCGTAATGATTAGTTCTTTATTATTTGCTTCACATGAAATTCTGCAAATAATATTCAAGTACAACTTCTTGTAAAAGCAATTAATATATTCAGATGTTTTCTCTTTCAAGTACCAGTATTTCGGAATCAATCAATATCTGTCAGTAAGTTTGGCGCGCATTGTTATTTACGAGCTCACATTCATAACTTTGATTTACCTATATAATTAAAATGCAACCACACATTAGTAAGAGGTAAGTACATCGCACTCGTAGTTCATTTAATTATCAGTTGGAGTGCATCTCGCGGACGGCGCGGCGGCGGTGCGAGGGGCGTCTCTTACGTAAATTATCGGTATCCGCAATTTGACCGATCACCCGTCGTATTAATGGTTTTTATCGGTTTTTAATGCCTCGACAATTACCCGCCGGTGTGTCGGCGGACGTGATGCCCATGCATTATAAGATGTGCGTGTCTAAACCAGGTAGACTATGTTTTCTACTGATTGAAACTCTATCATGACCTTTCGGTCACGATTATAGGTTGTAGTTTCACTTTTAGTAACGAACTCTGGAAACAAAGAAAATGCCTTTCTTTATACGAACAATTTACTGCAATAATTATGTTTTGCATAATGAATTAGAATTTATTCGTTCCATGTCTAACAATTATTTATAATTAGGGCTATTAGCATCCAGAATTCTAAAATTGGCTATCTAAGTATTTAGCTTTTACTTCAGGGTATCAGCGTACCATTAGATAAGAAAATAAACATTTAGAACTTATAAGGTGCGTGGTTATTCATTTGAATATAAAGAGGAAACATAAGCAAGTATACTCGTATTAATATTAACCTTTAGCACCTGACAGGCTGGCACTGTGGATCCACACCTACTCCTTTGTGCCGGCGCTGCCCGCTCGAGCCCGCTCGAAGCTCCAAGGTGTGTGTACCGTTGAAAAAAAATACTAAACTTATGGCATTTAACAAACAATATTTAGTGCCGTTTTGACAGTTATTGTAGTCAATGATTACTGTTGATTATGAGTAGTTATAATACAGTTTTTGCCGGCCGAGGGCGGCTCTAACAGGTGCCTCCGTATTGAGAATATTAAACTTATTCAACTGTATTTTATAGGGTTTAACGGCGAGCTGTTTGAGATATCGATCACTTTTGGGGATGTCTTGTTTTGTTTGTGTGATTGCTATGCGTTTTGTAGCTTTATAAACATCAGGGATTTTGATATTATCTAATCGTAAGTACAAGTAGGACATTTTGGAACACCAACCTTATGTCATATTTTGAGAAAATGTATTGTCCCTACCTATTGTTTTTATAATTTAATCTTTATTTAAATTAAAAGTAACATTTTTCCTTAAATATAAACACACAGTAGTTATAAGAAAATTCATTATGTAGGTAACTAAATTAAAACATGTTGCAGAGCACATTTACAAGACATTAAAATAAAACGAACACTTAAATCACCTGTTTCGTGTAATAAAGCCGTTGATGGGGATAACGTTATCATATTTTAGGGAATCAAATGTATCGGCATCGATAAAGCAAGTGCAAAGTCAATCGAGCGTCGGTTTAGCTCGCTTCGTAATCGGTTTTAATAAATCGTGTTGGGGGCTAAGGGAGAATGGGGGAAGGGGGGAAGGACGCCGACATGTGCATTAAACTTAATTGAAATTTTCGTGGCTACGTGTTATTTTGCACTAATGCACCTTTCAACTTGACACGTCCGCGCACTCCCGCGCAAACGCTTAAGAAAAGAGTTCAACGCACGCATTTTTTCAATATTTTTAAAATGATTTCTTTGTTTTGTTAAGAGTATTGCGTAGTCAGGTTTTTATTAAATACTGATCTTATAATCCTAAATATCAAATATTTTGAAACACAAAGTATGCAGTTTTACTACATTATAAACATGTATGTACTAATTAAGTAACTTTACTACTCAAGGCAGCAAAGGTTAGCAGTTTGCGGGAAGAATGTAGTTTCATTTTTTTTAAATATTACTACAACCAAGCAATTTAGAATCAGCCAAGGAAGTCTGTATTGGCGGTTTGCACGTAAACTTGTCGTATTTTCATCAATGTAAGTCGTAGTTAGTACCTAATTGGTAAGGTGATGAGGTAGGCGCGTTCGTGTCCCCTCGGCGGCCGGCGCACGCGCACCGATCGCGCGATAACTCGATCAAGCCGCGCCGCCAACGTGTTGCAATAAAATGCAATTATGTTCATCACACGAATTAATTACTCAAAGCGAAATTAGTTCGTGGAAATACTTCACATAGAATATAATGTTGAAGTTGTATTGGGATTCTGTTACTGTAAGATGCAATAGGTACTTTGGTATACAGTAAATATTTAATTATTATTTTGCTTTGATTAGATTATATTGATATAATTTGTTATTGTATCTAAATATGCATACAAACACTGCTGTAAAGACGATCAATCATTTATCGTTCATAAACTCATGAACACACGGGATCATAAGTTGACGTTTCGCATTACAACAACGGCCAACGGATTTAATAAACAAAATAATAAACATGAACAGATCACAATAAACTTATTGCGATTTCACAATGATTAATGTTGAAAGTATTAGCTACTGGTTGCTGTGACTTCAATGCGAGAAAATGAGATGTGCGCACAATGAGGCTGCGCCCACGCACCCGGTGTGAACTGTCAGCTACCGGGCGATTGTGCAACCGACAGCTCCGGGAGACGCTCGCGAATACATTCCCGTATATTAATCTTCAAACTCTATATCGTCAAGAATTCATGATTTATACTCCAACGAATTTCCTTAAGTATTTCGACGAAAACTGTGTAATTTTTCATCATAACACCCGCTTTAAAATCGATTTGACCATAAAGTACCAAGAGCCTTACTTAAAATGAGATCGAGAGGAGGAACATCATTAAGAGGGTGGTCATTTAACAGGCATTAACGCCTAAAACATAATAAGCGACTTTAAATAATTACGAAAAAAGGTGTAAAAAGCGCTTGAATACAGGGGAGAGTGATGCGCCTGCGCAGCTCGATGAAAGGCTGACGGCAGACGCCGACGGAGATTGATTACGTAATCATGGACAGCGGCCGGCGATTTCGGGAATCTCATAGAGAGTAATCATCATTCATCTCACGGCTCGTTGACGTTGCATTGAAGATATGTTCTTGATGTTTTTGACTGTACACTCATAATCGAATTTTGAAGTTAATTTTCCGCGTCGATTAACGTAGTCAGAGGTCGATAGAGGTGTTTGGAAAGTGGCGTGATTGCACGGAAGCGACCCCGAAACTAGTAGGAACATAATAACAACATCGAGTTTTAGTTCTTGGCGTGAGTAACAATGAGGTGGTATCTGTCTGTCGTCGCACAATTAGCCCTCCATTGTGAGCTCGGTATTGTGCTGGGTGCGCGGGCGCGTGTTGGTTTTACTCCTACGCCCATTGTGATCGCTTCAATCGCGCGCATTGCCATTCCACTCACACCGCTCAATGAGATATTATCTCGACTATTATTAGCTGAACATTCGATGCTTAAATAGATAATGATTTAATATTCTAGCGCTGTGGCGTAGTACACGTCGATTCATTGTGATTGATTGCTTTAATTCGCTGATTAATATCGACGTAACGCCAGGAGTCTCTTAGTAAATTAATCAATGAATTATGATGTAGTGGAGTATGTTATGATGTTACTGTTATAATAATTTGTTTAAAGAGTTTAATCGCTTTGAAAATAGAGGAACCTGCGATTGAAGTTATTACAGGATAATGATTTTAATTACTGGGACCGGGCTTGAAAACAAAGGTTCGCTTAATGTGGAATGCTTTGGCAGGCCACCGGCGGCGGTGGGTCACAGGAGTCACATAGCACGGCACTAGGTGCGCGTGGCCGTGTGTGGCACAATACACGCGTAATGAAGTGGGCCGCGAGGGGGCGGCATTGTGCACCAAACGAGCCATTGTGAGGTGTCCGCGACCGCGACTGCGACCCCCGACCCGCTTCTCGTTACCACACGAACCACTGCCCGCGCGACCTCACTCGCAGCACTCCGGAACTGACGACGCTCTTTTTTGGTCGCTTACAGTAAAGTGGCCTTGTTATCGCATCAGAATTTGATCATTGACCGAGCTGCCCCATCTGTCATTGTATTGATTTGTATCACACATACTTTATAACGGTCAATGTCAGTTGGCCAAAATATCATTAGTAAATGTTCAATATATAAATGCGACTGTTTTCTTTCGACAGAATTATTGCATGTAAATAGCAATTAAGTTGACTGTTGATTGAGAGCAACAGACGCCAGCCTAGCAGGAGTTCTGTGTGTCATCTGTCGAGTTACTAATTAAGTGAGGTCGTTAGTGTCGCGACGATCAGCACTCCGCACACGGAAGCGATACCATTCACGCGGCAGTTGCACCGTGAACTTTTTGAATCATAAACGTCGCTTCAGGCTGTAAACTAAATAAACGGGGTAGCATGGTGTCGCTCTCACACATAGCCAGAAAGTAAAGGAGAGACGTTGAATTAGACATCGTCATGTGGTGTCAGTTTTTTCAAGTAGAGCGTTAAATTTTCACAGCTACCCCTCGGTAGAATAAATTATTTTTATGTGGATTCGGGGTGGCCGAGCCCGTCGATGTAACAAAAACGTAATCATAGCTCATGTCGCGGAAGTAAGGGTTGGTTCCAACGTGTCGGTGTCGTTGACTACCTCGCAGATGCTACTTAAGATTTTAAAGGCTTCTTGAGTCACGTGCATCGGATAAGTGACGGTAAATCATAAACGAATAACTGTAATATCGCTAAGAGTGCTTTAGGTGCAATTGATGCAATCAAGTAATTTATCCTATTTCACAGAGTGTTACTGCGAGCGAAATACAGATTTATGGATTTAATATAGTACTTGTGAAATCAGAAAATGTTGTTCCATAAAATTGTACATTGCTTGCTTAAATCCACAATGATGCATAGAGTAATAAACACAGTACAGAAAGAAAAAAAAAGTTTCACGTTGCCGAGGGCAAAAACCCTAAGAACAAACCGAAATAACAATAAAATAATGTTAGTCGCGCACTATGGCGCAAGTTTTCGTACAACCGTCGTCTAATACGTCCAAATTATATCCGTACGTGTCGCCGCCCAGCAATGAAGTTATTATTTTCCATTTCCGCGGCAGTGTTAAGTCGATAACTCGAAAATGACTGCCATTTGTATGAACAAGCCACAATCTGACGGCACGTGCTCATTACCGAATCATGGAACTGGAGGTTCCATTTGTGACGCCGCCGATGTTTGACTTGTAATTTGGAACACGTCACGGTATTATAGACATGCTCTTGGATACTATAATTTGAGTAGTCAGTTTTGGGGTTCTCTTTGATCGATTTTCGAGACGCCAATAGACGGTGAATCTTCTCAAAACACCAACTTAGAGGCCGAAAAAGGGGCAATTTGTACCCTTCAACGAACACCGAACAGAAATGTCGCCTTCAACTAAGAGATTATTGGACTAGAGCCCATAATGGACCTATGTACTTCTACTCCAATTCAACTGGTTTGAAACCGCTTATCCTGAATCACTTCTTAGAAACATAGTCTAGTCTAGGCACTGATTCTTTATTGAAAGTCTAGCGCATGAGAAGGTCATGGCCTTCTCATGCGCTAGACTTTCGGTTTAATGACATTATTGGTCGATGAAGCCTTTGAGTGTTGATCACGGGAGCAGGGGTGCATACAATGTGGAATGTCTGACGTCACGCGAGCCGCTCGTCAGCTTTGTCGCCACCATGTTTAAGGCTCGTGTACAACGACTCACTCGGGGAGTCAGGGGCTGACAGCCTGCGCTCTTCCTGCCTGAAAATAATAACCGCTTTATTATTTTGACTTTGATGTATTTGATATAAAAATTGAGGTCAAAAGTACTTTTGGTGTTGACGAGTGTCGTTCTCGTCTCTATAACTGGGTGTTGGAATGTTTTATACATAGCATAGCTAGAGAGTCTGCTGGTCCTATTAAGTTTGTATTTTCTTCCAAGTCTCAGACCAAATAAAAAGCCAAGACATAGCGCTCTGTGAACAATACAGTGAAGCATGCCAAAACTACACCTCCGCTCTGTGCATACACGCCCACACGCACACATTTACAACCATGTAAAATCAAACTACACTTCATTAAGTGCACACATGTTTACGAAACCGGCCTCACGTAACGTTGACAGCGTCTTGGTTTTTTATTTGGTCTGAGAACCAAGTTTATATTTTTTAAAGCAATGCCTAGGTTTTATTTTTATTTTAACCAAGTTCTGATAAAGGAGATTGTGATTAAAGCTTATCTTCTGCCTATTTTCTGGTGTTATTCAGTTAGCAGTTCGCGCCTTGACTTAGATACTTACTGAAATATCTTTACTAGTGAAAGACGACTGACACTTTGCATCAGTACCTAGGTATGTTTATTGAGATGATGATTGACATAATTATATTCTTGAATAAAAAAGTGTTCGTGACTATAGGTAGCTAGTATGAGACTCGACCTCGCACCTTTAAAAGTTTTTAGTTAGGTAAGTATTATATTAAAAAAGTGCATTGCTACGAGGCTTACTAATATAATAAATAAATACTGAACCAAATTTTTTAATACCTGTTATACTATGGTAGGCCAATTTACTTCAAAAACACCCGCTCTTGATCAGACAGGGAATAGTCTCCATTTTCGATCGCATTCTAATCGCAAAAGAATTTGCACTTATAACGTGCCTATAAATATTTTTATCATTAACAAATCGTTACTAACTTACTGTTCAAAGTCTTCGTTAGGTCATGCGCTTGTTTTTATATTCGCCGCAAACATAATATTTATCTTCAGACGAGTTGTTTCCTGAGTAGTTGCAAAAAGCCATCGATATTTAGATGCAAGTAGCTGTACGTGTGTTGTGTTGTAGTAGCATGATAGATACGAGTATAAACATATGACGTGAAAGTTCACGTAGTCGACCCCTGTTTTCCCGAGGAGCACGGAAATATGTGTGTCGGCGAGTGAAAGCGGGACGCAGCAGGCACGGCCGCGGCGGTTTCGTACATCGCCACCCGTCCGCGCCCGTAAGCTCGTAATTTGCCTTTCTATTAGAGCGAGGGCGTGAAAAAAGGAAAGCGTTTACGGCGTGTTTAATGGGAGCGAGAGGGAAGAAATATGACCGCCCGTCGGGAGAAGGGAAAATTTTGGTTTTCAGAGAGTTTTTGCGGAGATGTGCATCGGCTTGCGGAGTGCGAGGGGGATGGCGATGTTTGCCGAGCCGCTCCCCCGAATAATTAGCGGAAGTCGTGGCTTAGTTTACCCCCGAGCGGGAGGGCTGCGGGAAGGGAGTTCCTCTATTTGTCGTTTAAGAGTTAATCGTACGAGCAATTCGTCACCCTCGGGAGAGCGCGCTGATATTATATCTTTATTATGAGTCCGTTGTACGGAACTCGTCGTCCGCCCCGGGCCATTAACCAAATCGTGATTATTGATAACTTTGTTTGCGGCAGTTTCTCACTCCGAGGGTTGAAGTTTATTCGTTATTATGGGATTAGTTATCACTTGTTCAGTTTATCTGAGACTTGGTAAAGTTAGTAATAATTTCTGGTAAATTGTTTTACATAAACAAGTTACTACTTGGAAAGTACTTCGTAAAAACCTACCAATTTAAAATTCCATTGTTGATAGTTCGCCATCAGGCGAGGCATGCCGTTGTGGTCGCACACTCGTGGCACTCATCAATGTATTTGTTTATTTTCAAAAGTTCCTCCGCCGTAGGTGCGTAGCGTGTCATTAGCGGAGGGGAAGTGACAAATACGTAGTAAACACAGCTCGTGCGCAGACTGTCAATTAGCTGTAATAGCAGACTCCGCGCCGCGACATGTGCTCAACGAACAACTTTTATATTTGTTACCCTTTTTACGATACAAAATTATACAATGCGACAGAGACCACAGTTGTGTTTTGGAAGCATTCGCCTAGAAAGCCAATTGAGGACAAGACAGCACTATAAACATACACTGCGTCCTCATTAAGTACTGCGCGGCGAGTAATATACCTTGAGAATATACAATGTGTGCAAAACGATGAACGAAAGAATGCGAATAACCACCCGCAATTCTGCTTTGTGGTATTCACAACTACCGGTGGAATTTATTTACTGGCAATTCTTGTCAATTTTGAGTTAAGAGTACTGGCGTTAATAGTCTCCTTAATTAAAACAGTAAAGCGAATAAAGTGAGATGGCGTGGCGATCCTGATTGCAGTTTCATTTGCAAGAGATCTTGAAATTGGCCGGGTTTCATTAGAAACTAGTGCACTAGTATATTGAGGTATGTTTGGAGCCAATCAGCGGCAAATGAGCGATGGCGGTAATTAAAACGGATCGCCTTACCGAATCAATAAACTCACGATAAGCCAATTAATTGCACATGCGACCCATACATTCCCCGAGGTGAACTGAGGCCGATTAAATCGGACGTTATGAGCATGTGTGCCTGCCTAGGTGGAATTGCTAAAGGGGACCTACGTACCTACTTGTAGTTGTAGCAGCTCTACGACTGTCATTGGAGCAATTCATTTCCGTAGCCGTGATTGCGTAGCAGGCAGCTAGCTACGAACTTGTCTACAAACTGATTTATCTCCATATTAGTTAACTTCACTGATGAACATGCCTCCTAATGACTGCTACAGTAAACGGCCATGTTGCTTTTGTTGCTGACCTGGCAAACCGATTCGTGATCGAATGTAGAGTCCGCGCCACCACTCAAGTCCGATATATTTTCAACCGGACTTCTGTAGTGGCGGGGACTCTATGTAGCGAATTAGCTGCCAGAATTGATTCAATTAGTCAAACCAAAAGTAAGCATTCCTCGGAATACTTTTACACAAAATTGATGAACAGTGTTTATTTCTGAATAAATATTAATCCATTATAAACATACCACCACGTGTGTGGTAGGGTCCAGTGAATAATATCGGCCATTTACAACATAGTCGATAGTGGTCGCGACGGGGGAGTTTCTACGAAGGCACTTCCGCGTAAGGTGTACCATTAATATACCAAACATTGTATTGTACCACTTTGTCCAAAGATTGTGTCAATGAGCTCTCACAATACATTTTTTCGCAATAGACTAAATTTTAGGGTTCCATACAAAAATTGAATTTCGTCTAGTGCCGATTTTTAATAGAATTCGATGCAGTGAGCCTTCATCGAATTCTATGCATCTATTATTAAAAGTTAAATGAAATAAACAATACTTTGCCAACATTTTATAACATACTAGCTGCGCCCCGCGGTTTCACCCGCGTAAATCTCGATCCCGTAGGAATATCGGGATAAAAGTATCCTATGTCCTATTCCAGGTCATGGTCTACCCATGTGCCAAATTTCATCTAAATCCGTTCAGCGTTTAAGCGTGAAAGCGTAACAAACAAACAAACTCACTTTCGCATTTATAATATTAGTTAGGATTCCTATTATCGAAATTAATTATCCATAGGTAGGTAAGAGACAATGATTTAAATGACCGGCTTTTCAATTGAACTGTTTGAATTCGTAGCATGACTTAATTAAATGTCATTACGAGCATCAATTGCAGTAGGTACCCAACTATCATGTCAGTAAAGAGTTACGGAACCCGTAAATATCGTGGCACCACTAGAAGCATTCGCGAATGTCCCGCGTGTGGGTGGCATCGGTCACAATGGTGTTTGGCTTGGCATTCGTCACGGGGCGGCCCTGCGCATGATTGATGACTCCTCGCCGGGCCAGTTCTCCACGCAAGCCCCCTTACTCATCATTATGCACCTTTTTGCAATACTTTAAAATATTACTAGTCGACACACGTACTCATACCTTATATTCCAAATAGCTCCACGCAATAAGACCTAAAATCGCAATGTATTTAATTTCACACTTTAAAGCAATTTTACAATCATATAGATAGGTTTATTACCAATAAAAACGCACAAATATTCAATAAATTAAACTCAGTGTGTAGTATCATGTTATTTTTTTGTTGGTATACGGAACCCTAAACGGCACGGTATGGATTACTATGATGCGTGTGGAACATGATTTATTGGTTATTGCGAAACCTTGTGCTGGTAGCTCTCACTATGTGATTTTGATCATTAAGACTAGTTTAATTAAAAGTGTTTTTGGATTTGCGAAGACGTAGAAAAGTTACGACTTTGAGCAATGTTAGCAAACAATTGTTACGTACATTTATGTATATAATTGCATGTGTTTCTGCACCAAAACAAGCGTAGCATTTATATCTGGGTGCACTCCGTAGCACGCGTTAATAATTACGTAAAATGTAGGTTTGTAAATCTGCATACAAGTAAGTATCATGTCAGTAACACAATTCTTTAAGTGTCAATTTTACATTCCATTAACATTGTTAATATGGCAATGGATATTGGAAACTTCTTGCTCAACAATTTAACTACTTTAAATATTCGTATTGAAATATTAACGAATATTTTCCACCGTCTATGTTTCAATTGATTCTAACAAAAAACTTTATAACGCTGTCAAACGACTACTAGAGAAGGTGTCAGGTTAAAATATTATTTACCAAAATGTAGAGACAGCGCGGGCGAGCGTCCAGCACGTAAATTATGGATCGTCATAGGTTACTCTGCGTGGTAACATAATATGCGGTCCGATGTTGGACACGATACCACTACGAAATATTCATAATCTCCGGAGGGCTCTGTAAATAAAAATTATTTCATATCGGGACAGGTGTGGCGTCGGGTTACGCAGCGAGGCGCGGGCGCAGTGCGGACCGCGCTCATTAACATTCGGACGAATTAGATCGCCGCACATACAGGTGCAAGCTGTCACGTCAATCTGCATCAACATGCCGTGACACTATCTTATAAACAATCACGCTGCTTAGTACTCAATGACAAATAAACATTTGTAATACCGTTGCTTTTTAACTTGGTAATTTCAATACTTAACTTCAACGGTCAGGTCATGGTTCAAAAATATGTATGAAGCCGTATATACGTCGTCGATTACATCCAACAATGCTAATAGGCTTGGAGCCCATGAATATATTTGTAGTATTTTCGTGCTGTCATGAACTCTGTGACACCGCTGACTTGTAAATACCTATCGTGTGGCGTATAAATAACAATAAGCGTTCGCCTAATTAGCTATAAGAGGCTTGATAAGTTTTTATTATCTTGCTGTCGCGTGACTTACTACAGTTTGTGCGTAAATCCGGCCATGTCCTCAACAGCTGTATAACTAGGTGCACGGCGATGCTTTATTGTCGGCTATGCGTAGGTAGATAATATGTCTAGATACATGCTTCCGACTTCGTAAATAAACACAAGCAGGATGCGAGATCCCAGGCATTCTTGTACCTGTTGTCGCACACATGAGTCGCGGCGCGTACCGACGACCTCACTAACACACAGGCGCGCACTCCCTCGCTCGGAACAGCCCTTGTTGCCAACTCGATTGGAACCTTACATAGGACTCATAAATGTTAGTGTACATAGGTACTCATATTTGAGCATTTGGAGCAGTTGTTTACGCTCTTTGGTGGTGTTCTACAGAGCGTGGTAATTTTGACTGATGCCTCATTTAACCTGCTTAACTCTCGCAGTTATTATTTTATGATGATAAAGTATGGAGGAGAGGCCCGAAGATAAAAGAATTTATAGATATAATATTCATAATTTGCTTCCGTCAGCGGTTGTATGGCAAAATTAACGGCATATTAGTGGGCACATAAAGCAATTAGAAGCGTGTTAAGCGCAATTTAAAAACTTGTCGGATTCATTACAGATTCAAAGACGCTCGGGGCGGACTTTTAATGGAGATGTCTTTAATCTCACGGATTACAAGTGCACAACTGACTTGTCACCAAACGATGCTAGAGTGTTTTATCGGTGACGGATCAGTGTCTTGAGGAATTCAAATTGATTGTCACTCACAAAATTGTAATCTTAACGTTTGTATTGATGCAGACACAGGAATATGGATCTTATTTTAGGAGAGATTTAAGGGTGTTTCTGCTTGGTTTGTAGGGTGCGGGTTGAGTCGCTCGCGGCGGTCGGCTACACGTCACCCGTTTTGTACTCGTCGCCTGATCCCGCGCTTAACTAACCGTTTTGACAAGATTTCAGATGTACCGAGCGATAACCGAGTTTAGTTTTTGTGTCTTTTTTAGAAGTGTTTTTGTATCAGAAATTAACAATAATAATTTGTTAGAATATGTTAATTTGTTACACGAAGGCTATTGAAACCCAGAGTTACTAATGTAGTCATTGTAATCAAATCGAGGTAAAGATGTCAGGCAATTGTTTCAGATTTTATAACAGAAAATAAACACGTTTATACGCTAAAAAAAGTTTACTATTTCTTATTCAACCGTTAAGAATTATGTCTGGTATTGAAAAGGCTTTCTAAAAATCGTTTGATGTCAGATTAAGTTGTTTTATTTTTGTGTTCCCGCCTGGATGTTAGTAGGAGCGAGTGGCTTCCTAGTCCGTGAGGCGAGATAATATCGACGTGGCGAGGGTTTGGGGCAAAGGCATCGGCCGCAGCAGTGACAGCGCATCACAATACAGTCGTTTAACACGCTCATCGCATTCGAAACGTCTTGACAGCGCACCATTATAAAATATAAAACGAGATACGATTTACTTCGGGCGTCCTCAGATGTTCAGATCGTTGGGTAAGGACTGCCCGAATACGGTCACTCGTTTGCAGATGATGAATGTTCATCCAGAAAGCTTTCGGGTCAACTGCGGGTGAACTCAGCGGCATTGTGTACGAGGGTGTACTCGTATAATAGTAGACGAAGGAGCGGCGGCTGAATCAACAATGAGTGTAGGCTGCGGGCTGCGGTGGCGTGCGCGAGGCGTGTCCGCGCTTCATCGATCGCAGCCTCCGACGCTCCTCGACGACGTCTGCTCCCCAGCACCCTGCCACCCCCCTGCCCCGCGCCCTTCGCCCCGCACCCGTTAGCGCCCCGACCGACTGCATTTACCACCCGCCTCCCCGTCATCCACATACATACTCCACGAGCTACCTGTCTATCGCCGCTGTCTGCTCGACCGTCAACATCTCGTGTTTTGGCAAGCGCCGCACATTTTTACTCATTATTATTTCAATAAACTTAAAGTCCGCAGTAAAGCGCTGGCTCCCGTTTATTGCGCCGTGTTTATGTACCAATTTGGATGTAAGGTGTTGATTCGACGCTCGTAGCGACCAAGGTGCTCGATTGCTAAAGGTGCAATTAAAGCAGTTTACATCTCTTCGCGAGCGACCTGTAAATGTTATTTTGTGCTCATTAAAACGGAATTACGTTATAAAATTTATGTGCGTACGCTGTAGCCACGTTAACGTGCTTGAGAAATTATCGAAACTTTGTAATGACTACATTGATGCAAACATGATTCTCCTGTGTAACTATGCAAAAACTTTATTTCGATTGATGATTAGTGATAATAGCCTTACAATAAATACTTGTAGGTAGGTACTATCATAAACTGTTTAACGATTGATCGTTCAGGTGTTTACGTAAACAATATTATTTGATATTAGATAGTTCACGTTAACGCCATAATCGCTTTATCTATAGGTATCACAACATTACTGTTCTAAATTAAATTTGTCGGGTGTCGGTATGGCGCCGGCGGTGGTCATCCATCATCGATAATGGTGCGGTCACACTAACGAGCGTGTCCTCTGTCCGACACGCCACCTCCACAGCCGCGCCACTCGCCACACTCAAAAGACTCGGAGCGCATTAACAGCGATTTGACAACTTGCATTAATCTGTTATACACTACAGCCTATTCTACAAGTATCACATTGTGCAAGCCTTCTTTACGCCCCTTATATCTGCAAGCGATCAATTCTCGTTTCACAAGAAAACATAAAGGTTTCATTTGAAACCGGCAAGTAAAACATCTCGGCACAATTACCAGCTTGTGATATTTATCTGTCTTCATACAAACATCAATAAGGACGTCTCGTTCATTACGAATGTTGTTTTAAAGACGTTAGTTTATTGTGGCCGGCCGAGTTATGGTTATTAAGGGTCCGCCGAGCATTAACGATTAAAAGTAAACATTGCATCGTTTGAATTACATTCGTACGTACCTGGAGGCAACGACATTAAATTGCTCGGTATGTGGTCGCAATTTTTCACCAGTTTCAATTAGCTTAAGCAAGTAAAACCAACCCGTTGAGATATAAGAAGTGTAAGATAAATTCGCGGAGTGGGTCGCGAGTCGCATCGCTAATTACATCAGCAGCTGACTTCGGTTAAGTGGCGATATCAATCTTGAGCGAGCATATGTGGGAACATGGTTACACTGCTTGAACAAAATACTCGTTTTATGCATGTAATTGGCGGAAAGAGCTTGGAGACCTCATACAATGCAGTGACGTCATTAACATAATGTTATTAAGCATGTTGCAGTAAGTTATTATTATAAATTAAGCGCTTGAAACAATAATTATATGCAGCAGTATTGAGGTATTATAGTTGTCAACAAAGAATTACGATGTTCATGTTCTTACATTCATTAAGTTTCTAGTATATTAGCACAATTACTTCATTTGCGTAATTTTGTCATTCAAAAATGCCTAGAAAACTAGTAAAGACTTGAAAGTTTGAAAGAACTCTTCTTCACAGGCTTCACAGTGTACCTATATCTCACCTTCCTGATTTCAATCAGGTTTTCAATAAGGTAACTGTTTAACCGCAGTTATCATTATCACTTCATTTTTAATGAGATATTCAATAATAATTACGGCTTAGATTACACACATTCAGTCAAGTGAGATAAGAGGCTGCTTAAGTAATTATATCGGAGATAGGTTCGACTTTATAGCTGGTAGAGAAACAGAATGCGTACACGTGGGTTCAATCTAAAGATATCTGTACCGGTCTCGTGTGGCACCTGCGTTACGCCTTATTGACTTTTATAGACGTTCAACGGTTCATTTAACGTGGACGAGGCACTGCATCTATCAGTGTGACCTCGTCTTTACAACGTGTACAGTTACCCGCAGAAAGCTCTCCGCCTGAACCCCGCTTCGAGGTAGGATGACAGCTGAACATTATTTGCAATTTAAACTGCTTTGAGTTTGATGGATTTCATAAAATAAAGACTTAGTATGTTAGCTGTAGACTTATTGCACCATGTCTTGTCAATGCTATACGTAATATTAAAAAACAAACACACACACGAATAGGTAGTTAACTTCGTTGTAATGTTTAGTATAACATACAAAATAGTGGAACCAGTCAGTTTAAAAAGAACTTTTTAAGAATACAATCATTTCGTTATAAGCAACAAAGCCATCACAAATGTTTTCAAACCATTTTTTGTAAATGATAATACCGACAAAATAAATCGTTTGCGCAGCGTATGCGTTGTTTCTAAGCGCTACGCAGCTTCTACGCGCCTACGTAGCGCATGCTACGCGCCTACGCGTCTGCTATGCGTACACGCTAATGCTACGTAACGTCTACGCTGTATTTCCATGCTTGATGAATGCTTATATTTTTAATACTCAAATATTAATATAATAAATAACTTTGCGGACAAAGCAGGTGACATTATTGCAGTAAAATAGTATATTATGCAATTAGTGAATAAAAGACGGATTTAAAGCGAGGGCCATAGATGCATCACGAGCAAGTGAAGGATTCTAACGATTGAATCACGACCGTAGGGAGTGATTCAATGATGATTAAATCACGAGCATAGCGAGTGATTCAAGTGTTAGAATCCTGAGCGACGCGAGTGATTCATGGCCCTCGATATTAATTTTATTCAAGAGTTGCATACTATACTTTATACCATGACTACGAGAAAAATGTCGAGTTATTTATGTCGCACGTCGTTTCTGTTTCTTTTACTTTTTTATATTCTGTGGAAAATGTTGTTGGCTACACATTTATACTCTCATTTTAGTTTTAAGTTCTATGCCATAATATTGTAATGTGTAACTGTTTATTTTCCTAAATAAATTAAAATAAAAAGAACTTGCAACTTCGAGTATGTTATTTTGTCAATGTTATGCCTTGTTTTTATAGTACACCGTAGCATAGAATAGGTACGTACTCCAAAATATTGATGACTTCTTTTTCTTCGACAACTCATTAAAATAAGTCAGAAAATGTTCCAGAAGCTTGATTTTCATTTTTCCATTTGCAAAACTCATCGTAGGCTTTGATGTTATCCAGCCGTGATTTGTTGGGTAGCAAGTTTTCTACTATATCGGCCGCCCTCTCTTTCATAAACTCGGTTGTTAACACATCTTCTTCATCACTTGAATGCATTTTCAATCCATTTATTATGAAGTAACACTAAACTTTGTGTTCATACAACTACAGTATTTAAAATAGCGCCAATTTACTAATGACAGCAAAGAACACAAAACAGTTTTTATTCTAATGCTAAACTCCTTGTCGAAAATGTCAACCAATTACATCGGAGTTTGTATCGAGTATCTTTTCGCAAGGAGGTTGAACAGCATTGAGATGGAGTTCGAACATATTGATGTGTTCTAAATTCAAACACTAAATGATTTTTATACAGTGTTTTCAGTAAATAAAATAAGCTTTTTAGAGGGAGAATGGTAGAAATAGTATTTTGATACAAATAACTCATTAATTGGTAAGATCCTTGAAATGTTGTAAGTAATAAAAACACCTTGGCATACAATTAATAACGAAGCATTATGTAACTAGTGAGTTAACGGGAGTGACGTGTAATTATTGTTATTTCATACCAACGGGTGCACCATATTCATGTCATTTACACCTCACAGACTCTCGTTAAAAAACAAAACAGTTTTATTACAAATCCTTACCGCAACCATCCACACGGTTAATAATGAAAGAACGCATTCATTAACTGTGCATATAATACTTTTTATGATAACAAACTGCAATGCAATAAAATAATAGATAAATATATCAGAGCACACATTAGTATTCTATTAATTAGTCATATAAATAATACAAATCAGGGAAAAAATCGTTGGTTGTTCTTTCACAGTTATTTTATAATAAAGGCAGTAAAAGTCTTTCAAGCGCAAAGTCGTTAAGGAAACATCGTAAAAGAATGGTGTGCATGATCCCTTATGATGAGATAGGATTGTGGCTGTGTGGTTCAATCCGAATATTATGATCTCGTTTATATTCAAATTTGCTAGACGCGAGCACAATTTACGACACAGAAAGCCAACAGATTAGCAGTTTATAAATATGAATACAATTATTAAGATATTATGTAGATATTTTTAAATCACTGACATTATAATAAATACGCGTGTAATATTTGATGTGAGTAGTTAATATTATCTTTTTAATGGAAAATGTACAACTTGTGTTGTTTGCATGACAATTTGTTGATTGTACTCGTAGAGATAGTGCTTATTATGAATAGTTTTAACAAACATGGTCTATGTTTGCACTTTATTCCGGGAAGTAACATTAACATAAGTAATTTGTAGATTCACTCGGAAATTCATAATCCCTTTTTTAATTAAAACATGGTTAATTAATTTAACGATACTATCACAAAATTACTTGCACTAGATCCTTGAATTATTCGCATAAATAAAATATATAAATGCGATCCTAATTTATAAGAGCGAGCCGCTACTTAATGCAGTCGCAGTCGTATCACATTTAATGTGGGTATGATTGTGCAAGATATCAGCGAGTACATTACGTTACGCTGATGAGATAATTGCAGCCCTGTTGACAGCAAGAAGGCCACTTTACCACTGCGAGAGCTATTAGGTACTCATAAGCACATTTGCATTGGCAGAGTACGTCCAAAGTATATGTTGAGGATACGATTAAGGCTAGGGTAGTAGGTAAGTACATCTGGCATGAAGTGCAGTGCCATATTTATGGTAATTACACGGGGTAACATAATGCGATCCTATGATAAATGTTCTGTTAACAAGACCGCGATGCAAGCTGAGGGAATTAAAATTGTTGCTAGTAATTGAAGTTGATTGAATGCATGCTAATAACGTACCTATAATTCACTATTACAAGCCTGGTTTGCAAAGTGTAATAGATTTCTAATTTCTTCTAGGTATGATTTAATGTTCAGTGAAGGGAAAACTAAAAGAGCCTATTCGAAAACTTTAAATTAAATGGAATCACGGCCATTACGTCATCGCAGTTTTAAATGCCAAAGAATACATAAAAGTAAAGGTCGAGATTTCGAAGAGGATAATTAAGTAACATTAGTTATCTATTAATTTAATTCACAAACACAAGCAACCAGGCGAATTGAATTCATACTATCGATTGTCATCAAAAAAGGTTTTCATTAGAAAACTATTTTATTAAATTGTTACAAGAAAATTGACAGTAGTGTGAATAACTTTCTTTATTAAATAAAATCAACATTATAAGTAGTGAAACAGCAATCAATAAATCAAGGTTTTTATTCAAAACGGATGTCATGTTATCATGGTTGATCATAAACTATAGCATCATAAAAGTTAGACAAATGAAGTTATAGCTTCTACTTTTAGTTGTAAAGTCTAAGTGAAATTTGATTATACTATTACAAATAAACAGACACGATGTTTCCTCAATAAAATGATGCTAAATTGAGCTAATCAAGAATGAATGAAAATCTATCTTAAAATCTTGCATGAAAGGTACAAATTGGCTTGGAGATTGGAGTTGTGTAGATAGAAGGACGAGTCGAGGTGGTCATTAGCGAAATGAAGCCATTGGGAGCGTGTAAAACAGTTAATTACGACGGCGTAATCTCGAGTCGAGGTGGCGCTCGAGATACTTGCCCAAGATTATAATGAACACGGATAATGACGGAATGTCTACCCTCTCTCGACTAATGACGGAGCGGGATTGAGTTTCGAACATTCAAATCTAACTTCATTGAAATATTATAATTACTATATCATTTTACACGGCCAAAGTTTGTGTAAATGTACAAAGAGACACCTATAAATTGGTGTCTTTGTGTTCATTTAAACAAACCTCCGCCGACTTATAGTACCTACATATAACTCTCCATCTATGGACGTTACTACAACCATTAGATTATTCGTAATTTGCTGGCAGTGGCACTTTACTAATGAATTGATTAAGGTAGAGCGAGGAATGAGCTGTTTTTAGAAAACTAAACTCATCATAGCTTTTGAAATGTCAACATGACAGTGAAGGTTCGTTACAAGTTGTTGGCATAGCTAGACACTTCTTGGGTTGTTTGTGGCTATGCAATGTTATGTGAACACCTTCCTCTAGAACGATCTAAAAGTATTTAGGCACATACTTTTGCCTGAAAAAAAAAAACACGTCCTAACCAAATATTAAAAGGTAACTCGGTGTTCGTGTCGATTTCATTACTCTTAAATGTTTCATGTAAATTGGGTCTGAACATGGTTCGATAACGTACCTACTGCCTTTAGGTGATAATGACCGCCGACCTATCACGTAGTGATGGTCAGTTCGGTTGTGGGATATAATCGGCGCCGGCGACGCCCTGTCTACGGTGTGTTCACGCACATAGGTACCTACCATAGTAATTCATAATTGCCGCAGAAATCACTGGAAAACACATCTACCAGACCAACAATTATAGTAGATACACATGTACACTTATGTACGTGACACGCGAGTCGATCGTGTTGAGCATGAGAAATTGTTTAATTGTACATTAAACTGATTTATCGCCACATCCACAATAGTTAGTTCATCTCGATGAGTTTCCCATTGGATATGTCTTGATTACAATTTCACGTTTTTGCTTATGTGAAATTCATTTGATGTAGCTTAGAAATTGCTTATAGCGTCGTTTATCACGCACCGTGTCGTTACGAATACCGATATCGGTTTACAAAGTTATGGATAATTTTTTCTCACACTGTTATCCTAACTTAATATTATAAATGCCAAAGTGAGTTTGTTTGTTTGTTTGTTACGCTTTCACGCTAAAACGGCTGAACGGATTTGGATGAAATTTGGCACTGGGGTAGACCATGATCCGGAATAGGACTTAGGATACTTGTCCTGATATTCCTACGGGATCGAGACTTACGCGGGTGAAACCGCGGGGCGTAGCTAGTAAAAACATAAATCTATGGTTTGTTAAGTGTTGCTGCATACCGAATAACACTAACCTATTTCAAGTTTTATGAAGGTTGTAAAGTTATATTGGGTCATTCGGTGTTTTAATATTTAGTCGGGAGTCACACCGTTGGATTTGTGCTGTAGTGCCGTTGTTTACGAGGGCGAATGTTGCACATCGAGCATTGTGTAGTCAGCTTTATGGCCAGTCAGGGGTTCCGGCGGAAGTGTCGTAAACCCGACGTCATAGTCAGATTCCGACGATAATAATTAAAGGGCACCTTGTTAATGTTAACTGGTCTATAATTGCCGACCGATATTAATTAGTTTCATATTGGCGCATGACTTATACGTCAAAAGAGCGCGAGGGCGATTCGCTTGACAAACTATTTTATTATTGCGGTGTTTTTTTATATTACGTTTCTCAGACAAATACCTACTCGTAGATGTGGTTAAAGCTATTTTTATGACACGCTTATTATAAAGAATAAATCAATAATAAGCATTTAATAAACTCTCTTCAAACTTAAATAGTTTAAAACACTAACCGCCTTATTCATAAACGCTGCATAAAGTTAAGTTATGAATTAGCAACTGTTTAACCATACATTTTTGATGTTTATACGTCTCTTTAACTTTAAGAAACGTTTATGAATAAGAGGGTAAGCGCATAATGCAAATAGTGGATAACTCTAACATAGGTCGGTACGACATTAGGTATCATAAGAAAGTCTTATTTTATTGTTAGTCATACACATCAGGGTTTAATTTAGTTTAGTTACGCTTTTGATAACAAAAGGTGAGGACCAACATCGATTTCTAAAACAGATGCTAGTTATCACTGAGATTTATGTACATGATAAAAGTATAGGCATTGAAACTACACCCTGTATATGAAATAATTTCTAAGATATAAAAGTTCGTTGGCCACTATAAAAATATTATTTAATAGGATAATACACAACCCTTAATTCTTCAAAACTAAGTTCGGTTGTATGGGGTTATATTTAAGGGTCTCTCGATTAAATAACGCGTAGCCAGCTGAACAGGCCACGGTGTAATAAAAGTTTAATGTGGCCTCTTAAATCATTGCTTACGTACACCTTGGCACCTTGCACTCTCTTGAAATAACTCAGATATTGAACATTGTGTAGAACAAGTAGGTACAACTTTGGATAAGCTGTAGAGTCACTGGTTTTGTAATTTGATAAATTAATAATATTTAAATAGAGAAGATGCTCGCCAATCAACCTAACATTTTGTGAAGTCGGTAAAAAAAAATGCAATATTAATTTATATTGGTACCTAATAAAATTTCTAGACATCATTAATCTGTTTTGTATTTCCTGTTCATATTTTTATGTGGTGCTAAGTGAGAAATACGTAAACCCAGCGTGAACTGATTTACACAAATAACTCCAGTTTAGTCAAGAATTTCACGCTTCCACTTAATGCTATGTTACTTATTGTAAATTATCGTGTGTTAAACAATAAAACATTTCTCGCATAACTACAATCTGGACGCAAAAACAAAGAAGAATTTTTAATTAGCAAAGCGTTTCCCTGTAGTGCGGCGCCCCGCCGCGCGGCTACTTTATACACATTGCTTTGAGATCGTTAACAAAACGTCACTTTTCACAATATTTATGTCTCCATTATTTTTCATGTATAACGACATCGTAAAGTTAAAACTTCACCGAAGAAACTTTCTTAATCTGTCAATATATTTACCTCATTGTTATAGGTATGTATATAGGTTCTTAACTGATTCATCACTCAAATAATCTCACGCTGTGTACTTCAAAATAAGTAGAAGAGTATTTACACTTTTGTTTTTATATTTAGAAATCATCGGGGCACATAAAAAATGTGAGTAAATATATTTTCGTAGAGACCTACACTAACAGATTGGTAGCTAACAAAAGGAAGACATAAACCGAGATCGAATGACCAGATACATATACTTGAGGGCACTCCCGACACTTTACAAAAGTAATAAAATGAGAGTTCCATTTCGCACGATTACCCGGGAGACGACAAAACATGTCAAGTGTCAATTTGTATAATTTACACAGGAATTAAAATGGCGGTGTGACAGATGACAGTTCGCGTGGCTCTCTCAGTCTCGGTCGGTGGCGACGCTTGATGCGGGCGTCGCGTCCTAACTTGTTGATTTTATTTTTTATTTATTTTCACACGGCGTTTGTCTGTAGTAACAGGATATTTTGTTTTGAATAGCGAGATTAGCCTTGCGAGTGACGCGTGGCGGCGACGACGCGCGACATAACGAGACGCGTAAGCGACAGACAGCTGACGCGCGCCACGCGCGACACACGCACTACATGCGTACCAATCTTATACACCATTCGCTGATAGGTTTCGTATTACCGAACACTTTCCTTCCAGTAAAGTTATTATTTTTATAAAAACACGAATAATTAATATCCATAAAAAATCGTTTTTAATGACAAAAAGTTTTTATAATACACCTACAATTTAAAAATTAAAGACTATTGAACATTTAGTAGGACATGTTTAATTGCGTAATTGCAGAATTAATGAACGGGAATATGTATAAATTGAAAGTTGTAATAAACATATAAGCACGGTGTCGATGACCCAAGTTGCGTGCGAACGCGCTCTGTTTGAGTGGATGACATTTCATGAAAACCAGTCATGTTTCTATTCAACTCATAAATACATACATATATATCTAACAACTTATTGTAAATGATTAGATATTGGATAGATATAAATTACCAACGCAATGCCTTCGCCGTTTCTAAATAAGATCTATTAGATATTCGTTAGTTGTTCGATGCCAGCATTCATGTCTTATTAATAGTTTACTTGATTGAATATGACGTTTATAAATGGTGTGGAATATTTCAATATTATCTAATTTCCCACAATACTGATTGTTTAGTCAGTCGTTTATGACAGTGCTATGCAATGCTAATTTGATTGCGAAATTGAAAGCAGCCGCTCTGTAGTGTCGTTATATTTATGGTGCATCTTTAAATAGAATTATCTGAATTATGTTATCTATATCTAGAAACATGTTACGCAATTAGCAGAAAATAAAGATGTCTTTTATAATAACTTGTGCGGTCGGCAGACTACCTACACTGTGTAGGACGTACAAAAACAAGTTGGAAAAAAAAATAGGTACAGTCAAATTAAAAGGTTCTCCTTTTGATAACTGTAAAATTGGACTGCTTGTTCTTATGACTATAAAATATAATAACTCATTATAGCAGGATATTGTTACAGCAAATTATAGGTCTCCCGAAATGTCAATAAACCAACAAGTTTTATAAGAACCAGCCATTAAGATAAGCCAAACGGAGTGTGAAGACTCGAAAGTTCAAAGTTTGTGTTATAATGATCTTATCGTCCATAATGATACCACCCATTGATTCGACTACGACATGTAGTGGAATAACCACCTTATGATAGGTGTATAACGGAACCAAACACTTCTCTAAATATTTTATAATTTAAAGTCGCTTTTCGTGTCTGTCTGTGTGAACGCGTTGTTCTTTTAAACTACGCAACGGATTTCGATGCAGTTTTCACCATTATTTAGAAAAAAAATCCGGATGGATTATTTGTATTAATATTTAACTTAGATAAAATAATCAAATAAATAAATATTCATGTTGTGTCGAGTCGTAAAAACGTGCGAAGCAGGGGCGAGTCGCTAGTCTATAATATGAAAGAAATGTTATCGCGATGGCACGGAAACGTGATATTTGATCGGAATGCTTATTCGTACGATGTGTTCTTAAATTTAAATAGTTATTTGTGGAAGAATTTCCTGAATTTAATTATAAGTTAAATATTTGTTGGTTATTGTTAGTACTCAGGCGATGTCAGAGTTAATTGCTATCACAATATCTAGGTATGCCTAACAGGTTGCGATTAAATAATGGCAGCTAAAGGTGTGGCAACATTGGTAGCTTATTTATTTACTGAAATAAGGAATTCCTTTAATTATATTATATAAAACAAAGCTTATACAAAACAGTAGTCAGTTCACTATTTCAACGGGTGACACCTTTGTTGTTTTTTCTCTAGCGGTGAGCCATATCAGTTTCACAAGACATATTTTTTCTATGTTGTAAGTATGTATGTTATCTAAAGATATACGATAGCGAAAGTGGACCCATAAGGTATAAATAACATTAATTTTTTTGTAATATTATAGCATGACAAATATTCAAATTTCATAATATTTGAATTCGTTGTATCTATTGAAGATACTCTTACCTTCTCGAAATATTTAATTTATGGTGTATATTTTTAATAAAAGTAAGTTTACAACGTTTAACTCGGTTATCAATATTATTCCAATTAAATTGTCCGTGTAAAACGTACCTAGTTCGTCCTGATGGCCCAGTGGTTAAAAGGCCTCGCCTCTCATGCACGAGGTTGAGAGTTCAAATCCGGGCACCAATGTGACTTTTTCAATTCATATGTACTTTTTTAGTTTATCTTTGGCACTACAGACTGACATCGGTGAAGGGTTATAAATCTGAAATTGCTAACCCGTCTTCAGTAAGCGTGGTGACCAATATTTGTGCCCTATTTGTATGAGAATAGGCCTTTGCCCAGCAGTGGGATATTAATAGGCTGGTATTATTAACTACCTTTACAAATTCATCGCTTCATAGCTGAAATGAAACTACTGAAAGTAAACTAGAATTTTCCATATGTTTAAGTAATTGATACAATGCTAGAGAGATGTGTAATTTGAAACTAAAATGACTAAACTAAACTGTTTAAATCCTTCAACTTGTCAAATGTGTTTGTAGAGCCAACCCGAATAACTACGACTACTGCTACATGTATTGATAATGTGTTTTGTTCCTGCGACTGTTTAGATAAAGCCATCGTTAATTATCTTCCTTCTGATCACAGTGGGCAAACAGTAACTTTTGAATCCAACTTACCCATAAAAAAAGTGCAGATACAATTCAGACCAGTTACCGCTGTTAATTTAAATAAATTTAATAGCACTTTAGTTTGTAAATTAAGTAATCAGGACCTTTCAATAAACAATGTCAATATTCTGTATAAAGAATTCTTTTCGGTAGTCCAAACCGAGTTCAATAATACTTTTAAGAAAAGCACTAAAACTATCAGCCCTAAGTTTTTATTTAGTGATTGGGCAACTAAAGGACTCAGGAAAAGTAGGGAAAGACTTTTCGAACTGTATGGCCTTAAGCCTTATATTAACACGGGAAGTTTTAATAAGTATGTTGCTACTTATTCTAGAACTTTTAAGAGCACTTGTAAGGCAGCAAAAGCCTTATACATTAGCAACAAAGTTAAATCAGCGGACAATAAAATACAGACGGTTTGGAAAATTATCAATAATGAAACGAATAGGAGCAAAAAGCATAATTCCGATTACACACTGGAGACGTCAAGTGGTGGTCTCATTTGCGATAGCAAAGAAGTGGCTCAAGAATTTGTACATTTCTTTTCCAGTATCCCACTTAAAACTACTGAAACCTTAAACTCCTCGCCATCGCTCTCTTTTGATTTAGTAAGGGCGAACGTTCCAGCCTGCCTGATTGATTTTAACTTTAAGCATATTAACCCCGTTACAGTAATAAAAGCTTTTAAGCAAATCAAGATCAAATTGACCGAGGATCTTTGGGGAATGTCCATTAAAGTCTGTACCTCCATAATTGAGACCATAGCGCCTTACTTAGCCTTAATATTTAGTTTGTGTGTGGATCAAGGAGTCTTCCCGGATTTAATGAAATACAGTAAGGTAATACCACTTTTCAAATCCGGGGACAGTAAAGACTCCAATAATTATAGGCCCGTATCCGTGCTGCCGGTTTTCAGCAAGGTGTTTGAAAAGGTAATGCTGAATCAAATGCTCAATCATTTTAACACAAATAAAATCCTTCACGACCACCAGTACGGTTTCACCAAAGGACGTTGTACGACTGACGCCGGTGTAACCTTATTAAGACACATTTTTAACGCGTGGGAAGAAGCCCAAGACGCCATAGGAATCTTTTGTGACCTCTCCAAGGCATTTGATTGCGTCGATCACGAAACCTTACTCTTGAAACTTGAGCATTACGGACTAGGTAAACTTGCGCTCAATTTAGTAAAATCTTATTTAAATGATAGACAACAGCAAGTTCAAATAAACGGTATCAGCTCACTAGGTTTAAAAGTAAAAATGGGTGTTCCACAAGGCTCGATTTTGGGTCCTTTCCTCTTTTTAGTGTACATTAATGATCTACTCCATTTATTAAAAAATCAGCCACACATGGTGTTATTTGCTGACGATACTTCCTTAATTTTTAAGGTAGATAGACGTGCTACAAATTTTGACGAAGTAAATAACGCCCTACTGCAGGTCCAAAATTGGTTCACTGCTAATAATTTAGTATTAAATGGAAAAAAGACTAAGTGCATAAAATTGTCTTTACCAAATGTCAAAAGTAGGGATTGTGAGATTATATTGAATCAAGAGAAACTAGAATTCTTCGATAAAACTGTTTTCCTGGGGATCACGCTCGACTCAAGGCTACAATGGGGTCCTCATTTAACATCTCTTGCAGGACGGCTGAGTTCAGCAGCATATGCTGTCAGAAAAATCCGTCAATTTACTGATGTAGATACCGCGAGGCTAGTCTATTTTAGTTACTTTCATAGCATAATGTCTTACGGTATTTTACTATGGGGACGGGCTGCAGACATCGAGTCTATCTTTATTCTGCAGAAAAGAGCGATCCGTGCCATTT
The DNA here is from genome assembly GCA_948473465.1 of Lithophane ornitopus. Classification (NCBI taxonomy): domain Eukaryota; kingdom Metazoa; phylum Arthropoda; class Insecta; order Lepidoptera; family Noctuidae; genus Lithophane; species Lithophane ornitopus. The sequence goes on along the minus strand of OX419617.1, from coordinate 12,493,835 downwards.
ATAATCTACGCAGGCGCGATTCTTTAAGGGAACTGTTTAAGGATATTAACATCATGACGGTACCTTGTCAATATATATATGAAAACATCTTGCACGTAAGAAAAAATTTACATCTTTTTAGTAAAAGAGGCGATAGACATAATTATAGTACTAGAAATAGGGACTTATTAGTTCAACCAGGTTTCAGACTGGCTAAAGTAGACTCATGTTTCATGGGGTACTGTTTAAAATGTTACAATAAAATCCCTCCCCACATACTTCAACTGAATGAGACGAAATTCAAAACTTGTATAAAACGCACACTATGTAGGCAGGCATATTATAAGTTGGAGGATTACATCTCTGATAAAAATGCTTGGCTTAATGCTGGTCCTGCTCCACAACCACAACTAACTAATTAACATTCGAAAATGCTGTTGGAGCTGCTGAAGATTGTAAGACTATCTTTGCATTGTATAAACTCAATCTCTCCTTTGTATTATATAATTGCAAAGGTGTGAGTACTATGTACTATAGAGCTACCATTTACCGGGTATTTTGTCTTTCATTGACTTGAATGTGCCCTGGCGGCTGGGAATGTCATGCTCACTCAAATGTCTCGCTGGTGGTGGCGTATGTGTTGGATCATTTAGCTCCCTTCAAAATGGTTGAGCTGAATGGTGCTGATCCATGCGTCATGTTCGTGAACGGGCGCCGTCAGTTGTGACTGGTCATTTCTTAGCTGCCATGGCTTATTTTAATTTTTGAATTATGCTTATTTTGTAATTGCGGACGCTTTTAACGTGCTTTCTACATTGTTCTCACATGTATAATTTCAACATGAATAATGTAACCATTATATTGTAACAATATTTTGATTTAAAAGAGTGTCCATGGAGTTTCTTGCCCGTTCTTCTCCATAGGTACCTACTACGCATGGGCAACTAGCTTCATATTTCTGACTGACTGACTCCTTGAAAATTCAAAAGTGCCTGTAAATGGTTTAATTGAAATAAATGCTTTGAGTTTGAGTTTTGAGTTTGATGTTGCGACAGTTTTAGTGGGATTTACAAGAGATTTTTATTATAACTCACTTGGTCACCTACGCCGTTTACAGTTGTCCGTTTATTTTTCAAAGAAGAAAATATAAATTATTTAAAATCTAACTTTTATTCGCGGCTCGGGTTAATGTAGATAAGATGTGAAAGCGTTAGAAACAAACACTCATTGTCGTATTTATAATAATAGTTTATTGTAAATCGAAGAGCAACAATACGGACAGAAAAATGAAATATTTATATCGCTGCCTGGCTTTTCACGATTAAATGCCAAGTTATTAGTTCAGTTAGACATCCAAGTGTAGGTATTATAACCTATTAGTTACAGGTGAATCAATATATTATGCAATGCCCGGGAAATATTGCTCCAGCAAAGGCCAAATATGAAATAATACTTCCACTGAAATACTACACAATTCTAGACATCCAAAGATGGTCCAAGATAAATACTCATTTCAATGCTCACGCAACGCTTGGAACAAACATATTAATTTGAAATAACAGTTGACAATTAATACCGAGGACTTATAACCAGAAAGGAGGAACAAACAATAAAATTGTATTTATTTACCGAGCAATTACACTAAAGGTCACACTCACATAATAAATAACGCAATAATCTGATTATCTGGCGCAGGCGCATAGTTTGTAATCATAATAACATGGTGTCCCGTGCCTGCTTACGACTTAATTATTTCTGCTGAAGGATAATCGCTAATGGCTGCTATTCATAGCTGAAAAATGTAAAGTATGTATACCAGCTGGTTGTGATCTTGTGTTCTTATTTGTAAAGAATTGAAGGGACACTATCTCATTGAAATGAAAACTTCTTTAGGTGCGTTGAGTGATTTTTGTTTGAGTTAAAAAAAATATTAGACAATCATGGGGACTGCCGACAGAAGTGAAAACTTAAAACTAGTATTAGCGCCATCTATATTCTATAGTGCGCGAATCCATAAGTTGGGAGTAAACTTGGATTCGCGCACTATAGAATATATATGGCGCTAATACTAGTTTTAAGTTTTCACTTCTGTCGGCAGTCCCCATGATTGTCTAATATTTTTTTTATAAAGAACAAAACCCAATCTTTGTCATTCTGACAGACTAGGTACCTACTTATAAAAATAATATAAAAACTGTGTACATAACTATCCATTCAGGAAGTCTGTGATACATCCTTTATGATTAATATGCACAAAAAACTACTCCTAACTATATTAAATTTATTTATTTATTAATATTATAAATGTTAGTTTGTTTGTCACGCTTTCACGCTTAAACGACTGAAGGGATTGAGATGTTGGCACATAGATAGACCATAACCTGGAATAGGAAATAGAATATTTTCGATCCCGATATTCCCACGAGATCGAAACTTACGCGGGTAAAGCCGCGGGCGCAACTAGTATTGTATAAAAGTAAAACTGAACAGACGCGTCGTGACTCATGATATGTTATTATATGAAATATTTTTTGTCAACTGCATACAATACACTACAATGGTTCGTAAACCACTTTTATTTTCTGCAAACAAACAATAACGACAAAAGTTCGGAACAGGGCCATATCCAGACAAATTCGCGCCTCGGTCCGGATGTGGTACTCCATAATTGTTGCACTCAATCAACTGAAATTGGGCTTCTTTCATGCGTACCTTGTCATATACTTGCGGTTTCTTACCGCAAACAAAAAACATTTAAACACAAGACATTCAATGAAAATAATTCACTGTAATAAAACTTAATTTCATATAATCCGTGAACTTGCTTATCTCATTATTTTACAAGATCTACGACCGATTTCTGGCAATTAAAATTTTACGCGTTTGACTTTATCTAATGAATGAATCATAGGGTAATTAAGTCAAAGCTAAAAGTCGACACGGCATATTCAATATCAGTACTAGATGAGCTTTATAATGTGGGAAAACCGATAATTACCACATCAAATACTAAACTATTAAAAATGTGTTATGTGTAATATCCTGTGGACGACAACACTGTTCTTATATAGCGACTAGTTAAACTAGTATATCTATTCGTGCGATGATTTAAATGCTATTTACATACACAGTATTTGTGTTAAAAGTTCTCGCATTTGTCTGTATACATACATTCAATTGGGTATTTTGTTAAGCTTATCCGAGGGCATCGCGGACCGACGTTTATTAATGAATTATGTAAATGCGCGGGACCAACGGTCCGCCGACGATTCTACCAACTTTATTACTCGCGAAATGCGCCATTAATATAGATCGTTACCTCAGTTTCTGCAGATCTGCCCCTTTAATTGTTAGCTTGCTTTGCCTTCCTTATTAATAAGTTAAGACGTTACGTCATATGTTTTTAGGGTTCCGTAGTCAACAAGGAACCGTTATAGTTTCGCCATGTCCGTCTGTCCGTCTGTCCGCGGCTTAGCTCAGAGACTGTTGGTACTAGAAAGCTGTAATTTGGTATGGGTATACATATAAATCACGTCGACAAAGTGGTAAAATAAAATAGTAAAAAATATTTTTTTTAGGGTACCGCCCCTACACGTAAAGTGGGGATGGTTTTTTTTTCTCGTCAATCCCATGGTGTGGGGTATCGTTGGAAAGGTCGTTTAAAAATAAGAAGTTTGTGAAAACCATTTTTTGATTCAGGGATCCGTTTGCGAAATATTAAGCTTTAAAGTGCTATTTTTTGTTAGAGTCAAGTGTCTGCTAAATGGTTGGTTTCAGATATGTGAAAAAATTCTCGCCAGTAGTATATATAACGAAATTGAAAGGAAAACTATCACAGCTAAGTAGGCTCCACAAGTTACCGAGTAATAATTGACCAACTTAAATTTGCAGTTGCAAAAACATGTTTTTCAACTACAATGTTAAGTTTGTTTAATAAATTCATCCCAACTACGGAACCCTTCATTGTGCGTGTTTCGACATGCACTTGGCCGGTTTTTTTATGATCATATTTTAGTATCTACATAAATAGCTAATCAGAATTCTAACACATTTGCGAACATTGTATCTTCAGGTAATTGCAGCTTACTGCTTGAAGCTACATATTACAAAACATTAACAAGTTGTACCTAATTATGGGCTGAAAGGTCACAAGACACATTGAAGGTTAAGTACCCTGTGAAGTACAGTGTAAAACAAGCTTTATTTCCATGCACTGAGGGTCCATAGAAGTTCAATGATATGGAAAAGCAGTTTAGTTAGTACCTGCTTTTCATAACTCAATCAACATCAAATACCACGTTGTTCAGGACATCACTGAATAACTTATGGATGTGGCAGTTGCGTTGTTGTTTTTAACTGCGACTAAAGCTCTGTGACCTATTGGGAAAACGGTCGCCTGAGACTCCGTGTTGAGCATCTGAACAAAACGCAGTACAATTAGGAGAACTGCTTTTTTCTTAAATGAAAAAGTAAACTTGGAAGCGGAATTTTCAAATCACAATAATAGGAAGAATTTAAGTTTAATTTTCACTTTTTTGAACAAGTTGTAGAATCGTGCTCATAAAAAAGTACGTGGTAGTCGAGATGTCTAGTACATTACTAACAGCCGAATGAAACAAAAACTCACTGACCCCGATTACTGCATAAAATTATTAAGGAGGTAAAAAAATCGATTAGTATTGAAGGTGCATGTGACGCAATTGGTGGTCGCGATCGATTGTTATCCGTGATGGATGCGTCTCATTACTCGCGCGCTCTGGGTGGCACGACAGTCGCCAGCGCCTAACGACGCGCAACTCCTCTCATTGTCAAACCTGACCACTGATCCCATCGATATGACACTACCATTCCAAACACACCTCAATACCATTTATTTATGACCAGTGCTTAACTCACGTCTTGCGACCTACTTTAATACTGCTGCCTTCAAGTTTTATTGACTACTCTCATACCTCGTCGTTAGATAATATAACGCTTACCTCAAAGATCGGTTTGACATCGTGTTTTATGACGGCTATTAATTCATTCTTTCACTCCTGGATTTTATTGCTCGCATTCCACAAATTCCCATCAGCAATAACGAATGGATATTTTTTTCTAATCTACCGTAGTTCGACGACGATGTGTCGTTATATCGCATTATAGCTGACAGGCAAATTGTTAGTTGACGGTTATGTAATCTGACAGGCCCCTGACTACTTGTTTAGGCATCGAAATTACAAAAGTGCCGTTTAAATTTTATAAAAAATATAATAAGAAAGACTACATCATAAATAAACGATGTTGAGATGCTATCGGTTCCTGATCGGCAGGAAGCGCTTCGGCCCATTTAGGGGTGCATTAAAATCGAATACATCATATTTGTTTGATTTCCTAGTTCGCGTTTCACCCTGTAATTATACAAGTCACCGTCTGTGGCCGGATCTCTGGTGGTTTTTGTTAAGATGCATTAATCATCTTTTTTTATTGCGAGCATGTGTTTTGGTCTCGTAAAACACTTTCGGGGATTATAAGCTTTTTGTATTCGTAATGTCTAATTTAGTTTTCGGTCGGTTCTTATGAGGTCATTAGTGCGGTGAGGTCCGTTTCGTCATCCCCTTTGGAAATGTATAGTTGAAAGTTGTGTTTTAACGTGGTTTTAATGTGTCGCAATATTAATAAAATTTATTAAGAATTTTTTAAACTTTAAAACTTACATAAAATTTCACAAAAGTTATTTTAAAAGTAAATGTTGACAGTTAATTATAATGAGTGTGTTTTGTGTGGTTGTCAGACGCATGTTCCCTACGGTGCGCGTGTCATTCGCGGGGTGCCGCGCGGACGCGCGCTACGCCGTGCTGCTGGACGTGGTGCCGGTAGACGGCAAGCGCTACCGCTACGCGTACCACCGCTCCTCCTGGCTGGTGGCCGGCAAGGCGGACCCGCCCGCGCCCGCGCGCCTCTACCCACACCCCGACTCGCCCTTCTCCGGTGACCAGCTCCGCAAGCAGGTCGTTTCCTTCGAGAAGGTCAAGCTCACCAACAATGAGATGGACAAGAATGGACAGGTGAGCTCCTAACATACAAATGTCACGAAATAATTATTATGTCAAAACCTTTTCGTTAATCATAGCGATAGACAAATAGAGACGTGGCTCTATTAGAAATTAGTGATTGATGATGTGTGTGACGTGTGGTACTCGCTTCTGATGATAATCATAATTTGATTCAATAGGTTGTTAGAGTCGTAATTTATAAACAACAAAGTGAAACGTATCGGTTTCAAGGGAGAGTGGTGTGGAGGTTGTTGCAGCGCTAAGAACAAGGTGATAAAGCGGCGGAGCCTGAATGAGCTATAAAGTGTTGACGTAAAACGGTTGATTTACGTGCGCCCCGGGTGTCGCCAGCGGCTAACGAGCGCCTGCGACTCGACCAGTGTGTGTACCATCTAAATGTTTCACAAGTGATATACATTCATGTAATTCTAATTACACAAATCGTGTCTTCGACACTACTATTTTAACTGTATACTTTGAGTCGACTCGGTTCTGCTCCAGTAAGTAGCTAATGGCTGTTAGTGTTATTACTTGACGGCGCGGCTACGGGTTAGCCGAGTGCGTGCGCCACTGCAAATCGAGGTTTATAAATTATCCGTCAACATTTAATTATACACTGGCCACCTTTGCAATTCAATGTAAAGATGGCTTTTACGATATGTACGCTCGAATTGTATGAGTACTTAAATAATTCGGCACGATTTAATTAAATACGGAATCAGAATGATTGATGTCACTGATTCATTCAAATATTGCATAAAGGCAACAAAAATAATGCAATAAAAGAAAACAGGAATGAACAGAACATTCAATAACCTGTAAGCGCTTCCTGCATTTCACATCCTTTGGGATGACGTCGTGACACGTGGACCACTTCCTCGTGCGTGTGGCAATTTGTAGAATTACTGGCAAAATGTTCTGTCGGCGACACCTCGGGCGTCGGGGGACGTCGGGGAGAGTGTAATGAGTGTTTCGCTGGTAACAAATTAGTCGCACATGTCGCAGCGCGTCAGCCGGCACCTCACGGCTACTTACCTCCGCGGCGCAGGTGCGCACTCGCGCAGGCAAATGTCACGACTACACCACCAGCCTACCCAGACCTTCACTCAGACCTGCTGCACTTAGCTCCAGAGATATCGCTCGCTGGCCGTTATATTTACTTAACATAGGTTAGTCAGGAATATGACAGTTATGAAGAGTGCGATAGCAATGCGATAGTATCGCGATTGTAAATTGATTTTCAACTGATGAGAGTGAACTTTAAATTAGTTGTTTGTTATTGTCATAGTTTTATCGTTTTATGTAGATCGTGTTATGAATAACTTAAGTATAACTTAGGCTTGTTAGATATTTTATGTCTTGTAATTGTATAAACAAGCAGGTGTCCAATAACTTTATATCTAAGTAGTAGTTTTGCCAGACTTGAGACAAAAAAAATAATTAAGTAATTGTTTGATGAGGACTAGACGAAGGGTTTTCTGCGTTTTGTCTACATATGACATATCGTCGTTGATAGTCCAATTCAGCGTAACTAACATTGTTAAATACCGCGGATGTACACTTTCGCTAATTTTAATAGAGGGTCAAAAAACTGAAGTTAACAAAAACTAATGACCGAATTTTGATATGATTAAGGGGAACGAAAGGGTCCTAGATTCAAGTTCGTTCAAAATTATCGTATTCAACAATGTTAGTTACGCGGAATTGGACTATCAACGACGATATGGCATGTTATGTGCAAATTATCGGCATTTTCAAAGTCTATCTTGACAAACCATTTTAAAACTTTACAGTACCTAGTAGTAATTAATACAATCTATAGGTAAAAAAAAAACAAATCGTAACGTAGGTATCCGTACCGTATAAAAAAAGTTTTTTTTTTCTCTGTCTATGCCAAAGAGAAATAAATTGGTCTATGCTTGTCACCGCTTAGTGTTTTTTTATTACTGATGTTCTTTTATTATGATGGATTTTGATGCGGTTTTCGTCATCATTTAGAGATTACATATTCTGTGTATAATCCACATATTCCAGGTGTATGTGTATATGATTATACATTAACTTAGATATATAGCAAAGAAATCTAGATGTTTTGACATGTCGCCATATCAGAGGTTCATTGAACCCGTGGGAAGCAGGGCCGGGTCACTAGTAAATAATAGGAAGCTTTATAATTTATCTTTAAAGAGTTGAAGACACTACTTAAAGCATATTGAGCACAGGACACATGGGGATAATTGTCTAAATACTTGCGCACAAGTTAAATGTAAATTTTCTGCTACTGGCAATACAATTTCAGACTAAAAAACTACTAAATAACGCAGTGTTGCGGGAAATTACTTGCCAATGAGCTGAACAGTTTTTCCATTGCAGATAATATGAGCTGAAACATCGTTCAGGCCTAGTTTAACGCATTTTTTTCCATCTTAAACAATTGTATGTAATTGAACAATGCTAGGTTATGTTACGCACTCAAGTTTAGTTGGCGGAGGGCGCCGGAACGGAACCGAGAGGCGTGGCAATATGATGGATGGCCCGGCTCTCACCAAAACTCACCTAATTGGCTTTCCCATAGTAGACCGATGGATATCGGGCTCGTATCGTGGACTTATTTAATTAAATAACTTATTTTAATATACATAATGTGCTCAAGCAGGCGAAGTCACGGGTTGAAGGTTATTTGTATATAGGGTTTTATAAGTAAACTCGATGCATACTTTCATTCTAATTATAATAGGTTTAACTATATTCTGCTTGTTTTACTATAGCTAGAAGATTAATTATAGAAAAATCCAGTGAATAACTGGAAATTTTCAATTTATTCTGCAAGGACGGAGGATATAAAATAAAATGAATAATTTTCGCATCAATAACAAAAAAATGGGCAAACATAGGACTTCCATGATACTAAAAAAATTACGTTCCTAATAGTTTCATCAACAATGAAAAATAACGTGTAAGAATAATTTACAGAAGCGGAAGATTTAACTAATTACGTAATGTCTTATAATTATATTAAAATGAATAATGAATTTACTTGCAATTTAAGTAGTATTACTCAGTCACTAATAAATATTAATAGCTGCCGGCATTACACGAAACTAAAGTTTTCCCTCAATAAATCTAAGCTTATATTATTCCGGTCCAAGAAACAGCTAAATACACGAAAATATTTATAAATAAAACTTCTAATTAGCAATATATTATCAGAAACGGAACTGGAATTGGTGATTCGTTAACATCGGTAACAATGTATAGGCCACGCAACTCGACACGGGCGGTTCGTGTCCACCCGCCTAATTGTGGGACAAAAACTCCATGGAACCGACGAATTAATCATCAGCGTGCCACTTAACTGCCTGTACTCGAAATAATAAAATAAATGCTGCATTCACGACACTTGTAACTGTAACCCTGAAATGCTGAGTTGTGTCCATTTGCGTGTTACGCAGGGTTACTTGTTGTTTTTGTTTCCTCTAAGGACTCTCCGCCATGAAAAATGTGCGTTCTTTTACACCTTTTTGTAGACAAAGGTAATGCTACGTTTACTGTACGTTATTTTTAAATAAGGGAACAATACTATCTGATCTTTTCAACAAAGGTTTTTAAATTATAACAAACTAACAACTGAATTCCACACAACCTTAAAAGCACAACTTTCAAGTTAATTTCGACATCCGTTCATAAAGTAGGAGAGACCTTTATTTGTAGGGTTTATTTAAAAGCTTGGTATAATCGTGTGTCGGAATGAGGTCAGATTATTAGAATTCATGAGAACGGTCACACGAAAGCGTGGCGACTGTGGCGAGTAGCGATGACGGATCGCGATTGTAGTACCTACGAGCGTCGAGCGCCCGGCTGGCCCGGCCCCGCGCTGGTATGCCCCCGGTCACAAAGACCTCCCAACGACACTGGCGTGTTAAATCCGTAAATCTTGATGTAATATATGTTACTTTCTCATAGTTGCGTGTATTTATCTTACTATGAATGAACAGCTTTATTTTATTCTCTATTTTCTAAGATTTTGTATAAAAACTCGTCTGTGTGATTATTTTTAGATATAAAACTGAATATAGGTAGGTATGTAGCAGAGTGTTGTGAAGCGTAGTAAACCAATAAATTCACTTCTAGAGTGTCTTTGCACTTTTCGTTTCTTCGTGCCGCATTGCTTACATTTAGGATAGACCCCGCGTAGGCTCAGCGTAGACCCCGCGTAGTTCCTCCTAAGTACTGCAATGACGCTCCATTTTCAATAACAATGATTTACAGTTTGGCAATAAAATAATCTACATGTGTAATCAATATTTTGAAACCAATATTTGATCAGGTAGCACTTCTAGGTGTAACAGTTAAAAACTTGTGACTTTATACAAAAAGAACATGCAAATATTTTTATTCGTAGGCAATAAAAAAGAATTTATAACTTGATAGAATGATTTACTATAACATAATAGTAATAATAGCCCGAGGTGTTGGTTATTATTACTATTTATAATATTATTAATTAAAAGTTTGTATTTACAGTTATTACGCACTTCCTTTGAGTTCAACAAAAGTGCATTAAGGAGAGTTTGTGGTACCGCTTGAAACTATAAAATATAGCAATTGTCGACTCAGAAGATTTATTACTAAGAAATATACGTAATAGGAACCTGTTTAAATACCTTTTCTAGTTCGTTATTCAAAGCAGTTTCTATTCGCGGGAAAGTAAACAGCTGATACCTACTTAGTATTTTTTTAAATCTTTTGAAAATCAAAAAGAAAATTAATAATGTTTTAAAAACATGTTTTGTGTACAATAATGATTATAACTCAAGGTTAATAGTAGGAAACGAAGGTAAAATTAATGAATTTATGTAAATTGCCAGTTCAGTTCGTGGTCCACACTGAACACGAGTTGTGATGATTAATGAACTGCTTTTTGGACGTTTACCCAAATAATGAGATTACAACTTTATGCTTCACAACTTTTAGAAATATACACATGGCAGTTATTAATTAGGAACACTCCGAAATAGTTTAACGAAAAATTACAGTGGAAAATACAGTTTTTTTTTTTCTATAATTTTTGTTTGACTTTATGACCTGATTGGCAAGGAAATGGCCATTACCCATGAATTTAGAATCTAGATTCATAACTTATGAACAGATAAAATCTTTATAGCATAGATAACAAATTAACAATGTCTTCGCTATAAATTAGAAGCTTTTAATTTCATGTAACATTCGCGATAAAGTTTACGAAGTAAACGACTTTGTTTACGTTATAAAACTACAAACATTTTTTCAAAATTACTCTTGATTGCATAAACAGATCTTTGATAACATTTCCGTAATTTATTTATGTGGTAATGAAACATTAAATGTCAAAGTGGCGAGGGTATTTTATGACAAACTAATGTTGTATCAGTTGTCATTGTGAGCGCCCGCGGTGCTTGTCAGCCGCAGGCGATGCTGCTGCTCCGTGCACCCGAGAGCTCACGGGACCCAGAGCACATTGGACACAGTCCTCACTTGCACAATTTACATTTGCACAGTCTCCAGTCCACCGCGCCAGCCCCCGGCACACACACTCTATTCACATAATCACTACAATTTATTCCATTTACTCAGAATTATGTCGTTAGGCCTTATTTATTATATGCAACATTCGACTCAAGTAGGTCAAGCAATTATAATGCACTTAAGATGTGTGCACAGCGGCGGTTATCTCCTTTATTTCACGCTTTTTCACGTAAAACAAGGTGATTACGTGTGTGAAGTGCATCGACGGCGGTGCTTTGTTTCACTTTTCAGCTAGAGAGTAGACATGAGACGATAATGGCGGTCATTTTGCCAAAAAGCCGATGTCATTAACAGGGTTGTCGGTTGTCGCTGTACTTTGTACTGTCAGGGTTGTCGCACAACGGCGCACGGCGCACGGCGCACGCGTATCGCACCGATATCCGCGGAATACTTTCATTAATAATCCCCATTTAATTTATAGCGGTGTCCGAGCCGTTGTATGAATATACAAGCCAATAAAATTTAATAAAACGCTCACCACGCCGGCCGACCGCTCGTCTTAATGAACAACGACAAACATCCATTCACGACGATCATTTGCGTTTTTTAATTACTGTTGATATTTTCACGTCGTTAACGTATTTTGAAATAAGGCGATTATAAAACAAACAAGCTAGACAGGTGAGTCGAGGAGGTAGTGAATATGAGTTTAGGTGTAATATAAATTAATAAGTTATTCGGCGTCGGCGGAACTCCTGCGGCGAGGCGCGCGCTCGTGCGGTGTGGACCTTACACCGGTAATTATTATACACCTTGGGCCCACTAACCGTCTCCGCACCCGCACTCACTCGTTAAACAGTGCGACTAATTTTACTATAACTATTATTAATATTTTAATCTTCTCTCATCTACATATAAGTGGTATTTCGTAATGTTCCTAATTAAACACATTATAATTATGCATAAGCTGTAAACTGCGTGCAGCTACGCAGAGTACACGCGCTTAGCTGTATAACTACATATAACTGGTATAAAAAGTTAGGAATACCAGCGCCCTTCCAATGTAATAAATATATCAACACGCTTATCATCTCATGACATCTAACGGCATGGACGGGCAATACAATCGTACTCATAAAACTTTCATAACGTAAGTGACACTGACATAACTATCAATTTATAGATAAATCGTATAAATCAACTGCATTTATAAAACACTACTTATTTGTCAAACATGATGAAAAAAGTACAGTTGTAAGATTTGGATGATAGTGTTGTACATAAACAATTTCAATTTCAGTTAGTCAAGAAAAGTAAAAGCTTAACTAGAACAGACCTACCAAGTAGGTAGATCTTTCAATAATATTATGACGTGTACTTAAATACCCATACCGTTTTAACAATACTTATAAAAAACCAGATATTTAAAAAAAACTATAAGTACCTACATTCATAAACATATTCTAGCAATCACTGACCTGTAACGAGCCGTTTCAAGAATGTCATTATGATTGCCGTATAAAAGCAATGTAAAGTGGAAATGGCTCTAGAAAATCGACCCATGATAATTTGATAGAATCTCTTTTAACAAGACGAAACTACATGGTAGTGCTTTGATATCTCTTCATAATTATCCTCGGCTTATGAAAATACGGCGAAGTAAGTTGATTGCGTCCAATTACCGGCGAAATGGGAGCTTTCATTGTTTCTGCTCACATGCAATTAGCGAGAGGAATCGGCCGAGCTTCGGGCCTAATTCGCTCCCGTTTAGTATGGGAAGCGAATAAAAAGGGTTTTCGCTTCAACTTAATCGGGTAATCGACGTTTAATTTGCAGTCGAGAGAAATGAAAGATTATATTAAGTATGACAACAAAAATAAAACAAAATATCAACAGTAACTTCCATCTTATAATGAGAAAGGACATTTTATATTTTTCAACACACTCGCTCGTAAAGTGGCTCTTATTGAACCGCTTTTAGGTTCATAATGCAGTGTATTATGGAAGCGTGTTGTTTACTTTATATTACCACACTAGTGCGGCAATGTGCGCCACAGATTAATATTTACTAGTCGGAGTAATGACATGGCAGTATGGAATTAGTAAGTACTATCATGGCAGCATGGAATTTGTATCCAATAGAAATTGTATTTGATGAAGCTTTTTACCAAAGACAAGCGCTCAAAAGAAAGTTTTTATTAAAAAAAAAGAACTATAAGTAAACCAGTGGCGTCTAGTTAAGGTAAAAAAAATCCCATGCATACCTAAACGTCAGAGGGATACTATACATTGAATTAGTATGAACTATCCTACAACCATTGCGCCTTAACATGGCACCTGACTCGGAACTCAATACTCCCCCCGCTACCCGCGCCGCGCCCCGCCATCACCGTGCGGGGAAGCGGGAGGAGTTACAAACGTCATTAAGCCAGGTGCCATGTTAATGCGCACGGGTTGTACTAATAAATGAGCATTCTCTATTTACACCCAAGCAGAGACTTGCGCTTTTTTCCGGTAAGACCGCGGGTGGCACGCGCGCAGTTCACTTGACCCGCCCCGACGAACCGCGCTGGCCTGCCCGTATGCCACGCGCGGAATAAATCTCTATCTGTAATCTCTACCTATTAAAATAAGGGTTATATTGTCTGTGACAATTTTAGTCTATATTGTTCACTACCCTAACCCCATTTGCGTATTATATAATATTAACATTATTATATTTTTATATAGGCTGTTCAGCGGTATTACCAGTGCCTTTATTTACACCCGCGCGCGCATCGCTAGCGGATAAAACAACACCCGCCACCATTTTCCATAAATATTTGTTAACTTTTTTGTTGTGTGGTTAAAATCATTATTAAAAAAAGTCGATTTCTCGTAGGGGAGAAGAGCGTAAATAATAATAAATTGATTTGCCTCCGCCATGGTGCGTTTAGTTATAGTTTTTTTTTTTGTATTTTTTATTCTTATTCATATCATATTTTTTTGTATAGGCTGTCTAACGGTTTTGCCTTTGCCTTTATTTACACCTATGGAAAAATAAAACCAGCGCGCCATTTGCCATAAATATTTATTATCGTTTTCGTTGTGTGGTTAATTATTATCAAAATACAAAATTTAAAGTATTGTCACCAACCGACATAGAAGTTTTTAAAAGAAACTCCGGATAGTGAGTACCTGGCAACAAAGGTCAGTTAAGGTTAAACTTTATACTTAAATTATAAATCTATCATCTCTATAGGTACGTTATTGTAGCATAAGTTCTTACAACAAGTCTGTTTTTTCCAAGTCGCAAGTGTGTTGAAAAACGTCGTATGAAACGCGTGTGCATTGATTATTACACTCTCGGCTACCTTATCGCGCTCGCCTGCGGTTAGCGCTAACAATACCGCCTCGACTGTAATAACCAGAAGAGCGCACTCGTATCACAATGTACTATTATGTAAAAGCTCCAATAAGTTGTTTGATGTCATGGCGGACTTCTTTGACCATCATTAAAACTACACAAAGTTAACTCAAATATATAAGTTAACGGTTGTTAAATATACTTTGTGGTGATTTTAGCCGAGAGTATAGTGAATAACTTTTATGTCATAATAAGGGCAATTGGAATAAACAGTGGGTGTAGCTGAGACGCCGGAAGTGGTCGCCTTTGCCGCTGCGTTTTAAACTACCCACCACATATTTGCACTCAGTTTATTTCCACCGAACGACCGAATTATAAGCAATAAAACCGTTACTTACTTACAATACAATCGGTTATTTGCAGAAATACTTTTACGTAAACGAAATTTAACTCAAGTTATTGTGACATTAAAATAAGTCATAAAATATTGTGGGTATACTTAAAGATTTACAACGAATATACTTTTACAACTAATACATTTTATGTTATAATTAATAAATAATTTTCTGTTTTACAGTGACACTTTTATGTTGGCATTCGTTTCGTAATTTTTAAGCCTATTATTTAAATAGTAGGACGGTACTGTTATGTTAAGACGTAAAACGCTTAGAGTTAAAGTAAGAATCACTTACAGCTGTGGACAGACTAAAGAAAAAAAAATATATTACGTGTTTTAGAAAACTCGTTCAATGAAGGCAATTGTGGATTTAGTGAATTATAAAGCCAAGTTCTTTGAATATGTAGAAATGAACGACTATAAAAGCCGAAATGTATGTGTCTTAACATTGTGTCCCCATTTATGAAACTCTATGAATGGCTGAAATTCATACAGATGGGGTTTATTTATAAACGTTACTTAAAGTTCAGTAAGGAGGAGCTCGTGGCTAAGTAATAACTGCCGCTCGGGTCGATCCATCAGATTAAGCTACGCTTGCCGGGGTTGATTCGTGGACGGGTGACCATTTTTATCGAGACTCCTCCGTGCCTCGGAAAGCACGTTAAGCCGTCGGTCCCGGCTGTCATTTGTGGATCTTTAACAGTCGTTACGAGTCATAAGAAGCCCGAAAGCCTGACAACCAGTCTAAACAAGGAGTATCGTATTACCCAGTTACTGGGTTGTGGAGGTCAGATAGGCAGTCGGTTCATGTAAAATACTGGTATTCAGCTGCATCCGGTTAGACTGGAAGCCGACCCCAACATAGTTGGGAAAAGGCTAGGCAGATTGATTGACTTAAAGTTCAGTAATCTTAAGCGACTGTTTAACTATACATTTATTATGACGTTTAACTTTAAACAACGTTTACAAATAAAGGAGTTAGAGCCTAGCAAAATTGAATAGCTACCTATGACTTTTATAGAACCAATCACATTCAATGTCAGACTTAAAAAAAATAAAAATAACTAGTTTAGCTCTGAAACTTCTATTACCATTCAAATTTCATAGTACCTGTATGTTTTTTTTGTCCACCCGGTCCGTTAATAAATTAATTTTGTTTTGTAATATTGTGTTTAATATACATAATATTTATTTAAAAACCTGAACTTATTTGCTTAATTGAGTTTAACAAATACTCAATTACAATATGTATGTATAAATCTATTTCGTACAAAACTATGCCTTTCACAACCAGGAACCGCTTTTCTATAATATATGCATAGTGCATAGTTTTATAGTGCCGTTATACGTTTTTTTATACATTTACACATTCAAAGTTAGTATTTTGATTTATTTCATGTTTGCACGTCTGATTGTGTGTGCGCATTTACGAGCCACTCTGTTGTCACCTTCCTTGTCTGCCTGCGTACACTAAACAACAATCTTTATGTACGCAGGGAAAACGGTTTGTCTGTAATTTAGCAACTCAAGCCTAATATAAATCACTCCGTTCGTTGTAATTATTACCAATAAAATATGACTAAGCAACACGTATTTACGCCGCAAAACTTATGTTTTTGTACTTCCGATGAAATATTGCTTATTACGCCCGTCGAGAGGAACTTAAAGTTTCTACAGTTGAAAGCTGTTGGCGATTGTGTATTGTTTTCTAACATAACTACTCCTTATCTATTAAGAAGGTATTTCAGAGGAATTTGTTGAAATTATCTTAGGTGGGTATGATTTGATGCCAGCCTTGTGATGGAATGTTGTCCAAAGCGAGGGACAGGTTGTCCCACGTATTGTATGCAAATACAGTCGGCGCCACCGTGAGGAGCTGGGCTCATTTGGCAGAGTTATGGGCGTCACATGACGCGGTGACACAGCGTCACTGATACGCTCGCCGTATTAATCACGCGCTGCAACGATAGCTCTGAGAAGCCCTCTGCCCAGAGCCCAGCGCGAGAGCAGCGCCTCGCGGGGGGCGCGCACAGCGACATAACATTTCTCACTTCAATTTGTAGTCTTATTTGTTTTTCTGTTTCCATCGTCTCACTTCATTTCAATCGGAGGTCGTTTTTTAATATAACTTTTATATTTTTTTCATTCCGAGGTGACGTTTATCGTGACTCCCCGGGTGACGGCGACGCATCGCGCCTCTCTAGTTAAATGACGATTTACCAGTTTTTCATTGGACTCCCGATGTCAGTCTCTTTACGAGCGAGTATTTTATTTGGAGATATTTTACTGCCACCGATGTTATGATGAACGTTTACGTACCTCCGAGTTATTTTAATGTTCCATATGAATTTGTGAACTTGAGACGCTACGGCCAATAAAAGATGAAATTGATTAAGGTATAAACTTTAAAGATTATTGTATGTATTTGTTTGATGGTGTGTGCGTTCACATTATGATTTATGTAATAAAATGTAAGCATGCCTTGTTATAAGTACCTACTATAATATATTATGTAATTTCAACTTAATTGGCCAGTAGGTAAGCAACATAAAGCAATTGATATAAAATACTATTGATTTATACATAACTTTCGAACACACTAATCTCTAAAACATGCATTATGTATGAAAAGTAACTGTATTTGGTCTTAGGTGTGAATTTTTTAATTAACTATTTACCATTAATATGATCACCCATTCATTTGTCACAGACGCATCTTAGCAGTCAACCTCATCCTTATTCATTTGTATCTAATACATACATATTTATATTTTCATACAGTAATGTACAGTCAAGCACACAAGTAGAATAAAAATTGTAATATAAAATAAATGGAGTTTTGTCCAGTATAAACAAAATAATCTTACAAAAAAACAAATAGGTACAGTAGGTATATGAAAATAAAAGAAAACATCTGAAAATCGGTGAGCAAATAATATTAAAGTATTTACGAGTGTGTTGTCGATAATAAAACGGGTTCGATTGCTTCGCGAACACAACTAATGCAAATGCAAAGAAATCCGCTACTTTAGAGGATCGTTACTCATGGCTTACTGCCGCTGTTGACTTAACCTCGACGACACATGGACAGTCGCGAGCTAAGCTCTTTCTTATTGGAATATCTTTATCAATTTTATGCTAAGTATTCGATTTTTTTTTTGAGTCATTTTAGTATACCTATTTCATTTATTGTATTGGCGATGATTTCTAATTTTATGATTATTTGTGAGCTTAGGAAAAACAGAGTAAACCCAATTATTTTGTAATTTTTGTACCCGTTTTACGGGACTATACTTTTATTTCAAAAATCTCTTTTTTCGTTTGTAATGTTTATAACATTTAACAAAAACTCATGAAATATAAGTTTAGAGTTGAGTGCGCGAGTGTGGCCGCCCACGGCCCAACTCGATTCAATCTGTTGACATCTCATATTGAGTGGACACGTGCTGTTTGTTTTAAATAAATTCATTATTTAACCGTTGCTACGACAGAGGCAATTTTAACCGTACTTTATGTTCTAATTCTAATACATACTTAATGAGTACCGTTTATGAATCAATAGATAAATGTCGCATTGCTTACACTGATTTTTATAACTTTATCTGTACCCTACCCAGTTCATTACCTAAGTAAATTATGAATAACTCAAATATTGTGTCTATTTTTTATTTATTTGAATAATTCCAATTAATTCATAGACATCCTTAAGTTTAGTTATCGTTCAAGAATTATTCATTCATGAATGCAGGTGCTCGTTAGGCATCAGTTTTATTGCGTATATCAATTTAAATAGCTACTCTCGTACTACTGTAGAGGTTTCCGTCTCATGTTACCGTATATTGGCAGTTAATAAAACAATATTTTGCATTTTGTGCGACACATAAATATTTTTAATGTTCGTAACGGTAGCGGTGAGGGTGTCGGATTTATTTAGACATAGCGTGTCGTTATAGGCCGTGTCACGAATGCTCGGAGTAAGGTACAAATGGGCCAATTTGTCGGCGCTCCGGTGCGGAGGCGAAAATCCGCCGTAATCCGTAGGCTCGCGCGCTAATCGAAATATCGACGCAGCCGCTTATTGACGAGTCGGCAGGCCCGCTCGACCCGACAACGTCACCCGACGCACTAACAATCAACCAAAATTAATTCGTAGGTACTGTCAGTACTGTGTTATTATTGATTGAATTCATCAAATTAGGGCTTATGGAACTTTTTACTTTTCAGTATAAATGACATACTATAAAATCAAACCATTTTATGACTTAAAAAAAAAAGACAAGACTGGCTTTTTAATTAATTAATTTCAACGTTAGAAATCTAACTGGAATTTCTAATTGACTTTATGGAACTCATTACACCATTATTTTGTTTGTTTGTTCATGCATTTAATGTTAAAGAATGCTGTTATTGACATTCCATATTGATAAACAAATATTGTTCTTCGTTTAATCTTCATGCTTAACCAACGCTACAGACGCATCCAGCGCGGCCGGCGGTCCGCAGCCATCTGTCCCCCACCGTCGGCCATGTTCCGCTCCTCCCCACGACCCTCCCAACGCCTCCCACCGCAATTACAACCATCGCCGACTTTCACCGCCACCGCAAACGTCATCTTATTCTTTAGACGTTAAAGATTCATTTCGTGTATCGGGTAGTTTCAGGGGAGCTGGGGTGGGTTGTTCCATGCCGCATCCCTTCAGATCGGCTCATGTCGTCGCCTACGCAGTACGTGATACCATCGTGTTGCATAATTATTGTAATGCCTTCGTATCGGCAGCTCTCGTTTTATTGAATGCGTAATTGTTAGGTACCTATTGATATCTGCGGATTATGATGGTAGCTATCCGAAAGTAGGGATCTCTTACAGGTGCTTGCGTATTCAAATGATCATTTTATGTTGGTATTGTTTTGCATATTCATGTGGTTGTTGTGTCTGTGGTTAATACATTACGCATTTATTTTCTGGTTTCCTTTTCTTATTCTTATAGTACCTACCTACAAGTAGAGTTAACTGTTAAGTATATAAAAATATATTTCAATTTTTTTTTTTCGAAATGAGCTTATTCCAATCCCAGTTAAATTGTTTTTTAGAGTAAACAAATAGAGCACGACTACAATGGGACTACCTTTTAGATAGAATAGACACTCTTTATTATGTGACTTAAATTAATTTAATAATAGTAACCCAATAAACACAACGAGTCTACCACACCACCCCTGATTTAAAAAAAGACAAGCAAACCACTCCACTCATTCGAACATTAGTCTTTTGTTAAAAAGCACTAGATTTATAAGTTGCGTTTGTTCAGCGTATTCGTTCGTGCTACGGCAACGATCCGTAGGCGTTACGACAACGCTGCGTAAGTGCTACGAAGATTTTGCGTAGGCGCTATGGCGACGACCCGTAGCGCTACGACAACGCTGCGTAGGCGATACGATAAACGTGCGTAGGCGCTACGATGACGTAGTCTACGAAGATTAAAAGATTTGGGTTATTTTATTAAAATTTTGGTCCAGTTCCTCCAATTTTCGTAATGAACCTTCATTCCTCATAACATTACCGAATTTTAAGAAGTTGATTAAATATAGAATAGAGTAGCCCTTTATTAATAAGGTATCTAGCAGGATAAATTAATTTACAATGTAACTAAAACATTATCATGAAAATGGTCTTGAAAGTGCTTGTTAAAAACAACTTTAAATTGCTCACGGGTCAACACACTCCAAATCAGTTTAAATTTTAAAATCAAGTGTTAACATAATAAAGTGTAAAGCCATCACCCATAGATCCCAGTAATTATAACTGAAAGTGAATATCGCCCCGTGATCCGGGATGAGGGCGGGGTGGCCATTCATTAGGCGCAGGTGAGGGTATGAGAGGTGCTGTAATGATGCGCACCACGCCCAGGATCATCACACCTTCTATGGCTTTTGTGCTTCTCATTAATGGATGCTTTTGAGATGTTTTTGCCCAGATATCAATATCGAGATGTATTTTATACAGCTTGGAATCTCTCCAGAAGTCGAGATAAAGCATTGGCCAATACTTATATTGGTATTCAGTTGCATCCCGTTAGACTGGAAGCTGACTCCAACATATTCTGTTGAGAAACGGCTACCCAGATATTGATCATAAAATAAGGCATTGGCTTGCACATAGGTAAGGAAAATCCAATGAAAACATACCTTTAAATAGAAACACAACACATTCAAATCCACTCATACATGTACATTTAGCTAATACAGTATAATTATACGAACCACAAAGAAAGAACAGTCACGTTAATAATCTAACAACGAAAATGAATCGGCGCCTTTGCCTCCACAATTAACACGATGCCGCAATAAAAATAACTAGGCAGTGAAATTAATTAATTTACAGACTTTAATTATCTCATCAGGGCAGTAAAACCATGGGCAGTTTGCGTCGGGCTGGCTTATCGTCTCATCACATCGGTCGAGACATCGCCCTACTAATTATGGGCCACGTTGCGTTATGAGAAATCACCGACATTGTTATTAGTGAATAGATAACGCGTTGTTTACTAATTAATGCTAGAGTGAATAGATTTCGTGTGTAACTCGAGTAAAGTAAGGCTAGCTTGAATATGATGGATTGATTTACATGGAACCGAAACGGAACAACGATCCACAGAGAAATCAAGCCTATATTGCCGGCTTTAGATACTCCAACAATATTGGAATTAATAATTTATGGTCACTAATTCATATCAAAATTAATTATTTTCTACGAGCGTAAAATTAATTCCAAAAACTAGTTATTTCAATTACTTGTGTAGTTAAACGCCTGTCGCCTAGTCATTTTAGCAACTAGCTCCGTTTAGAACTGAGCAATTTTATTAGAATTTCTAGCATATAAATTAATGAGTTGGATATTAATTTGTGTGCATATAGACACTCTCTGACATGGTTCAGGAGCCTTTGATAGGCATAACACTCAACGGAAAAGAGAGAAAATAGCAAAATCTTTACAAAGTTAAGTTTGGTTAGCTATAATGTTGAAACTTGCGTATCGCACTTTCTATTGATTCTGGGAAATTCGTAAGCCACTCTTCTTGTGTTTTATTTTTCTGGTCGACAACGTAAATAACACTAGGAAATAAGGAATATTGCTGAATTGTCAAAAGGAATATCATTGGGATTGTGAATAAATTACGCAATTATCTTGCTGCTGTCAGAGACCTGCATGTCAGGTTGATGATGAAATGTATGTGCTTGCATATGTACAGAAGTTCTCTCTTTAATAGCAATAATTTTATTCAAGACACGTGTGTCTCTATCGTATCCTGCGTCAGCGGTATCATTCTAAACATCTGTCTTCTGATGAATTACCTTCATGTTTTACATAATCTGCCTAGTTTCTAAACTTAAGACATTCTTATGACTGATGACTTCAAGTATTTGCTAATAAATCCCAAAATGTTTAACATTACATACATGTTCTAAGCAAAGTTGGATTATTAAGGAAATCTTGTGGAAATGAGCCTGTCTGCGGCTCATACCTTTGTGCTAAAAATTTGTACAAAAATTATACCTATTATTTAGCTCTTTATTAATGTTCATATCTGTAATTAGCATTTATGTGAATGAGCCTGTAGGTAGCTAGGCTACGTGTAACCACAATATCATTATCTCCTTTTCAGTTTAAAAAAGCCAGATGCCTGCCTGCGGCTCATACCTTTGTGCTAAAAATTTGTACAAAAAATATATTATTTAGGTCTTTATTAATGTTAATATCTGTAATTAGCATTCATGTGAATGAGCCTGTAGGTAGCTAGGCCACGTGTAACCACAATATCATTCAATCATTACCTCCTTTTCAGTTATAAAAAGCCAGATATAAAATGATATATTATTATGCTGTTTTTATTCTACCTAATATAAGTGTTGGTTTAATGTAGGTTTTAAATTAAAAGTCTTGAATAACATATTGTTATCGTAATGATGTAAACGTTTCAACGGTAAATTGGTATAAACATGTAGTTTTACTTTATGTTAATTTTTGCGAAGAAGTTATCAATTGTGTAAAGCCTTCAAAATGCCAAAATTTTTCTCGCTAATAACGGTTGTGCACCGAATTGCATATCTTTTCTGGTGGAAACTTTTCTAATGTCATTTATCAGATCGTTTACAATTCATCAAAATTAAATACAAAATTTTATTTTCTTTCCACACAGATTGTCCTGAACTCAATGCATCGGTACCAGCCCCGGATCCACCTGGTGAAGGTTCGAGAAGGAGGCGGCCCCATCACGGACCTGACGCGGGAACAGCATCGCACCTTCGTCTTCCCAGAGACGGTGTTCACAGCAGTCACCGCCTACCAGAACCAGCTTATCACCAAGCTCAAGATAGACTCCAACCCCTTCGCGAAAGGGTTTAGAGATTCATCGCGACTGACGGATTTTGATAGGTGAGTCTACATCTTTGTTGTAGGTATTTGACAACAAAGTGATTGTTTACGTAAGTTTCCCGAAACGAGTAAAATAACTCTTTCTTTCCTTATTCCTGGGTGCGGTATCGTAGGTGATATACCTTTCTACGAGCACGTCTTGATAATTGACTTAGGTATGTGCTTATTACAGCTACAGATCTTGTGCTGTTTTAAAAATATCAGTATATTTTTTTAAGACATTTTATAAAGCATCAGCTACACTTTTGTTATAGCTTTATTTTGGACGTCAAAACGAAGTAAGTGTGAAGATTCTGGCAAAACATGTTGAGCATTTCCGGCCCTTTGTTTATGGCGTTTAGACCATCACTCTAAAGTATCAACCTAACACGAATACATAAATCCTACCATTAAATTTTAACAGCCCATCAATACATCAGGTTCCAAAAATCGGTGACGAGCATTCAGCGCGTTTAGTTTATTTGCGCTAAAGTGGTCTAAAGCGGCGTATGGTGCGGTTTGATAAATTGACAGGTTATTAGCAACAGTTGAAAGGCATTAGGTCCGCCGCCCTGCAATTTGCCGCCAACGGTTTAACATGAATAAAAGATTAAAACCGTTCCTCCGCTGATTGCGGCGATATCGGACGAGTGCGGCCGAATGCTGAGCGAGCCCACATTTAGGGTTGTTGTTATCCGCGTTATCGGTTAATCGACATTGCGAATGAGATTATGGGCGTAAAAATAATCTTGAGGGTGTATCGAGGACGTGCCCTCGAGTGTAGTGATAGCAATGTGCCCAAGATTATTATGAATAACATAAGTATTACTTTTATAGCTATGTGTTTATCTGCCAAGTTAATAGCAGATTAGTGAAATGCAATCTTCGTACACAACATTCAACATACCATCAACCGACTTCATGATTGCCCGGTCATCATTTATAATCTTTGAAGCAATATTTACCTCAATGAATAAAGAATAAACTGAATTCAACTTCAGAAGCACAATTTCCAAAACCAGTTCCACCTTTAAACTGAAAATGTATGACTTTGATTAGATAAATTATACAAAGTACAAAAATCTAATGCAGCATTGGAAGCTACTCATCTAAAGTACAATGAAGGCTGTAGGTACAATGATTCTAGTTTATTAATACGTGAAGTATTTTATAGGTAGACATACCAATAAAATACTTCACGTATTAATAAACTAGAATCATTGTACCAATAACAACAACACAACAATAGCGGTCGTGCTAAACCTGATGTCATAGTACTAATCAGTTTTATTGTCTAACGTATAAAACTTTATCACGTTATTAGCAGAAACCATCAAATAAACCGTTCTGTGCATGTTTAGATACTATGTGGTAGCTATTATAACGTGACATGGAAACATCTAGGTTTCATACCCTCAATATGTCAATTAAGGTATAATTAAAATGTGACCTCAGTCGGGACTTCAAACAGTATTTTTGGAGACTTGATATAATTTGATAATAGCTACAGAATATACGTATTATGTAGATACATTATTCCTCTGAAGAAACAGGATATGGAAATTGTCGATTTGCTTCACCATTGGGTTTAGATTCGCCTAAAGTATACTCTAAAAAAATGTTCCAAGCCTGATAGTTCCCTTGGGCCATACTTATATAGAGACAGGTACCGATAACTCACTGAAGGTCAGGATTTTCTAAAAACGGAAAGGTACTTAAATACTTTCCCACAGATTATGGTCTTCTGGTACTTCACAAATCAATTTAGCAAAGTTTCTGTTGACATAACTCGTAGAATCTTATAGTACCGCTATTGTATTCACTTTTACCTCAGTCGTTCAGTATTTACGTCAATATCTTTCTATTGTGGATGTCTCGACACCTTTCGCCGAGAACAATCGACTATTTACTCGATAGATGTGGGAAACCAAGCACTCGAACATTTTCTACTATTCTCGCTGTCTGGACTGCTAAGAAATATGTGGGTGCAATAAACTTACTCTTGCTGGTGAATAACCTCAGGTTTAGTCTTTCTGGACACATTAAATGCAACTGTCACAGCAGCGGTTATAATCATCAATTTATATCTCTGGTTATCAATCAAAATCAAAAATCTAAATATTTTATTTCACATAAACCTACATGGACACTTAATGAAACGTCAGAAGCTGGTAGAAGGTGCACGGTTCCAATTGATCGTTTCCTATGGAGAAGAGCCGGCAAGAAAATCCACGGTTACTCTTTTAATAATAATTGGCTGTTACAATCATTTCGAATTACAGTGTTAATAGGTATGGGAGGACAGTGTAGGCCTTTCAACCAGTACCAGGTAGGCACTTAACAAAATAGAAAATGTGTACCTTTAACTAAATTGGTCTAGCAGAATCGGAGCAAATTAGCTGTGACAGACGGACAGACAGCCTGCCAGCCCAATAGACAGACATACGAGTGATCCTATAAAGGTTTCGTTTTTTTCCTTTTTAGGTACGGAACCCTAAAAACGAACAATGTCCTGATATTGAACTAAGTAGATATACTTAGTTATACCAATTATACAATCAAAACACATGCAGTAGGTACCCTACTCATTATTTTTGTGTTTAGTGGTAAATTGCAAAAGGTTTGCTGAAGTTACATGTGATTATGTATCTGATTATGTACATATTATAAAACAAAGTGCTTCACCACGGTCTGTCATGCTGTTTTTCCCAATGGATAGAGTGGTTCTCGAGGAAGGTTTTACTACACCGGTTGTACTTTGCGTCCAGCGCTCGGTGTGGTAACACGTCGCGTTCTAGTTTGCAATTGGTCAATCGGCATCCTGAGGATGCCTCGTTGAGAGGTGAAACACGTGTCGATATCTTACAGGGTTTTTTATGACTCTTGAAGAATAGTCAAGCGGAATAGGTTACTAAATATATCTACGTCTATTGTATTTTATAATGGATTTCCGCAAAGTCACGCCTGAATCAATTAACTAAGGTTTTACTATACAATTTGTATCATGCTAGTAAAAATGTATAATTATGAACTTGCATAATTTGGTTCGATAGGTATTTTCCAAAATTAACGAAAACTTTAGGTACCTACTTTAGTATAGAAAACAATATTGCTCCAAGTCGTGTAGAATAAATCACTGTTACAATAATAGATTTATTAAAATAGTCATTATCATCAGTTATTGTCGCCTTGTAAGAAGGTATATTAGTCGTGAAAACCTAGAACCGTGTCCGCAGAGTAAAACCTAGGTATTAATGCAGGTATTACGACGATGCTAGTAATATTTTTAACATTCCTTTGTCCATATAATTATTAACTTTAACAAATCCGTAAACTTCAACTCCAGAGTAAAATTCTTTAGTACCTACAGATGACAATAAGATGTAGCATTCAATTTTACGAATTTGTATGGTTATATGACTTTACAAGTTATTTCGTTTGCGTAAAGATCATTTTTACCTAAAGTAGTAGGTAATAATGATTTGGATTTGGATCTTTATTACTGCTTTAGTTAAAAATGATCTTTACGCAAACGAAATCTAAGGGTCTCCGCACACGGGACACCGACCACAACCACAAAACGCCGCCACCGGCACATTTCCTGAAGTTTTCATACATTTTATATGGACTCGCCGCACGGGCCACACGCGACAGCCACAAACGCTGAATGAAAACTACAGGAAATATGCCGGTGGCGGCGTTTTGTGGTTGTGGCCGGTGGCCCGTGTGCGGAGACCCTAAGTTGTATGGAAGTTCTTAGTTCGTAAAACTAAGCAAAGTTTACAGTCATCCAAAACACAAGTTTTTTTTTCCTGTTAGCTAATTTTAGAAGAATTCCAAATTAGCATTTCAGGTCTAGGTAGACTCTGCTTACTTTTATATGTTGTCCATTGATAAAATCTACCTGCGGGCGTAGTACCCGCATCTTAAGTGATAAATTCTATCATAGCAGAATGGAACCATATCAGAAAAAAAAATTGAACGATCATCGAATAAAATATGAATAAGTAGAAAAGATATTCAACCTCAAAGATCGAGACAAGATAGCGATCCATAAATAAATGTAAAAATTAATATTTAGCGGAATATAGCGTGTTTCGCTCATTAAGTCGAGGTGTTGGGTGACTGAGGCGAGAATGCGCCGCAAGGAACGGCCGGGCGTTCCCATGGACCGACTGGACCACTACTTTCGACTCACGATCACCACGGACATCGGTAAGGGTGCCTTTATGTGGGACATCGCTGAGAAAAACTGTCCAGACTTAAAGTTCGACAAAAAAGAAAAAAGTGTAAAAATAAGTGTTCAAAAGAGTAGGTACCACTAAAAGTCAAGCTTCATTTTTGTCGCTCGGTATTTTTTTGGTTTCTAAAACACCGTAGAATTTCAAACGTTGTATTGCCAAATTGAAGTGGTGACCGTGGTGAGCTAACTCGCGTAGTTACCTACAGTAATTCTTCTAACATGAATTCATGACCTCATCAAAACATGGTTTTAATGTGAGAATTTTAATACGGATAGGTAATGGAGGCTTATGGATGTGTTAATAATTAGCAGACCTATTGGCATAAAATTTTACGATGACTAAGATCAACATTGCAAAATCCTAGCTTAGTCAGGAAATATGTAACTGCTTCAGGTTTGTAAATGTTAAATAGGAGTTGTTTTTAATATCCATTTAGTTCGTTTATGGTGTCAGTAGAGAGGCATCTTTGGTTTCGTGTTAACACGTTCGAGGTTGCGTGGTTGCGGGCGGAGGGAGGGTTGCGGCGCGGCGGCGTGTGGAAACAGCTCACGTCAACGGCGGCCGGAGCCGGCGGCGGCGGCGCGTAATCACAGGGCTCGCTCCTCATTATGCCCTAAACGACAAATTAAAGCGCATTTCTATTATCTGGCCATCGGTGTGATGCCCATACGGCCGGAGTCCGGACCGGTTCTCCGGAGGCGGTGTGTGGACTGACGCGTTCTCGCTCACGTGTTTATACTTTAGCAACAACCTGCTGAATTGACTATGCATAAACAATTACCGATTCACCTTTTAAGATTGTATATTGAAAGCAATTTGACGTTCACTACACGGATTATAATACAAGGTTGTATGGTAGCTTTGCTGTTTTAGTATTCTGTGCGATGACAACGTTAAAAATATGACCTAAGAGGAAACATAAAAAATATGTTGATCAACATACTCCCGTACATCATGCTTGTGTGATCTTTGAAGTAAGAAATTGTTTACTTTCAAACGAGTACTTACGAAAACTCCCGCATTAGCTCTTAAGATTTTTTGTGTTACAGTAGTAGCATGACGGGCGGAATTATCGGACCTATTAATAATGTAATCGACGTAGGCGTCAGTGCGTAGCTACCGATTTGTATTAATTGATACAGCATCGGCTCGATGATAGTTCGGACCGGTGATTGACGGTTAATTCGAGATGTTATCGATGCAATTACCGCTTCCACTGAGTCTGTACCTTTGGCCGGTTCACTCACTACCGGCTTTGATCTGGCGTTTTCTTGCCCACGCTCTACCTCATCAACAGACGGATATTTTGTATGACTTGGACGTTGCGATAATACCTTTATCGTTTCTTATGTAATTGAAAATCAGATTTCTATTCAATAAGTATGAGCAAAAAATTGTTATTGTAAAGTTATCGACTCTCTCGATTTTAATGCTCCACATACTGCTTTATAGACCTCTGAAAAGTAACGTGTTGATTTTAATAGCGAGTGACATTTCCTGTTGCTCTCACTTGAGCGAACATAACGGAATGAAAGACTGAATAATTATAGGTTCTTGTATCGCGTGCTCCGTTGATTGGTGTCGGGCGCTACTGTGCGCCCGCGCTCAACCGCTCGCACGTAGCTCAGCGGGTAATTCAGCTCAATGCACACCTCTATCGATACTATCTCGAGCAGAATTGCCACTCTGCTGTCTGTCACTCACTGCTACACCCGCACCACTTGATTTGACGAGTGTAGGTTAATTTTAAAAGCCGTCTAATCACTTCCGTTTGCATTGTTCAACCACTCAACTATTTAATACTTTCTGTTCTGATTGCCGAATTCACACCGACTCATAAATATAAATATTTAAAACAACGCCTAACGGCGCTCAGCCTTAATGACTTCCTTCGCTGACGTCCGAAATCGTCAGACAATAAGTATGATGAATTGCCATTGTGTGAGAATCGGGCGGTGGAGTTATTTGGCGTGGTGGTCGAGGCGGCTTTTCATCCATTAATTAATAAGATCCGCCCCTCGCTCAATCAGAGCCGATATTTAGCGGCGAGAAGTTATATTTATGTTCGGACGCACCTCTTCGTTAATTGCATGCGATTCACTTACGAGCTAGAAATAACTTTAACGACAACCGCGTGCTGCCCGCGGCACGCTGCGTGTTTCACAGTTACGTTACGTTAACTATTTTTTAAATATCAACCATCTATCACATTTAGTTACACGATCATAGACAATGAACTGTTGGGCCAACACTTATTGCTATTTATATCTAATGAGTCAGCTGCGTGAGTGATTTACTGCAGGCGACCCGAGGACTATTCTCAAATAGATCAAATTGACATTCCTTAAATGTTTATATGAGCGCCATAAATAACCTTCCTTTGTAGAATAATAAGAATAAAATTCATTCTTATAAAGCTTAAGATCGAAGGAAATGCTATAAATCTGTGCACTAATAATCTACATTAAGCAAAATATTACGAGTAAAGGAAATAATATTTCACTTTTTTATCAGATAGACACATTATGCATTTGCAGGCAAATATCGATAGCGGTCAGCGCAAGATATCGAGCGCGCGAGCATGCCGGCCGGGCCTATCGGCGGCCTGTGAGAGCCGCCGCCCTGTAATTTGCCGGCGGAGAGTGTTGGCTATTACTGCTGATACCGAGATCATAATAAATACGCCATTAACGCCCCCGCAGCACCCGAAACGACATAACCACCCGGTGAAACAGACCTTCTCGCCCAGCACTAATACCGCGCCACTTACGACCTTTTGTAACTCAAAGCTTTAAGTGTAAATTTTAAGATATTAGTGCTGTGGAATGTGTTAGTTCACAATTTAACATTCAGTTTTGATTGCCTTCAATTATTATGCGCGAAGTTAAAATGTTTTAATATTGAGAGTTTTAAAAATTAACTTTTTACCTGAGGAACTTTAAAAGCATTTGACTTGCAGGTAGGTCATTTATGGCTTATATTCTACAAGTTCAATATGAAGATAAAAGATATACAGTAGTCATCACATGTTAAACAGTCACAAAATCGTTCCATGAAACGTATATAGCTTGTGAATCTTTCTCTCCATGAGCTACGACTCTACGAAAATCATCCTCTACGACAGAGTGAAACTGACTCGAGACAATATCGCGTGATAATATTGTGTGAAATCGCTGAGACGTTGTGGTTAACTCGAGATTATTATAACAATAATACTGGCTATTATACGTTTTTATAGAAATTAGGAGATCAGTAAAAAATCTATAATATGTGTTAGCGTGTGTGGGCACTACCTGTTTTTAATTCCCGGGGAGAGCGCGCCGGCGCCCGGGGCCGCCGCTCCGGTGATAGATTAAATTCGACACGGCATCTCGTGATGTCATGCCAATTTTGAGGCTTAGCTCGAGCACGCCGTGTCGTCACGCTCATTTGCCGCTCTCGGACTAACGCTCGTATCTCAAGACGGAGCCCATTATTAATAAAATCTCCTCAGATTTACGCTTGCTCGTAGTGGCTCCACAACGAACGTGTTCCCCTGCAGAAAACGGGAAGGAGCAAGCACTAACTAGATTTCTATTGAGCAGGCGTGAAAGACGCATTATTGCACACTTATAAGTGTCGATAGTTTCGTAGAGACGCGAAAATAGCGAGTTAACGGGAAGCGTGATCGGTGGCGGTCGCGACAGCCTCCGGGAATCGATAAAGGGCATCACGCACTGGCGCATTAAAGAGCCGCACTCACGCACGAGCTCGCCGCGCGCCTCGTTAACTGCGACACTACTCGTAAAGACGCTTCGCAGAAACAATCGACAGCGATACACTCCTTGTTTAACACTTTTCCATATGGGCAGTGCGTATTAAAAAATATGCTTACCACACAATATGTGAGGTAGGTGTTTTATTTAAAGATTCTGCTTATTGCAAATGTTAGAGTTATATTGGCATTGTAAATCAAAGCTAAACGTACGAGTCGTAAACAAAGCTGACCACGTCGTATTTCATCGAGGCTGAATTTTACATAACAGCTTCTAGTGTGACGTTCGTAACGTTTTATGAGATTTGAAATCGCCACGTGGCCGCCGGTGGCCGGTGTCGTTCCTCGAACTCGGTTTTATTGACTACGGACCGATGAAACCCAACGAACAGTCCGTCTCGCGAAACGAGAGGTTCGCGGAACTCGACGCGACCGTGCACACTTTACCGAAATAGGACTTATTACTATCAGAAAACAAACTTCGTCTCAATATGAATATTATTTCAAAAATACATTTCTTAAAAGAGCTTTCGGATGTATAACTAAAGTTTGCAGATACTGGAAATGCTGCGTAAGTATGGCTTAGGTACAATTCGGTTTTCATTTTATCTGGTCACATTTGCTTACATGCATCACACACTAACATTGTTAATTAGGAGGATAATGTACCTGGCGTAACGATCATCATTAACGTGTATGTTGTTCCTTCTCCGCAGAGACCCGATGGAGCTGATGTTGATGGAGCAGCAGTTGTTGCGGTCTCCACTGCGGCTGTACGCGGGGGGTGCAGACGAGGAGGCGGAGAAGCGCGCGGCGTGGGCTAGGTCGCCGGCTGCACTCCAGCTGCTGGCTCTCGGTGGCCGAGCATGGCCCAGCGCCTGGCCGCAGCCGCTGGCGCTTCCCCACGACTTGTGGCTGCAGAAGCCCCCCACGCCGCTGCGCTACTGCCCCTACCCGCCCCCCGCGCACCCCAACGCGCCACCCCCTCAGCCCCGCCCGCAGCACTCGCCTTCGCCCAGACACCCGCTGTGAACTTACCATAATGATCTTCCTTGGACTATGTTTTTTTAACCGAATGAGGGCTTCGCCACGTGATCATACAGCCAGTATGTTAACTACCAATGAACTGTCAACATGTTAAAGCATGGCAATCAGTTCAGTAGCCTGTGACTGTGCTTTACCAAAATTTGTAAGTTAGTGGCAGGCCCCGGGATTAACGAAAACGTGCTGTGACGACCGCTCCGTCATTATCGAGTGCTTGTAGTAGATACTCCCTTGGACTATACTATAAATGATGAGAACGGCTTGTAAAAGACTATTTATTTTATTCAAAGTGAGTTTCAAATTAGTACCTTATTAGACGAATGTATGTAACTGAGTAGTTTAAGAGGTTGTCGATAGGTATATTGTGTACTTAAACATAATTTCAAGGTTCCTACCCGAAAGTATAATATTGAAAAGTAATATTAATGTAGAGTGAAATGAATAATTATTAACAATTGTTACCTGCACATATTATTATTAGTATTTTATTTCCTTTTCTCATTTTCTTTTTCGTGTCAATGTCTCTGAGAAACATTATTTTGTTAAATAACATAATTTTATGATTGAAATAATAAACCAAAGAAAAAAATAAGTTTGCAAAAATATACCTAGCTGAAGCCATGATTCGACCACAAAAAACATTCCATAATATAAAATATTTCCAGTAATTTTATAGATAAATATATTATTATGCCAGATAACTTTAATTCAGTATGTCACATTCGAGAGCATATGGCAACCAATTATAATCGTTCGTTGTGACGATCTTCGTCAATTTCTCCCCTGTATTGTTGCCCTGACAGCCGAATGCGAGATGAGAGGATTCACTTCATACTAAGATAAAAGAATTTGCAAAAGTTAAATTAGGACATTTACT
Organism: Lithophane ornitopus; assembly: GCA_948473465.1. Lineage (NCBI taxonomy): Eukaryota > Metazoa > Arthropoda > Insecta > Lepidoptera > Noctuidae > Lithophane > Lithophane ornitopus. The sequence goes on along the minus strand of OX419617.1, from coordinate 12,460,241 downwards.
TATCATCATACTGAGACAGAGATGATAAACGTTTAATGCGATACTTAAAAATAACACTTGTGTGTATTCTTACTTGAAATTCGATCGAATCAGGTGTCGCATTCCACATGTAATGGGATTACTTACACTTGTCAGCATCAATTTGCAGCAGACCACATGAATGTTGAAAACAAAAGATGACGTGAATCCATGCTAACTCAATTAAGTTATGACGATTTGACAGCATCAGTTGTCACATGATGTGGTTACTCCTTATTAGTAAAGTTATCAGTAACTGGTATATTAACGTCTCCTGAGACGAATTCCAAACCCAAGTGATGTATAATCTATAATGTACTATGTGTATTTGTGTGTACATTCTATTACATAAGACTATTTATATTCTACTTGTAGCTCTAAGATATATGAAAATGTATGTACTGTATAGTGGTTGAGTAAATTATTTTTGTAGGGTAAGCACTGTACATAGTGGGTCACCTAGATGTTTATATCAAATAAGACGTTTTGAAGAAGTATTGTCTTAGTAGAGAAATATGTCGCGGAAGCTCAAATTGTCGTACTTATGTATTTACCGTTTATGTACTGTTTACAATATATGGAAATTTAAAACATCCTGCAAACCCCGAGAGAAGTTCATAACAGTATTCTTTTGCCAAATGTAGAGAATTCTGTCCACTTGTGTAAAACGGGAATAATAATTAATTCTCATACAAAAGTATGTCATACCCTTGAATACTTTATATTACCTATCCTAGCAATTTTTCAAAATGTCTGAAATAGACAATAAAAATCGCAATTCTCAATAAACTTGCACAATTTTAGTTCTACCTCATAAATACAAGATGATAAATGTAACATCGAATTCCCCTTCTGTATCGGAATATCATTGTAGATCAGTAGGGAGAGGGTGCAAGCAATAATGTTAATGGGTTTAACTTACATATTTATAGACTTTCTGTGGTTACAGTTATTTTAAGTATAAAGTGGGTCTAAAGTTTATGCTTTGAAGGATGTAATATTGGTTAATAAAAAAACGATTAAGAAATTTGTATGCTGCAGTCAATTGTTTCAAATTGTTATCTTGCAATTGGATCGATTGTATAAAGCTAAATATTGATTTACATAGTGCTAATTACCTAATTTTCTGAGGTATACCATAAGTTGAAACAACAATAAAACAGGGTTTAGACGATGCACGTCATTTGTTGCTTCAATTTTATTGTTTACCACAGGCAAGAAACTTACATCGTGTAAATGGGGCTTTAGTGACTAAATGATGACCTAACGTTATATCGTCAGATTCTGTTTATCGAACATTTATTAATATAAATTTCTTTAAGTTGCTCAAAAACAAAATATCAAACGGATACATGCATCACAAGGTCAATAATTCAATCAATCAGATTATATACCGAGTCAAAAACCACTTTATGAAAAGGATGTTGTTAAAAGATGTATGAGATCACTTCCTTCATTTAATTGATTTGGATATGTATTGCTTAGTCAATTAGGTTCTCTAGATTTTAACACTCTCCTATGTATAGAAGTAGGTGTGCTACCAAATATATCTCATTGTTTAAAAAAATAAATTAAAAAGAAAATATTGGGAATTCCAATAATGTTAATCTGTAATTTCATTTCTCTATCGTCACTAATTATATTATGTTATTTATAACTTCGTCTGGATATTCAAGCATGAGATTTGTAGACCTCATCATGACACTTAAGTGTAAGTTTTTCTAAGGATCCTTTGCATTGTGATGCAAAGTTATCCTCCTACTATGATATTTACATTATTATCAACGGATGTTACAGTACATTTGTACGAGATGCGAGCGACGCGCGGAAGTAGCGACACATATCAGGGTTCAGCCCTAAGTGTTAATAAACCGAAATCAAACCTATGTGTTGTTTTATTTTACATTTAAAAAAATAAACATCTGTCGCTGATTGTGGGTGTGCCTTCTTGGCTACATGTGTTGACTTCTTGGCTACATGAAGCTACAGAATCAACAGCAACAGCAGAAGCAACCAGCCATGCAGAAGCTTAAATCACATTGAACGAATCAAGCTACAAATAAAGAAAAAAGTTAATACCTACTGCGATCATCGTCGAGCAATTGCACAAAAATTTGATAAGTCTTTATTACACAATCAAGGCCATGTTGAACTACAATAGACAGATTAACAAATGACACAGAGTTGTACCTGTGCATCCATCATGTACCCTGAAATTATTCATAGGTACTTATATTCCGGCCACCGAGAGAATGCGTAGGAACGAATAAAGTTTAAATTTGTAAAACACGGTCGTATTATTTTGTACTCAGCTGACAGTGTCACGAACGTAGTCTCTCATCGGCCGATACAAAATCAACCATTTATCTAGCTTGCTCAGTGCAATTTGTTGATCGTTATAATAAGCCTATAGCAGTCCACTGCTGGACATGGATAGAGGCTCGTCCAGTCACACTTCATTTAATTATTTGGCTACTCTCATCAAGCTGCCGCTCAGCTGTTTGCTGATTGGCCTCTAGAAGGCCATAACAATAGAAAATTTTATTGTGTCTCGTTAGTGACAGTTGAAATCAACAGCTGGTGCTAGCGGTAGATGATAATCGATGGTAGAGATGGATGGAAAACCTTGCGAAGTCTTTGAAAAAGACGTTGATTTTGAAGATCGTCGCTCCACCTAGCCCGACCCGTTCTACCATATACATATAACGTATAATGCTGGAAATTCAACTACCGATAGATGGCGGTCAAGCTCTCAATTTGTTAACTTGAATGTTGACTGTTTAGTTAAGGGTGGGTATTCAGTGAATATAGTGCAATAACATGGGTGTAGAGCTAGCTTAGTAATTATTACTGTGCTTGCCTACAGTAAGGACTCGCTTGCCTTCACCACCCTGCGTATTATCACCCTGATCCCATCCTCCTTTTTGAAGAGGCCATCCTTAAGCACAGCAGCTTAAGGGGAATGCGCTGAGGTGGCCCGCGAAATACAAATTTTCTTACGTTTTTTGCAATTTTCAGGCCAGTATCACGTTGTATGTTATATATATATATATATATATATATATATATATATATATAACATACAACGTGATACTACGTGTATATGATTTGCGGCTGCAACAAATATGGATTTACATAATTATAAACATTAGAATCAGCAATACAACTCTTAAGTTCATGAAAGTGCCAAATGTCATGATTTCATGAAATAGTCATTCAATGCACTTACATGAACTTAGAGAGTTGTTGGGCTACCTTGGCGCATCCACCTTAAGGACGGCCTCTCATCTGAGAGCCTTTTTAATTAAAATCAGTTATTTTACCGGTGAAATAACCCAACCCGTTTTTAAAACCATGCAGTTACAATATCAACCTAACGTATTCTTATGCAGATTAATCTGTTATACATACAGTTTAAGATTAAGTAGGTACTCATTACTTATTGCACAAAAAAGGAAAGACTACGGACAGTGAACAAACATGGTCCGTCCGTTTCACGCTTGATTAACTTCAACTATTGCCGTCTTAGTCTCTACTTTAGTTGCAAAAACTAATAAAATTTATGTAATTTCCAATTGTGTCCAAATTGGATTTAATAATACAGAACAATAAAATCAAGAGAATAACAATGTCGTAAACACTTGTAGCGACATGCTGGCTCCATATTGTAGTATTCGAAACTTGCAGCAGAAATGTACCATTGTAACCTTACGCAAAAGGAAAGCTATCAATTGATTCTATATAGGCATAAAACAATAACTGGTGTTTAAAAAAACGAAACGTATGTACGCTTTACCCACCGGTCTATCAACTATCAAGGACGCTATATTTATTAACCACAGCTAGGAACCGTTACTATTTATGAGACGGCTAATAAATAATCGTCACACTTTTATTTTCTGTCTTTATTAAGTGTCATTAGGCATTATTAAGCGCGTATATCGATGATGATCGGCCTTCCGTCCGTCCGGTAATTGCCGGCGATGTAAGCGGCCTACAAATTGAAAGCGGCCGCAGCCCGAGGCGGGTATTGATGGATCTGCTGCCATCGGGAAATTATAGCTGGCCCTTGCGACAGCTTCGCAAATTGTGCGTATAATGCTAGTAAATAATACGGCGTTCGCTATAAATTCATATGAGGCTAGGATATAAGTATAGGTCTCACGTATCGTGCGAGGAAGACACACGTATAAGCGCGATGTCTATGACTCTAGTTTTTCATATTTCGCACGTGCATTGACACGATATCGCAGAGCCCCACGTGCATTGACACGATATCGCAGAGCCCCACGTGCACTCACTACAATTTGAGCGTGCGCTGACGTGGCTTGCTCGCCCTTTGTGTCTGCGTGAGAGACATTAAAGCAGAGAATGGCCGCGCGCCGCTCTGCCCGCGCCGGCCGATGCATAAATTAACACGGGCGTATTTCGCAGACATCGACTGATTGACTCCTTTCATTACCGTCTCGCATTGTTCGCAGCCTGAGAAAAATTGCATATCCCTTTGGAATCACAACACATTTCATAATTATGGACTATTGTGGCGTTGTCGGAGCTAATTCGTCGGGGACGAGCGCTCTCCTCGCCCGGGGAGCGCAAGAGATATATTGGCGTACGTAAAGACGGAGACTGATCCCATAATGGCTGGCGCTGATTAGTTTTCAAGGGAAACACTAGTTCGAAGAAAGCTCTCCAGGATTTAATATCCTGTCAGAGAAGTGTTCGAATGGGCATTGTTAGCTGAAAGATGTTCGTGCTATTCTCGCGTGAAGCACCTAACAGCACAGAAAGGAAACTAATTTTAGATTCTGACATCGATTAAAAGGAATCGGAAAGCCGAAGTACTTAAGCGAGATATGAATGTTATGTACTGTTTGGGGCGAGTTTTATGATCGGCGGAACGTTTGAAATTATTGGCATTAATTGTGCTCATTTGTCGGGCGCCGTAGTGGCATTGTTCCCGTGGTGTGGCAGATTTATCAGTGATTAAGCACGATAGACGTTGTAGGTGCCCACGTGCGAGCCCTGTGCCCGGTCGTGGCCTATGCGCGATCGCGATCGGCTCATATTGCGCCTGTGGGAACATTTAAGTGTAGAATCACCTAAAGTACAAGCTAATGCGATGCTTACGGTTAGAGACGTGAAGCGTGACTTGTTTAATCTAATTCGATCAAATGGGAATAGAAAGACAAGTAAACCTCAGGTGAGACAATTCACGGACCATTACCGAGGTACCGCACCTATCAATCGGGGAGCGGTCCAGATGTTTGTGTCGCTCGTCCGGGCCGGCACAACGGTTGTCCGTGGCAAACGTTTTTCTAAGTCAATGTTGTAACGGTATGTGTCTGTCAGCCGCGTCCGGCGTCAGCTGCCAGCTCTAGCGATCGGATAGACAAGTAAATAGAGGTGGGCTAATCGTCGCGTCCAGCAAGGGAAACGACGAATTACTCCGTCACGGTGTTCCCAACAATTGCTTTGTTATTGGCGATATCACGGCGATTGATGCGGCGCGGCACCTGTGCGAATTGTAAAAATCAAGGCTGTGTTTTTGCTGCGTAAATAAAATAGTAACTTTCATTATTTGTATAGGTTTGTGTGTTTAGAGGCATGGCACAGTTAGAGCGTCGATTGACAGGATAGTTGGTGCAAAGTAGCATGATTATCGTGTGGGTGAGTGGCAGCCGTGCCACGGTGCGGAGAGGAGACGTCGTTAGCCGCGTGTGATCGACAGACGGACAGACTAACCGCCGCAGGGTTACCTAACTGCGCTGTACTTGTTCCTTGTGATAACTACGTGCGAATGCGAACTTTGATAAACATTGCGTTATTATAGTCTCCGAGTGGATGGTTAGAGAACGTATACTTTAGTTATTTTCAACACTGTTGTACAAATTGCGCTTTGAAAGGCCACGTTCGAACGTTCTCAATTTTATTAGGTACCTATAGCAAAGTATTTCTTAGTACGCTCTCAGTGTTTCTAAAAGTCAATCAAGGATCCAGTTTGTTTCAAACGTTCGCGTAAAGATTTCGAAATCCCGCGTGATGATTTGCATTTTCCGAAATATGTAGTAGATAGTGCAACGACAATTTGCCTACTTTTTATTCAGTTTACACTCTTGATTCTCCTTTCTTTCGTCGTGTTTAATAAGGCTACAAATAGACAAAGTTCTGCACACCATTGTAACGTTTTCTATCTATAAATAAGTAGTTGTGCTCTAGCATAATGTTCCCACTGATGGGACACAGGGCTCCTCTCTACGAGAAAGAGTGGGCCGTAATCCAGTACGCGGGCACAGTGCGGGTTGGTAGATGTCACATGTCTTCGAATTTTTGCTTTTAGGACATGCCGGTTTCCTCACGATGTTTATCTTCACCATTTTGAGAGCAGTCAGTTACCACTGGGCCACCACTACTCTCCTTACTCTCTTATTTAATTTTGGTAACTGCAATTAAATAAATTAAAAAAATCTTGTACTTTCTAAGCTACCTACACTTTCTTAATACTTCAAAACAACTCCACTCCCTTCACAGCTGTTCATAGCGAACTTGCTAAGTAAATTCTAACACATTTACATAAACGCGAATAGAAACAGCTCAAGGCGATCGCAAGATTCAGACAGACGGACAGAGTAGTCGGTCGATAATAACGATAATGGCGGCAACGTGCCCATCACGGCCCATTTCGCTGCACTGGACGGTTGAGCACTAGCGGTGGCGGGCAGAGGGTTAATACCCCACCACCGCCTTCCACGATAGTTGGCTTCATTTTATTTGTAGGAATGTCTGAGACTCGATGATTACTTGGGGACTTCCGCATTATGGCAGATGAGTTTAGAATCTTAAGATCTGCAACATATTTTTATGACTTACCCGAACGACGTTAAACGAACTCAAGCGCAATGAGAGTGACGCATTTACGAAAATAAAACTTTGGACTGGAAGTCGAGCTAAATTGTACAGTAGCATAAACGACTGCGTGTAAATTGGCAGCCGCGACAAAAATTTAAACAAACTGAGTCAGTGCATGTGCGGGTAGCCTAAAGCAGAGAAGAAAGCATATTAAATTATGGTGCAGTAATAAAATGTTTCAAATTAAGTCTTTCAATGTATAGGAGAATTTAACAGAGAATTAGAGTCATTATTAAGCCGGATTTTATTACCCAAAAAGTTGAAAAAAGATTGTTGCAACATAAATGATGACACGCAAGATCAATTAAACTTAATATACTCAGGTACAGTCAGGTCGATGTTTTTTAAGTCATAGTGCTTTCAATGAGTTCTACAAACTCTGAGTTCGAAACCATGGAGAATGTCCCGATGTCAGAAGTGTATCAGAAATGGTGAGAAAACGACGGTTTCGAAGACAACGGTAGAAAGAATACTTAATATAAGTAGTTACTTAGAGTAGAATACTTAATGTAAGTACTTACAAAATACTAAAACAATAACTGGGTTTTCTTCCTGGGAATTTGTCTGTCATGAAATTATTCCTGACAATTTGTCTGTCATGAAATTATTCCTGACAATTTGTCTGTCATGAAATTATTCCTGGCAATTTGTCTGTCATGAAATTCTGATCTCTAGTCCTATAGTTTCCGTTACCTCGGATCTATACGACTGTATAGTAACGTATACGTATATATAGTACTAGCATTTTGCCCGTGACTTCGTCCGCGTGGATTTATTACTTTCCTCTGAAAACTTCAACAACCCCTCCCTTTCTCCCTTTGAAAGATATTTTTCTAAAACTAATATTTACGTTCTTTAGATTTATTTGTAATCCCCTTAAACTTTATTACAAATTACATTTACATTACATTACTTACAAAACATTTTTTTTAAACACCGAAATACTTACTTTTTTATTTTTTGTTTTTAGTATTAGTACCATACCAAGTTTCAAGTTTATTAACCAAATGAACATAAGATTTTTCATATAACTTGTATCCCCTCTTTTCACCCACTTAAAGGTCGAATTTCCAAAAACCCTTTCATATTGGATGCTTCCGTCATAATGACTATCTGTATGCCAAATATCAGCCAAATCCGTTCAGGGGTTTGAGCTGTAATATAGACTACCCCTTTTCACCCCGTTTAGGGGTAAATTTTTGAAAAATCCTGATACACATTATTCTTTATTTTTGGTTTTAACTATAAATGTTGAGTTTCGAGTTAATCTGACCGCGCGTTAAAATTCTTCTATACAAACTTTGACACCCCCCAATCCCCGTTTAGGGGGTAGTTTAGAAAAACAAAAAATGGAAAACTTTATTATTTACATAGATAAATATTCGTGCCAATTTTCAAGTCTATTAACTCAAGGAGTAAGATTTTACATACAAACGAAATCCCCCCTTTTCGCCCCCTTAAAGGTCGAATTTCCAAAAACCCGTTCATAGTGCGCGCCTACGTCGTAATAACTACCTGTGTGCCAAATATCAGCCTAATCCGTTCAGTGGTTTGAGCTGTGCGTTGATAGATCAGTCAGTCACCCTTGTGTTTTATATATATATATTATGTCTTTGATCCATCGAGTATTATTGATTTCTATTTTCGCTCATCAAAAGTGTAAGTAAAGTGTTAGTGTAGTGTCGTCTGTACAGAGCGTGAGAGTTTTACTTGTGTCAGTAATGGCGGCCCAACGCCAGCAATGTGTGTCGCTATTTGCGCCATTTTATGGCCTATTAATTGCTCTGAAAAGTGAGCGTCGATCCGCTGATGCTTGTCTATAGACAGACACACGGTTCTTATAGTAGTTGTTTTTATTTTATATTCACCAATTTCGTGGTTGGTGGTCTACAGGTAAAGTCTACCTGTTCATAAGGTATAGAATGTGCATTTGAAGTTATAGAGGGATGGAATAGAACTATTCTGAAAAGAAAAAAAAAACTAGGCTTTCACGTTATTTCAGGAAAAAACATATTTAAGAACCTTTATTTTTCTTTGAACTCTTTTAAACCTATTTAATTCCTAATATTGTTCAGTTTATACCTAAGTACCTAACTATGAAACACTCCGCTCATAACTTTTATCAAATCTGTATCGAGCGTGTGGCTGCGCCGGCGCAAGCTCGGGTCGCGAGGACGCAGCATCGCGCAGCGCGAGGTGATCCCTCAGGTGCGCCCCCCGACTCCGCCCCCTTGTTTATTGCTTATTAGCGGGCAGCGCGGCGGCACGTTTGAACTGCCGCTCTTTGTTCTCGCCGACAACACCCTCCCTCCCCCCGCGACTGGCTGCGCTCGCGGCCGGTCACGACGCCCGCGCAGCTCGGGTATGCTACGCGAATCATAAATTGTTGCTATTTGACGTAGCCGGTATTGGTGATATCGATCTTTGTTCAATGATATCGCTACGTAGGAAGGAAGTGCAATGGCATCGTAAATTATGCCAGTTTTCTTACATTAGGTACCGACCTATGTGTTTAGTAACAATATACCTATGACTTATGATCTGCAGAATATTTCGAGGTCTCCTATGTATTAAAATACAAAGGTATAAAATGACTACACCAATAGGTACTATATTTGTACAAATGAGTGCTAAATAGGCCCCAATAGACTCGGTGATTCAGATAAATAATAAAGGTAAACGAGGATCGAGTTGAATTTGTTCTTGACCCCGATTGATTCACTTTCGATCTCCACTCACGCTTGGTCAGTCGAGCCCTAGAATTTACTTTCAGCAATTTACCACTTTTCTATTGAAAGTAAATTCTAGCGCTAGGCTTTTCTAATAAGAAAAGATTAACCGAAAGCTGTTTAAAAAAATGGAATACTTATATGCTATGCTGTTTCAGTGGGTTTTCTTTAAAAGTAACCTGTTTTTGCTATACTTTCTAAATTACCTGCATATTATTTAGTTCTATAATTCAGCAAAAAGCTTGTTTTAGATGAGACGATCCATTGTACCATAGTTAAATAGTAGCTGAAGTGATACATTTACAAAACACATCTACACATTTTTACGAAAGTCAAACATGTATCTTTTATCTCTAAGCCCTTGAAATTCATCCTTCAAACTTGTGTAAATAAATCACTTGAACGCATGCGTCGAACAAGAATAAATACTCTGTTTACTTGAAATAAAATTGAAACATTTCTTGTGATTTAGATGCCCGTGTTATAAATATTCATTAAAAACATGTTGCCTGCTACTATTAAAATATTGCTTCTGCTTGCATGCACTACTTGCATACCGTGTACTATTATGATTTTGATTTACATTCTAATAAATGTTCAATGAAATAAAAATGAAATCGCGTTTAATTTCGATTACATCGATAATTGCGAATAATTGTCTTGCGGTTTCCGCACTGCATTATAAAGTAATAAAAAAAATTGCCATGGTGTGCATGTTAAGTAGGCGATGAGTGCAATCCAGAAGCAGATGTTTCGGACGATGATCAGCCGACAATTATCACGCTTGCTCGCCTACATATAACGACTGCTCATTATGAAAATATCTAGCAACACTGTATAATCACCATAATACTGTGTTACAGCAAAAAGCGAATATTTTTGCACTTCAACCAATTTGAAAAGTGTCTAACTTTGTGATGTATGAGAAGATAAGCGATGTTTGTGGGATATTCATGTTAAATTATTAAATTAAATAATCTCTCCACAACTGCGAGTCTGCGACTCTTTTTAGTGTTTCACAAAAAGTAATGGAGCACTTACTGATTCTTCCCGGTGTCTGCGTTTGATATGATACTTACCTACCTACAGCCAGCTTATTCCGTACGTCCGTATATCCGTCCATCATCTTTCAACTTAAGTAGTATGAAAGATGTATTGCAATTTAGTTTAGTAAGTTCTTTTTGGATGTAAAGTAGGCAGATGTACTGCTTACTTCACAGTCAAAAAGAGAACATTTGTGTTCTTTTGAAGCATACTATGCCTTCTCCTTTTTAAAGCATATCTATAATCAATAAAATATCACGCCATAACACATCACTGACAAGCTCTTTAAGCTATTATTGATGGCATAAACTTTCCTGACGGCAAAGCCGTCGAAATTCTACGAACGAGATCGATATCAGTCTGTATTCAATACTAAACGCATTAGGCCCCATCTAGTCTGTTGCGTGGGAGACATTCCCCGAATAGCTCAACAAATAGTATAATAACTCCGTCGAACATAATGACGTTTGACGAAGGCTCTCGACCTATCATCATCGAAAACGGCCGAATCACGCAAATTACGAATGTGATACGCATCGATGCTAACAAAAATCTAACGCGGAAAAAATCACATCGAACAATATTACAAAATAGAGAAAGATGAGTCTCATTTGTCAGTGCCTGAGTAAGGTCCTAAAAGATTTTTAAGGTGGTACTGAAAAATGAGTTTTATTGTGAGATGATTGGGTTAGTAATTGTGTGTTGCGTATGTGAATTATGATGTTTGATAGTGGTGTAAACTGTGTCGATGTGGCAGATAGTGGCTGGGCGCGACGGCCGCTAATGGGTGTGATAACATCTCGCGACCACGCCTCGCCGACCGGCGACCGACGACCGGTGCAGATCACACCGATGCAGGCGATGCCGCAACAAATGCGTGCTGCTCATAAACACTTGTATCTGTTCGCATCAGTTTCATTCAAACTGCCTTTCTCATGCATTGGCAAATTGACGCAGCTGCGGATATTTTGATTATTGCATGGGAGGCTAACATATCTACAACTTGTTATTTTTTTGAGCCATAAGATGTCTATGTTAAAGTACTTAAGTACCTTATTTAAGTAAACGTTCTTGGCTTATTACCTTTCTGAAAATTCAAACGCCTGAAATAGATATCAGAGTGTCTACCATATTATAATCTTATATTTGGCGTATTGGTACCTTCGGAAAATTAACCCAAAGGGCAAATACAAAACGAATATACTTTAGTACCCAAAAATTGTTTTTTAAAAGCACCTCAGTTAAGTACCAAGCACTAAAAGTTTAAACGTTAAACTGTTGCATATTAACATGCTATTGTCGATTATATCACGTTTTTCCAACAGACATGTTTTTGTCGTAATTAAAACTAAGAATATTAATAACTTTATTGCGTTTGAGTGGATGAGCACGGAAAGTCGGCACGATTATGTTAAAGGTCGTCGAACATCAAAGAAATGTTTACTCAGTTGGTGTACATACCAAGCAAAATAAGGTTTATTACAAATACTTTATAGGTACCTAAAGCCTGTTTTTTTATCTTGTAGACTATTTTGCCAGGTGCGAATAAATGTCAAACTCCATAATGAAAAAACAAACAACAATCACTTGAAGTGTCAAGTAAACCCTGACGAGGGATTTTACATTCATGATCCATGATTACGATTCTGCTGATTTCTTTTGAAACTAAAATTAAAATCAAATAATAATATACATAGGTAAAGTTTTAGAGAGAATTTATTAATGCTCGGTTCTTATAAATGAAAACGAGTCGTTTTGCTTACCAATGGTAACTTTTTTAATTGCCAAACTGGACATATAAATAGATTCATAAGCTAATTTTACCTGGTATAGCTACTTCCTTATGGGATGGTCTAATATGCAAAACTATGAGGTCTTTGCTTAATTATTGGTAAAGATACAAGAGTTTAACCAATTATGGTCCGTAAATTATAGGAATCGGCCATTAATAGATAATTCTATTTACCCTATGTGAATACAACAAAAATTAAGTAGTGTGCCTGCCTACCTAGGCACACTTCAAATTCTAATATATTTAGTAATTTTGGGAGCTATGTGTCTAACCTAGCCTGTATTTTTGAGTTGGGCATGTGATTAGATGGGTTCTCAATAGCTAAATAGCCGTATTTAGCTATTGAGAACCCATTGTTCTGTCAACAGTTCAGTTGAAAAACACCTACAGTTACTTATAGATAAATCATGGCTCTGTGTTTCCTTCGATGTTGGTTAGTTTCAAAATAATAACCAAGTTCCTGAATCGATTGTCAGTTGCAGTCAAAAATAGTAAGTACCTAATGGATTGCTCTTGAAGTTGATGGCTTCCCCAAGGATTTGTTTGCAAACAAAATGATTTAAAAAGTTTAATTAATCGCAAAAAAGGCTTTAAAGTAAATTATGTGCGTTTATATGGGCGTGAAGTATCTAGGCAATTTCAAGGTGATTAGGTAAGTATTCTTGATTAATACCAAAGGAGATAGATCCATCACGCAACACATTCCTGACCGTCAAATTATTCAGCTATTATAACGATCGTCGATTAACAGACGATCGGCGCAAGCGCAACTCGACAACTTTGTTGCTAATTGTTGGCGATTTACGAACCGTGCACGAAAATATTATACAGAGCGTTCCGATTGTAATGCTTGCTTATTAAAACTTACATGTGGTTAATGTGGTCTTAATCAGATGATTGATATAATTCAGACTCAGCTGGTTTCCATTTTTGAGTTACTGACATTCTTATATAACTTGTATCATTATTTCCTATTTTGTGGTCTTCATTCAAAATTTAAATGATCGATGCTAAATGACTCTTAGCGTATAACAAGCTGGAGTTCAAAAGCCAGAGATTCGAAGGCACTGTGAGGAGTCAGCCATGCGCTTCCCACTGGAACTGTTCGAACGAAAGATAAGTCTTCTCGGCATCGAACGTCGAAGATCGACGACCGAGGCGAAAATGCCTGGAGGAGCTACTGGTTCATGAAGGTGTTAGGCCACCTTCCTACCACATTAAAGTGCAATCGTCGACATGATGTGTATCCTGCCTATCCTATGGCGTTCAGTCTTTTTCTTTGACCGAGGCTCAGAAAGAACACAACACCCATGATGAAAAACGTGGCGCAGCCGCCATCTTGGATTTTCATTTTGACCAAATTCACACTTTTCTTTGAAAGAGGGAGAGAGAGAGTATAAATTCACACTTTCTCTCTCCTCTCTTTCTTTTTTTTGAATTTAAAGAAGACTGTTGGAAGTATGAACGCTTTTACGCGTGACGATTTCTGCCAGTCCAGTCCTACCACAAGCCCCGTTAAAGAACTTATTTTAAAATAAACAATAACTTAGTTCTAAATGGAAAAGTCATCAGCTACGCAATAGGTAAAAATGGATGCCATTACGAATGAAACAGATCATTAAAGTGAACTATGTCAACACAGACGTTTTACTACGACTACTGCTTACCCTTCTAACACGTTACTACGCTGGAGTTCCTCGTGTACCAAGGGTTTTATCGGTCTAAAAATACCATAATCTTAACATTTATCTTTATAGCCATCGGAACCTTAAGGATAAGGTGTTTCGTGATGTCAACAAAGTAGATTTTATTAGTTTTCGTTTGCGTCAATTGACCGTTACATTCGCGATCGGAGTGAACTTTTAGAAACTGTTGGGTATCAACATATTTAGAGTACGCTACGTGGGCTATAAACCTTACAAAGTATTGCTGGAATAACTTTACACCACCTTGCAAAGCGTTCCCTTTATCGGCAACTACCATACATTTTGTGGTTCCTCACAGGATGATCGATTAGGTTGATACTCTTAGGTCATTAGGAGTGTAGTTTAGTCTAAATAAAACTCGTCTCATGTCATGCTATGCTGATTTTTTTTTATCCATTTACAAAAAAAAAATTGGAATCTGGTTTTCACTGAAAGTCTGTGAGGAATGACACATAATGAAAACACGGATTTGTTCTATGTCTTTCTAAAATGCTCATACTCGTATGTAATCTAAACATTAGTCAACCTGTTCGGAAGGATCAATTTATTCAAATTCTAGAGAGGTTTTGGATCCTAATTCGTTTTTTAAAACTGAAACATTTCTATCGATAAAAGACAGTGTCGAAAAGCGCGCACTTCGCGGACCAGAAGCGTATACTCAATATGTAGCAAGTTTTACGATCATATAATTGAGGTGCGATGAGGGGGACGTTCTGTAATAAAGTAATGAATGATGTGATAGTTTAATTGGCGCATCCGGCGCTGCGCCCGCGCGGCCACTTTCATTACCAACGTTTGATGTGCCCCGCTCACAACTGCACACCTTGGGTATTAGGACATTCAACAACATACTTGTCCGTGTGTAATGTACCTAAACTAATTAGGCAATAGATGTTCATTATAACTTAACATGTTGTTGTGCTTAATGTGCCGAACTTTTTTGTAACAATAACAGATTTGGTGTCGGTCCATTGAGTGCGTAATTAAATGGCCAATATATTATAGAACCTAATAAAATTACGATACATGGTTACAATAAATTAGAACCGAGACTGTTTAGAGATCTATCAAACAATAGGACGGAAGTCATAGAAATGGATTTGTTCACGATACCACGCGAATTCGATATCGCAATAAGTAAGTACTTACTGATAATCATTCTGATTCTAGACCAGTTCATATAAAGCCTACAGATATAATTACATAATATATGATGTCATACATCATGATACCGGATGTGGAGAGGATAAGTTAGCTCATGGAGTCGTATAATAAGCGATAGGAAATCTGTAATGGTACAGATGAACTTCGAGTCTATTGCGATTTGATCTCGTAATGTTAGTAGGAAATATACTATTGTAGTAACGAATAGGTGAAAATTTTTGCTTATTTACATATAGGTAGCACATTGCATATAGTGTATGGATATGGAGAAGGAATATATGTAGAAAATGGGTATGGGCTACCGAGTAGTTGAACTCTTAAGTTCAAAAGGTGCACGCTTGAGTGTATGCAGTAAGTGTGCGATGAGTTCAGTGCGTTTCACTAAAACCTAGGTATACAGGTGATTTAGAAATACAAATTTCTTTCAGTATTCAACATCTTCTTAAATGAATCATTATTTCTGTCATGTCCTAAAGACCGACAACTTTGCAAGACCAATAAAACACGATACGAAACCGTAGCATGACGTAGCACATTGCTGAAGTCTTCCATACACGTACGTAAGCTCCAAAAACGTTTACCTACCTACCATTGAGCACACGCGTCCTCAAATCCATCAACATACGATCCATAGTGACTTGTCACATTGTGTGCATCTGAGATACGATCTCCGCTTGGTGACGCCGCGGTTTGCCGAAAGCTATCGAGCCACCATCTCACCACACCATTGTGGTGACTCCCACGGTGACCATCTATCACGCCACCACTAAGCCGTCAAGAAGAAGCCGACCCGAAGAACCTTCAAACCCGAAGCACACAATCACTTCGAATTTATCAAATATTACAGAAGATTTTCGATATGACACAGAAATTCAAACAGTTTTTTCTTTCGTGATTTTAAGTTGTGATTGTCGTAGCACACATTTGATTTTAATTCACATAACACTGGGGATTGAAGTTCAGTGGGAACATACTTAATCAGACAATGTATTCATTGCTAAACGCAATATCAACAGGAAGCAAGAACAAGATAGACAGGTACTCTTCCTGACGTTAACCTAATTAGATAATACAAAATTAAAATGAATATGATTGACTAGCATTTCCGACGTTCCTAGTCAAGAAGTAGCAGATACTCTTGGACGTACAATAGCTCTTTAGTCTTCTGTCTTCAAAACAAGAAGATATTTCTTAAGCTTTTATATTAACAACTGCTTATCTAACAATACTTGAATTAAACTTTATCACTGGGCAGAGATCAAACTCAGACCAAATAAAAAACCAAGAAAGAGCGCTGCGAACAGTACAGTGAAGCATGCCAAAACTACACCACCGCTCTGTTCATACACGCTCAAACGCACACATTCACAACCATTTACAATCAAACTACACCAAAATATGTGCATACATGTTTACGAAACCGGCCTCACGTCACTGTTGACAGCGCTCTGTCTTGGTTTTTTATTGGGTCTGAGAGATCAAAGTATACGTGTATTTTAACTCCTGTTAGCTTCTGCAGCTGTTATTATATTATTATTCATCAATTTGTACTTTATATATACCAAATAACAGTCTTTAATTTGTAGCCTTAACAGAAACACAACGTTTATTTTTTTTAATAAAAAATACATTACAACGATTAATACGGTAACCGAAAGTTACAGTAAACCGACTGCTTTAACATATTACTTAATTTCAACGTTCAATATTTGCATTAAACACATCAACACGCTAGCACCCACTTTTTCATCGCCTCGCCCAATTAACAGTGACATTCGTTTAATTATAAAATGTAATTACTTCTTTTGTGAACTTTAACGGACAGAACACAATTATATTTTTGGGCCACACCTCTTTTAAAATAAAGTTGATGTCTGCAATTGTATTCTTAATAAATATTTTAATGCATAAATTAATACAAATTAAATGAAAAGGTGTTTTTTAACTGTAATTAGTTTCATTGCAAATCTGTTGAAAATATCGACTCTACTTTTTATTTTATGAATGTGAGTAGGTAGCACAGTTTTAACATAGAATTGTCTTATTAGCTAAATGATGATAAATGATAGGTATATATTTCTGTAAATTGGTTCAAAAAACACTTTTACACGTCAAAATTGAATTCAGTTTTTATAACTAGATGAGTCTGGTGTTTCCTAACTGACTAGGTACTCTGAGAAGAAAGACCGAAATAAATTCAGAGGTCTCTCTTAAAGTTAATCTCTAATGGAGGTTAATATCTGACATAGTCTTTTGAGGAAAGAACTATACAGATTTGAGTGGACGTGTCCAGTCAGTGCACGCATTTGTCAGTAATTGTGTAGCTCAACTCAGATCTTAAGGAGCTCGACGACTCGACGAACAATACCAAAGAAAGGACAATCGATAGGTCGCATGAAGTACCTAATCAAACTGCCAGATTATAATAAAATCGAACTGAGAAAAAAAAAATCACTCACATAGTCCTCAGTCCTCACATTCACAATAATTAAAATAATAATAATATTACACTTCACAAAGTAAATGTTCATGTCATGTGTTTAGAATCATCAAATGTCAAAGTTTATAAAAAATCATTAGGAAAAAAAACCTTCACTAAATATTTAAAATTGGAGCAGCTTAATCCCAAGCATACGTAAAATAAAGGCTTTCTGGCACAACTTACGTTTAATTAATGATTTGAATTTATTAAGAATTATATGACATTTGACATCTAAACGAGCCACCTATTTTCTTGAGCCATTTCGTTGGGTACAACGTGAACAGCTTTGAACAACACACGACGCTCTCAGAATATTGTTATGCAGTCGAGTCAAAGTTTTACAAGGGCTAAGTCGATATCAAAAATCAATTAAGCATACCTGGCACAAGGTAGGAAGATTATTAATGTTTGTAAAGATGGTCAGCTCGATATAAACCGATAGATGTCAATATAGATAATGTTTTTGTGCGAATATATAAGAACGTAAGTGTCTCCATTATGAAGTCTCAATTATCTTTTTATGCGATGACTAGATAATATAAGACAAGTAATAACGAAAACAAGTAATCCATACGTTCATGTACTCTATTAAATTATTTTAGGCTTTAATTATTGTTAACTTTAACTTTAAGCAACTTTTATGAATAAAGTTCATAAACGTTGCTTAAAGTTAAGTAATGATTAGCGACTGTTTAACCATAACATTTTTGACGTTTGAACGTCTCTTAACTTTAATAATCGTTTATGAATAAACCCCTTAGTCATTTCTTATAGGTACGCATAATAAAAAACGGGTGGCAGGCTAGTTCCATTTTCCAAAAGATCAAATCAATCTGCCTAGCCTTTTCCCGACTATGTTGGGATCGGAAACCCAACGGTCATTTTCCAAAAGATCATAATGTAATTTCGCCAATTTTATATAGAAATTTCATAATTAGAGTCCCTAGAATCCTGAATAAACATTCAATGAAAGAGTATTCATGATAGATTAAACATTCAAACAACAGAATGCTTAGAGGCTACATAAAATACAAATTTATCTTTAAAACTTGATTCCTGTATCAAAAACTTCCTGTTCTTGTTAGCTAATATTTTGTTACCAGGTTTTATGTTGCAAAACCTGTGAACTGGCGACATGGAGAGCTATAAAATAAGAGGTGTTATTATTCAAACACGCGTCGTCCAACTTTGCTCACATTCCGGAGGCATCGGGTTTTACGACTCCTGCGCTGCATCGTCGATCACGAATGTTAGTTCTGCAAAGATTGTTTAGGTGTGCAAAATTTTTGTTTTGTTTGGACAATTTTTTTTTGGAACAGTCCTTGGGTGTAGATATGGCACAGGCTTTAGAAAAGACTGCCACATGTGGATGAGTGATGTAAAATTGTAGACGCTCTAAAGCATTATACACCTAAACTTTTTAAATCAGTCTGGCTCATCTATTTATACAACATGTATCAGAAAGGTGTGGTCAAAAAGGGTGTGGTATAGTCCATCAAACTGAACAACTTTCTCCATGGCACCAACATCGTAATCGAAAAAAATATCAGTAGTTCCATATAAAACTTCAATCGCTACGTAATACTCGACCCAAACGTATGGGACGACTGTAATATGTTCCGATAGCGTCATCAATGAGTGATTAATTACAATAATAATTAAAGCCACTCCTACGATTAGAAAAAAAACATAAAGACCAAAAGTTAAAGATCACTTTTATGAGTTGCTCACAATACTGTTATTTTATATAATTTTATTGTTTTGACTTGCCTTCTGCAGATGTTCATTGCATGTGTATACATGTGTGCGGTGATCGGTGAAAAACAAGGGGAAGGAAATACGATCGGATGCAAACAAAGTGTTGAGTTAAAGGGCACTTCGTCTTAGCTTTATAGTCTCGTTTATTTTAGCAACATTATAGGTGCTCCTAAGGCTAGCATTACTTATTCTAGTTGCTAGACTTGCAAACGAAGGAATAAATTATTGTCAAGTTGTTAAATTCAAAAACTATAATCCTAAACTATTAAATGAGCAATATTTGTATATACAGGGTTATTGGTAAAACACCAACAACCTCTTAAGGAGTCATTGTACTCATCTTTATGAACAACTTTTACTATGGGAACAAATATGAAATAGCGAAAAAAAAACAGCTGTTCAGTACATTTATGCTCGCATAACTTGTCAAAATGTACGGAACAGCTGTTTTTTTTTCGCGAACGGAACAGCTGCTTTTTTGTTTTTGTTTAGCTGTATATACAAGTATGTATATACCTCTAAACAAATATTGCTCATTTAATATTTCTCAATATTTTATTATTTTGTAATCACGTTCTCGAAAACGGCTCTAACCATAATTTCAATAAAAGTTGCAGTTTAGAGGTTTACGGGGGCGCAAAATCGATTTAGCTAGGTCTCATATATGGGAAAATTCGTTTTCTTTATTCTCACAGCCTCGGGAATGTGATACAACGTAGTACGTATATACCTGGACGATATGTTTAACTATTTTCACCCGAGCAGAGCTCAGTCGACCAGGTAATAGATACTAAAGAAACCAAAAATTAATTTGACCACAATAAATCTTGCTTTAGAGCCTTACCTGCCTCTTTTGGTAGTGCCATGCTAGATATAACTTACATATTACTACTTTTTGCTTACTTATAATATTCTCAATTTGTCCAACGCATCTCAAGAAGAAACAACGTTTAACTATGTTTAATTTCAATCCTCATCTAATAATAAAATAATCCTCAGCAATATCGTCCACCTGAAGCTTAAAACCGATTAACTGAAAAACGTTAGCTGCTACAGGCAAGCCTCGCTAACAAACTAGTTACGTAGAAGTTTGGCAAATGTGGTGACTGCTAAACTTGCAGCTACAGCTGAGCTAAGCTAAAATAATCTGCTAACCAAGCTGCACAAGTTATGCTGCTGTAGCTACACCGTTGGCAATAATGCTGGCTTTTACTCAGAATTTAATAGCTGAACATGGCATGAATTTATTGTAAGGAAGTATATTGTTACGTGTATATACGTGGTGGTGATGGTAGAATGATCCAAAGTGTTTTTTATTTAAGCTCGTAGATTAATTTGACATTTCTTTGTTTTTTCAATTTGGAGTTTGACATTTTTATCTGTCAAATAAGTCTACGAGATTAAAAAACACTCTTTATGACTTTCGTTCGGTTGCTCTTCTTCGTCTGCATCGCGGATGCTGTCTGTCCATTGCTCACATCTCGCGTATTGGCGAATAAAATATATGAGGAATTGTAAGTCTGTAAGTCTACAAGGTAGTATTGGGATTCTGGGTGCACACGTAATTAAAAGTAGGCATCACTTGTAGTACTCATAGAGAATGGCTCTATGACATTATTTATTTAAGTGCATTTATCAAAAATTTAAAAACGGGTAGAACTAAGCCCCTTTATTAATAACCTTCAGATGAACCATACATTTATCTTTAGACATTTTTCGTTAAATTTAGGCATAATTTTACTCTGCTTATACATAGGTTGTCTGGATTTTACGTAATGGAAGTCAATGGATTAGTGTCATGGAGTTGCAAATTAACTTTTAATGAGTACTTAACAATCATAAAACGTTATCATTATTGGTAATATAATGTAGAATTATACAGATACTGAGAAACCTTCTAGAAACAAGTGTAGGTAATAATATCAAGCCACTTAACTTTATTTTCTTCGCCATTATTCTTTTATAACGTCCTGATGCAACTTTATGTGGATGGAATCGATATTTAATTAGTGACTACAAATGTAATGTGCTTATTTCTACTTATACTGAGCATAATGTACCTTTTTATTAAACTTTTTACGATCTAGAATTTTTGCTCATTTTGTAAAGTATGTTTGTAACTTTACCTATACATACAAAGATTACAATACATAATGATCATTAGAAGTGCGTCTTTCAGGGGTTGTCAGGGCCTCTACGGAAAATCGCTGTAAGGCTGAAAGGAACGTAGGTACTTTAAACGTCCCCTGCTCCTCGTATCGAGAGTTACTTTAACAAATTATTTTTTATTTACATAGATACCAATAAACTGCACATAAATATCAATTGCTACAAAAGTATAATCGATTCGTACCTTTAGTCCCGGTTTCATATCTCTGTGACAACACACAATCTGCTCTCCATAAGTTGCCCGACTCTAACAAAATATGCCCATAAAAACTGATTGCGGTATTCAATTAAATTATTAGATATGGTTCTAAATACTTCATAACTTGATCCTAGCTAATGATACAACAACAGCTGTTTAAAGTATCATGTACCCGCCTGTAACATCTCGGCGGAAACATTTCGCAATGTAAAAGTTCCCTCAGACCGACGCCGACAAGTTAATTTTACGCCTCTACACTCACTCATTTCATAATAATAAAATTGCTGTACAGCAGAATCCGTTGCTTTATTTGTGAAAACTCTTCCTTTGAATGCAACTCTGGCGAAAACATATTCTATTTGGTAGACTTACAGTTTATTTTCGTTTGTGTCTATCAGGGTATCGTTCTCTCAAATCAGAGGGTCGCCTGATTGGGGTATCATAAGCTTGTGAGTGTAGTTTGAAACAGACAGCGACACTGATACTCTTATTACCAAAACGTCAGGGGTCAAATATGCGAGTGTGCGTGTGTGTGTGTGAGTGTGTGCGGGTGGGCAAATCACTACGAAACAACTTTACAAGTGTAATTGTCGCGGCGGGTGTTGGTAATTGATTTATTCCACGCTTGTAATGCGGCCCTGCACTATTCTCATAGAGCTCTGTGATTGCCTGCGACAGGGGATTTCGACAAATGCCTATCTATGGTTATAGCTCGATGATTTTATTGTTGTTGTTTGGCAATTATTATTGGTTTCGTTATTGTATCAGCGACTTTATAAATACTTTTTGATTATTTTTATAACTCAGAGTTTTTATGTCTATATTTTTAATTAGTGTAGGTACGTTCGTTTAGTTGATTGGTTATTATATTTTTTTATTCCATGTTTTCCACATGGTCAGCAGTTATCATATTAAGTAATGGAACCTTTATGAACAGTATATTTGAAGCAATATAAATTTCCCTGAATGCTTCTCCATAACCTTATGTACTACATTTTACTTATGTACTACTTAACGTTACGATCTAAGTATCAATTTTTACTCAGCAGTTATGAGCTATAAAAACACTCCCACAGCACATTACTATAAACATTACATTTTGCCGATACAAGTAATATTCAGAGCTCAATATAAAGTTCATAAATATTTAATAGATATTTTCCCACAATGGGGTGGCCATTCACACCCGTTAACCCTCAAGTGTGCCGTAAAAATGGGACTGATCGGAGTGGAATATATTCCATTTGGCTGGCCGGTCGGCCCTCGGAGGTCTTACTAAGCAAAATTGTTGCTTGTCTCAATTATTGTTCGCCTTTCAATCGCTTTTAGATGATTTATGGAATTTGTGGCTACTGCTCGATTGTCTGTTATTTTTTGTTGTTAAAATGACTGTGACTAATTTCTGAGGCAGCGAATAATAGTGATTAATTATTGTACTTATAGATTTTTATCAATGTATGATTTATGTTTTTCTTTTATTAAATTAGATGATAGATATAATTGTGTGCGACAGTGGGTTAGCAAAACAAAATCTTTTTAAAGCATCTGTTGGATTAAGATTTTTTATATTAAGTTGGAGTTGGATTAAGTATTTAAATAGGTAAGTAAGTTATTACAACAATAACAACATAGAAACCCCGACACACTTACATAGTTACACATAACTGTCGAAACTTATGTAACTACCTGTTCTACAATAAGTAGCCTACAAGTACAAGAGATAGCCTTGTCGATAATGACCAGTGTAAAATCGTACATGTCAACTTGTCTTAGTTGTAACGCCTATCAGCTGTTAATTACCGCCTACACCGCTTGGGGTCGCTACTGTCGCGTCAAGATATAATAGCCTGTAAAGTATTTATTATTTGCATGTCTCGAACATGTCTCTTTGCTACCATTTTAGATATATCGATGTCAATAACACCCACACGGATATGTCACTGTTCCGTGAAGTGCTCAAATGTAAAGCTAAGGTTGGACAGTGACCGGAATATAAATAACTTCGGTCTATTATTTTTGAAGCGAAAGTTTTTATTCTGTCATATTTTCAGTCAAGTAATTACAAATCATATCAATGCACGGCTAAGATTTCACATAATTGTAACTGGGTACTAAAATCCCTTCAGTGGTCTATCGCTTTATCTACATCATTTTATAGTTCATTCAAGTAAATACCTTCTGAGAACTAGGAAATACTTGCAATCTTTAATTTTCTAATTAATCTACAGCTCTATATTAGGGAAGCTTATGCTACCATCAATGACATTGTTCCTAGTGAAGATGTTGGCTGTTGCCTTATGCAGTTCTACTTGTACCTATTTACATAATCGCATTTTGTAATAAGGGGCTCAAACATGTAAACATACAATGAATCAAATTATCAGAACCAATAATTACAAAGAGGTACTACTACCAGTACGCATGTACCTGTACTCATAAGTAGCGCGTGTAGCTCCACCATTAGACAACACTATTCACGCCTCCGACTACTATCAATACACACGTTCCGATGCTGAAAAGACATTAAACCTTCCCTAAATCAATCAATTTTCGACTTTAACACCTTCAGATAGAATGAAAGTTTCTTTGTTACCGCGGTTCTTTTCAATTTTCCTCCAATCGAATTTGGCTGTAACATCAATCGAGTTCCCACATTTTCCGGGCGCACTTACACAATATCAATCAGGTTTTATTGGTGTTGTCGGGGAGCGCGGGGGGTGCGGGGTGCGGCGGGGTAGTGCCGGGGAGCGGCGGGGCGGGGAGGGGAGGACTATTTGTATCAATAACCTGTCAATGGGCTCAGGGCCCGCGGGGACCTCTGCCCCGTAAACTTGATACTTGCGTATGTCTGTGACCGCATGGATTTGATTAGAAATGCATTACGATAGGCGTGCGAAATTCTTGATGTGAACAATTCGTTTTCAATACAACGCAATAAATTATGTTCCTATTGAAGACACGCACGACGCCAGTTATTGGTAGGAAACTGTTAGGTATTCTTCAGTGTGTTCTACTGATAAACAAAACAAACGGCTAGTAAATAATTTACATCCCAGAAACACACACAATTTGAAAAAATATTTTGCTCTCAAAGGTCTGTCGGCAAAATTACCATAACATTCGTGGAATAAAACATAACGAAAAAGGTTCCATTTACAAAGTTCCCTCGTAACACTACATTATCTGCTATCAGTGGCGGTCGACAAAGTAAAATTGGGGACACCTTATTTCCTCGGCTGGTTTGCAAAACACGTTCACGCTTCCCACCTATCCCCACATCTCAACGCTTATAGATAGTATCTGTTACACCTATTAGGGATGCTAGAGAGTGAGTGGATAATGCTAAGTTTCACCTACAATGCGTGGTTTGTTTGTTCCTTTTCCTTAGCCGAGTATTTGCAGCCAGCAATGTGTTCGTCGAAATTCGCTTCGACCGTAATTTGTACGTGTCGTCAGGGGTGGTGTAATACCAGTTCAGGTGGGCGCCTTCTTCACGCCGCTGCCGCCGATAACACGCTAATGCCCTCAACTTTGCACCGCAAGGGGAGGCTGGGGGAGGCGCCGGAGTGGGGGAAGAGGAAGGGAGTAGCCATTCGTAGAGGAAAAACGGAAAAAGTCAGATCATTCGCGTTATTGAACGCGAATAACTTTATCGAGTTGCAATATGCGCTGCGAGCTCTGAAACTGCATTATTTTTAAGTGGGCACTCTCGTGTGGATAAGGATATAACTAGATTGACTCTCAAACAGTTGGTTACGTAAATAAAAGTAAGTAGGTACTCTTAACATTTATTTTATTCTTGCCTCAAGTAGAGTTACTATAGGATTACTGTGACAGTAGGTAGATTTCAAGGTGCTCGATGCATGTAAGTGATAATGAAATTATACCTTATTGTATCAAATAAATCGTGAGACCCTTTGTGTCTTTTTAATTATTTTTCTCAACTGAAGTATTTCAATTAATCCTGTAGAGCAGACGTTCAACATTAAAACGTTAATAAAATAATCATAAACGGTGAGTTATGCCGCGATACACATAAACGCGACGCACCAATGAACACACGGAGCAATAAATAAAAATGCTCAATTCCATTAGCGCACCATTCTGATAATGTGCCCACCTTAGCGATGAGGCCTGAACACCTATTCTATATGCATTGTTTCAGCAAACGCACGCGTTTACGTTAATATTTCATAACGCACGTATCGCGTATACGGCGTAAACGGCGGACCCATGATTTGTTCCGGTAGCGACTGCCAAGGTAAGAGTACATATATTTGCGGTAATAAACGTGAATTTATTACCCCGTTACGTTTGCAGTTTTACTGAAATGTGGAGATGTGTGGCTCGCCGAGCGACATTAGCGCCGGCTGCCGTGCTCCGCCCTGTCTCCCGGCCCTCTACCTATGTATTAAATCAAGCTTTATGTAAATGATATAGAACATTGTTCTTTACAGCCCGAATGTTGGGAACAGAAGGTATGTCTTTTGCTCAAGTGTCTACGTTACATCGTAAAGTTCTGTTCCGGTTTGATTGCGAGAGAACTTGTGTTCTACCTTGCACAGCGTAGGCCTGGCAAATAAAACCGTTCTCATTCTCATTGCAAATAACTCTAGGCATGGGAAAAAAACTATAATTTAATTTACTAGTGAAACTTTCAATGAAAATATTATATTTGAATGCGTTCCCTAGTCAATTCCGTACCGTAATATAGCTTTAAATATTACCGTTGGTTAACTAAGTTTCCTGGCCTAGCAGCAAGTTAATATCTAAAATTGATAAAAGTCGAATCAAGATGGTGCTATTTACTAAAACTCAGAAGATTAGTAGCTATCGGCTCCTATTTGGAGATTCTTATCTCACGAGAAAACCAAAGACAAAGATCAAACAACTTCGATAAACTGAAGAAATCTCAAGTAATTCGGTGACATCGCGTCACCTCCAACACGTAACGCGGTGTCGTCGACATCAGAGCTAAGGAGTGCGAATGTTCACGACCAGAAGAAACCGAACATAAACATTCGGGGCACGTCGGCACGGCTCGGGAGCCGCAGTTAAAAGGGGATTATGAGCCGAGTGGCCAATAACGCCGCATTACATGCCCCTGCTCCGCCAGCCTGCCGATAAGCCACACTGAATAAGGCTTTGTCTCTACTTACCTACCTATACTTATGTTTCACTTGTATGATGATCATAGTTCCAAGGTGGCCTCAGTCGATATACCTATATTATGATAGGAGCTTAGATCGTTCAAGAGGACATCAAAAGCATTTGTAAATAGATAGGATCAAAAACTGGTACAAAAAGTCTGATGAGTTTGGTACTTCACGATAAACACCGGCTTAGCGTTAATCTGTAATCTAACGAGTTCATCAGATCCTTCGTGATCCCCTGCAAAAACTGCCCCCATCACTATATTTAATTAACGCAACAACATTACAACCGGCACTAAAATCAAATGAAATATTCAGTCAAACGTTAAATTCAATCGGAGCTTATCAGAATAGGAGCGTCATCCGAACAATATCTACGATTGGAAACACTTTTACAAGCAATAAATTCTTGGTGGCTGTGTCACTGGCTACAACATTTATTAGCTACAATCCCGATTAGATTAGCGTTGCATCCCCGACCCTGCGGGCCGCGGCCGGGGCCAGGGGCCCCAGGGACGTGAAATTTGTCCCAGTAATGTAGCCACGCGCGCAACTAATTCGATGTAGTCGACCCTTCCTCTATGTGACTCGAATGCCTCGCCTCGACACTGCTTCATTTTAATTGAATAGTTGGCGTGGGGTGACGCCGTTGTTTTCCTAAAGATAACTTTATAGCCGCTTTGCATAATTGCCCGCCGGCTCTCTAATTTGTTACAATTTCGCAATCTGTCACACTTTCGTACAAAAGAGACAAACGAGTGCTAATTTCAACAAAAATTCTGAAAATACTGTAATAGAATGTTTTTGCCAAAGCTCAATTTAATCATTTGAATGAAAGAAGATTAAGTCAAGTACGATCGTAATTAAAAAAAAATACTTAGTCAAAAACTAATTAATATACTTAGGTATTGTGGTAGCTGCTTCAGTAATACTTTTCATCACCTCTTTTAAAAACCTAGACACGAAATGAAACAAGAAAACCGAAAGCTCACTTTGTATCGGACCTGCAAGAGCTTCTCCATAACGTTACGTAGTACGTAATGCGACGCCCACCGCCATCTAACGGCCCTCTAGTAAATTACAAACAATTTGTTGTGAACTACGTCTCTTGCCGCCTAAAAAAACGACGACATGATTTTGTTATCAATGATGTTATTTTACAATTACGGCCAAATTCGATTGATAGTAAGTAAATAGAGAACCTAACAAGTTCAATTAAGTTCAATTCAAGTGTAACTTGACCAGTTCGTTAGTTCATTACAGTTTACGGATTAATGACATAGGTACCTACTCATGCATGTCATATTGCACACTTTCGCAACCACTGTGGGTGCAACACAAATGACGATTTTCCAATGATCAGTAATACTTCTGCTATCTTGGCCCTCTGATTGGCTGACATAACCAAACCGAACATAATATTTTCGTAGCACTTAGGCAGTGCGCCAGGCGTAGACGTCACTTTTTGCCAATTCCTGAAATTCATCAATTTCAATCAGTCTATATAGTCGACATTCGAGTTGGACAACTACCCTGTTAGAAATGCAAGGTAAAGTTATGCCTAACTTACAGCTCGAAAAATGTATGGTTAAACCGAAGTTAATCCTGGTTTAACTTTGCTCTGCGTTTACGAATAAGCGCCTAAGGCCTTCCATGTGTATCGCTTCACGTCTTGCAGAAAACTCGCACGTATCTAAGCTGTCTTTTGCAGTGCAAGATATGCACTACAAAAGATAGATTTGCTTAACGCTTGCATGAATTTGTAGTGAATGCATGAGTTGCTCGAGTTTGCACTGCAGGTTGTAATTTTAATTTCTTTTTTTACATTAGGTACCTGCTCTATTATTGAGGCCTATGTCTCAAACAGCATTATTTATTACATACATACATCATACATTTCATACATCATAAATTTTCATACATATCATACATTTTGGAAGGCGTTCATTTTAAATTCTTTGATGTTCCAAGTTTTCTCTGCTGCGGCCTGTCTGCACCTTCTGATGCTCTGCGTGTTCATCCTCATGCAGGATGAAATTCTAATTATAAGACAGCTTGCCTTACGGAAAAAAATTGAAATGCACGAAAGGTAAATGAAAGAAGTCAGGTATATATGTTAACAAACATTTAATTTTTTTCTTTAGCAATATATTATTTATAATAACTATAATTTAACTACAAAGTAACCGTGTAGGTACATCTATGCATCCGTTTGTAGTCGGATGTAGGAATTAATTGTAAACATAGACAGCAATATAATTTCTACTACCTATTTAATTATCAATACATCTATCCTACTAAACTTCTAAGTTTCACTAAAACATTTTTCTGTTGTATTGCACATTTTACATAAACAAGATGAAATCAGCCAAAAACAGTGTCGAATGTCACTACTATTGAGCTATCAACGGCAACGTTTACGATATCGATTCATTCCATAATGTTCTCACCCTTCCCTATATTTGTTTTCAAATAGTCTGAAAGATATCAAACAAAATGTACACAGCAATCAAATGCTTCTATTGATGCAATTAACTCTAATTTGCTATAACATGAATTTAGCAGAAACCATCACTACGAGACAAAACTATTAGGAACATATAACAATAATTACAGATTTAAAGTACAGTTAAATAATATTTTACAATATAATACAAATTTTTCACAGTCTGAGTAACGACAGACAGCGTTACTGAAGCGCGCGATGTTCAGTCGTTCACGATTCGAGACGTACTTCTAAATGTTCTCCACGCACTCGCACTCAGTTTATTCACTTCTCGGCGCATAAAATTATCGAAGTTCACGACGCCATCTCGTTTCGCAGCAAAACACCGACGCACTTCAAAATTTCCTTTTGTGTTCTCTCAGAAAACATTCCATTTAAAGACTCTCATACAATATCGCATATTATTACAGGGAGGTCTCGGGGAGGTTTTTATTCGGCGTTTTATCACTAAGTGGGGCTATGGGGCGGGTGCGGCGTATGTGGGGTGTGCGGTGTGTGCGGTGTGTGCGGTGGGTGCAGCGGTGACGGGTGCGGGCTGGCATCGCGCAGCGAGTCCGGCGAGGAGCCTGGAGACGCGCGGCGCGGCGGGTACGGTGAGAAGCGATGCTGCGCCAGAGGCTGTGGACCCGCACCCCCCGCGCCCAGCGCGCCCGCGTACACCGGCCGCGGCAGCTGCAGCCCCGAGCCCGAAGCGAGGTGCTGCTGCGCCAGGAGCTGCGGCGCCAGACACGCCCACTGCCCCCACAGCGCTGCCGCCGGCACGCCGTACAGCGGATATGCCGCGCGCAGAAACAGCTGTGACCGAGCTGCCAGAATTGCCTTTTCCTCCAGCGTTAGGTTATTATTGTGCTGGTCCAGGTCGAACGGTCGCAGCGGTGAGCGCAGGAAGTGCTGCTCCGCCAACATCGACTCCATCGTTTCCCTGAAAAGGTAGGGAGCCACACTTTAGTCAAGTGAACGTTTTCGAGCAAATTGGTGCAGATATATGTAATATGATTGTATGATCGTATCTACCTATGACTGGCGGCGCTGTAGCGCGCGTCGTCGGGGAAGACTGATGTTCTTTCGTGCTCCCCCGTGATATAGTATCTCAACAGACAAACAAAAAAAATAAAACACCCAATAATCAAGAGAACATAGAGCAATACGGCATTAGAGATGCGAAAGCGAGCAATAAGATATGCGAAGCGAATGTGGTGAGAGAAAATGTTAGATTATAAATTACACGGGTGGAAACTTGATGTCGGCTCACCCGCAATTAAATACATTGGATTGGCTAAGAAGCAATAAATACAGAGACATAATTGCTCGCGTGGAGATATCAATCAGCATCAGACAGTTATGTTTGTTTCTGAGAGCGTATCCAATGCATGTACGATTAGAGAACTAACCGAATTGTATCGCACGAGGAATGACACATAATGAACACTCATGAATAATAATAAATAACGTCATTACAAAATAACAGTTTCTTTCGCTACAAAAATTTCAGTATGAAAAATAAATTCTTCATAAACGTTAAACGTATTTATTCTCTAGCAACAAATGACACTCTAACAACAGACATTATTATGATAGTTACCTCTCGAACTCTGTGAGACGTGAAGAGTCACGGAATCCCTTAGCGAATGGATTACTGTCAATTTTCAGTTTCGTGATCTGAAACAAAAGAAACACTATGATTTCCTATTACTTTACCTCACACACTGAAATAGTAAAAGTGTTTTCAAAAAAAAAAAAAATACAATGAATAAATTGTATTTTTCAATGGGAGCGCTTCGATGTATCTATCAGATAATTGATTTATCCGTCATTACTTAATTTTTAATCAGTTTTTAGGTAAAACTGATTAAAAACTGTGTTATAGTAATTATATGAAAAGACGATAGTCTTCAAAATAGTTATTGTAAAACTTTTTTAAAAGAGTAACAGTGGAGTTTCTTTCCCATTCTTCTCCATAAGATACTACTTGTTGGAAGGGGCAACTAGAATCAATTATGTTTTTCTGTAAAGACGCCCAAAAGTGCCATAAATGTGCCTATTTGAAATAAATTATTCGAATTGACTTTGACTTTGACTGAAGTAGCTACCATACCCTATCAGCTAATATATGTATATAAATTATATTTAACTGTGTTTATACAAATAATGTAATCAATTAAGGATGTAACATAGCGTTGTAATAGGCGCGGTTTCAATTATACGTCAATGGCAAGAGAAGGGTCGACGATTATCATAAGGAGCTGTTCAGACGAGGCGAGCTAATTTCATTATGCAGTCGTTTATATTGTAATGGGTCAGTAAAGGTTCTCCATATCTCAGTGTGAACGGGCCCGTAGCTCCACCACCCGCGGTGTTCAGCACACACCAACTAATAAGGTTAACTTATTGACGACATTCCACATCGGTTTATCACTTTAGTTGACTACCACGGTATTACAATACTGTGCACATTTTAAATGTGCCACGTAATGTAAGTTTGATAGTAGCATTTAAGCGAATATTGTTGCTACAGAAGCTGGTAATGTCCTTGTATTTCTAAATCTTCATAGTTGGAAACCAATAAGGAAGCAGTCGTAGGTATTCAATTTCTGTTCCAGTATTGTTTTTGCACAATTTTGTTCGAAAGTAGGACCTTAGATCACACAAGTGAGTTTTTGAGGCACTGATGTATACTAATTGCAAGGTAAATAATTGAATTATGTTAAAATAAGAATAAAGCAAATGTTTGATTTAACCTCGGGGCGAGGTGTTAAAAAATGTGTTTGGCAGAGCAGAGGTAGCGTCGATGAAAAATCGCCCCCTCGCTGAGTGGCGGCACCCCCGCTGAGGCTCCACACAATTTGTGAATAATATTTACGATAAAACCTTCCACGGAAACCTGTTACCATTAAATAGCGCCTGTTCGCCTAATATCTGAGCGGATTAAACCAATATCGATACTAATTTTAGCATATTCTTGGCAGTTTTATGATGTCGAGGTGAGAAAAAATGTATTATTTTTTAATGGCGAGCGATAAACAAGTCATCGGGAGTGGTCGTGGTGGTGTCAATCTTTCAGCATGTCCA
The DNA here is from genome assembly GCA_948473465.1 of Lithophane ornitopus. Lineage (NCBI taxonomy): Eukaryota > Metazoa > Arthropoda > Insecta > Lepidoptera > Noctuidae > Lithophane > Lithophane ornitopus. The sequence goes on along the minus strand of OX419617.1, from coordinate 12,427,543 downwards.
GTCGGCGACGGTAATTACCTGGCGATTGAGTCGCGAGCAGCGCCCTCCCCCTGCGCGCCACATACCTGTCGCTCTGCCCACACGCCCACACGACACCTAATTGTACATTGTTCTCACATGTTCACACTCGCACTACTCAGGTTTTAGCACAACGAACTCGAGGAAATGAGAGGAAAATGTAACGCAACAGCCAAGTGTTAAATTGACGAAAACGCTGTCAAATTGAAAATAGTTTCGTTTGGTTTCGTTCTCAGATGAATTAATTTTTGTAGTGCATGGATGTATTTCTGTAAAACGTTTTATGAGTGTTTATGAGACCAATATAATTAATTATTTTCTTTGACTACAATAACTTCAAAACAAAGTTGTGTTACAAAAAGCGGTAATCACAGCCGAAGTAATTCATGATCAGTGTTACATTGTAAAGCGTTTACTTTATTACAGCCGGACATTCCACTGTAGCGACAATTAACTTTTTAATTTTCGTTAAAGATATTTATGTACCTTTTGAAGTGGTTCATCAGAGGTGCGTTAATTCCGTTAATCTATGAAATGCTTTGACAAATATCTCCGTCTCATTGTTCCTGATCAAAGGAAAATCATAAACAGTACAAAATATTGACCAGTCTGTGTCAAGTGTTCTGTTTTGCGGTGAGTAATTTCACGAGCAACGTGTCACTCGAAGACTAATGATTTCGAAAATAGTTACAGGGAACTAGACAAAGAACATTTGTTACCACTCGTGGCCCATTTAACATTATCTCTTCTAAAAATATGCGTGTAGTCGTCATCTATTTAGTATCCCGGCTCCATCTGATCTTTGAATGAATTGTTTGTAGCAAATAGAAGATGTAAGTAAAGTTCACTAACGAGCTTCTCGCGAAGGCCATCTCCCTCCCTACTTATGATTCCTTTATTGTTCAAAGCTCCCATATTCAGTGTCTCTTAAACTACATACACCACTAGCCCAACTGGAAACAAATTTGTAAATTCCATTCAAATATTTTGCCCGTCGTGGAAATCGGATCCTTGTTCAGAAGGTAAGTATTCGTCCGCCACTTAGCCATTCAAATATACATTCATCCTCGGGATATGAATGAGTCTACTCGAAGAATGAGAGTCGGCTTCAATTAGATCATTTGAGTTTTGAAGAGAAAGATAGACAAACATAACTTGGCTGTAATAAAGGTACCTATGTCTCCTCATCCACTATGTTTAGGAAGACTTGTGTTTAAGTTTTCTGCGATATTACCTATCTCAGTTGTTTTAATGTATTGGTGGAGTGCATTAAGGCAGCAAAGGGGCGCGGCACTGCGAGGGTCACCGGCATGTCGCGGCACCTACTTACACTTGCACACCCACCTGGCAGCGCCATTGACTACAATGGCGACACTCTCGACGCGCCTGCGCCACACCGTAATGACTCCACCACAATGCCAGTAGTAGCTGACAATATTGACGGATTATACATTATGTATGCCACGCTGTCCCATCGTCCGTAATTGTTTCCATGTCTCATGTTTGTTTTTGAATTCCGTTTACGTAAACGACACCCAGTCTACTCCCACTGGCAGCCACGCATCTCATCCACAATACCACAGTATTCAATTATACAAAACTACTTAAAATATTTATTATCGCTAAGAGAACACTGGAATAATGAATGAGACGCTTTCTCGCTACTGACGTTTATTAGATTTAGTACAAACATAAGAACGAGGCGTGTCAAAACAACCTAATTTAAGTATCAACAAACGTTCGCCCTGGGCGGCGGCGGCGGTGGCGGCGGCGCGCTCCCGTTCACTGACAACATTAAAGGCGCCATAATGACATTATTCCCGGGCGGGAAACAAAAAAATCTCACAAAAAGGCGTCAAGGAGAGAAAGACGAGCGTCGCGCCATCGCCCCGCGACCGCCGCGCGCGCAGCCCTGCAAACGATGCTCTAATTATTGGGGTGGTGATGTATTGTTTATGGAAGTACTAAACTCGTATTCCGCGATTGATACTCACATTTGACATTAAAAACTTGTGTACAGATGTCATGCGCTTATAAATGAAGCTGCGGAGTTGAGGAGAATTTATGTTTTATTTAACGATTTATATACGAAGACATAAGAGATGAGAATATTTGCATAAAATATATTTTGCCAGATGTTATTACTTCAATGTTGTGAGGTTGATTCAGCTTAAATACACCTACAGAAGAAATAACTGTTGTAAAAATGGATGCTAATGAATGCACGCTTAGAATGTTTAGTGACAGTTCATAACAAGACGAAACGGTGTGCAGTGTAAAGGAACACGTGAACGACGATCGGGACACGACAGGAACATTGTGAAGAATATATAAATGTCACGTTAGCGTGCGCGCGCGCTCCTTCTGCCTACATCATTGATTGATGCAGTGCTGTGACGAACGACGACTCAGCGATCTGATGCTGATGTATTAGTAGACTAACCAAACGGTAGGTTTAGCTGTACCTCCTTGTTGAACATAATTAACACGAAAATCACCCATAAATCCGATGTATTTCAGAGTTCCTACAAATTATAAACTAAGCAGTTTTAAAATAATATGAAGATTTGAGACATACTTCCCGCTAATAAACCTGTGTGAAATATACGGTAATTTTCTATTGTGCAAGGATATGACTGCAACTAGTAGATGCAAAATGTTCCTTAATCGGTTTGAAACATATTTAAAAGCATTTAACGTTTTAGTGCTAAGCCATAAGTGCAGTAGAAGAGCTGTTTCTCTTAATTTTACTCGTCCGTTAATTCGTGATTATGAACCTCTGAATAATGCGGCAGTTAAATGAATGTAGTTATGTAAAGCTGTTTAATGAGAGTTCCTCAAAGTGTTCTGCTATCAAAAGTCTCGTGAATCCCGTACGACCTACAGCTGCGCACTGTAACGACGCTTTCCAGAAAACCGATGCTTTATTGACAGTAATTCGTAAATGCACCAAAATAATGAACGCTGCATGTGGCATCGACGTATAACCGGGCCAATATGTGATAATATTCCCAGAAAGTGTTCGGAACAGTCCGAATTAATTGCAGTTCCGAAACTTGTTTAGTAAGCACCTCTACCTACATGATTGTAAACAACATTTGTCAATAAGAAGCAATGACTTCCAGGTAACGGTTTTGTGAATTTTAAAAACAGTTGGAAATGTAAGGGATGCGTTTATAACGGAGAATTTTTATAAATGCTTAGTTTTATGTCCTTTCCATTTTTATTTGTTTCATCCAATCATGAAAACGTATAGATACAGCTTGTATTATCTTGTTGTTCTTGTAAGTATAACTTGGACAAAATACAATAAAGAAAACGAAGATACTGTTTGTAAAAAGTAGGCACGATTTATTATCAAAGCAATAAATAAATTCCCTGTTTTATACACCTTCGTTCTCGTCCAATGCGTCGATCAGTTGCAGGCTCTCTCCCACTGGTCCTATAGACACTATGAATGATACTGTGTGCAAATTGTAGAGATCGTCGGCTATCTCTGTCACTACTTTTAATATCATTCTGCACATCCACATTTCAACTGCCTTTGGGTTTTTCTGTATTTAATAGAATGTTTACCTTTATGAATTTCATTGTGGTATCCATTAAGTTTAATAGCTTAGTAAGTTGGCAGTCGATCTACTGCCTCTCTGTTCAGACGATTCATCAGGTCTTTTAGGGGACCCACTGTTAGAATGAGGTCTACTTTACATTCGTGCCCGTAGTTACGACTGTAAACTCGAAATATTAGCGAGTAGGCAATCTGCCACATCTCAATAGTACGTTAATTTTTAAAGCATCAATAATTAGTTTAGTGTATAATTATAGATTTTATCCGGAGTGAGTTTGACGTAGCTCAAACTGAAGTAGGTATGTTGTTTTTTTTTTTTCAGATCAAAAAGTAGTTTTTCATAAATGACCTATATGAAAAAAGGTTTGCAATAAACCAAATAATTTGATAAAAGCTCTGGGACACAAGCAAAGGACCAAATGATAAAAGCGTGTAGAGAATGAGATAGATGCTAATTTCTGTTTGTGCACCAATTTTCTAACATGTTAAAAATTTTGATCTATTAATACGACACTATGTTATTTGTAAATTAATTAAAGACTTGGTATACAAACAAATGTTTAGTTTTTCTGTGGTGGCTTGGTGCGCAGACGCAATAAATTGAGTCGGGCCGCACACGACGGCTCTGCGTGACGTCACACCTCCAGTGATCGATGGTAGGAGAGACCGAGAGCACCATATAACTCACCTCGTAACGCAGCATAAGTGAGAAAGAGACACAAACCCAATAAATAATTTCATCTTAAATTATTTTAAATCTACTCTTAAGCAAGTACGTTGACTTCTTGTATTTTTGACTTATGTGCGTTTCATGTTATCGAGCATTATTATTTATTGAATGATTGAATAATGAACTTATACTGTGACTTTTATGTTTTTATGGTCATTATTTTAATTCCTTCAATTTTCTTCTTTACTGGTAATTTGAAAAGTAACCACCCAGCCTAGTTCATACCTACATAGTTTTCTTTGCACATTATTTTATCAACTTCTATGCATACATTTGTCTTGTTAACTCACTTGAAAGCCCTCCAATGAAAACCCTTAATTGTTTAAGATTTCACTGCAAGCTTAGAAAAGATAAAAAAAATAAAAATCCTAAGTTAATTCAGGAAACTAATGACAGTATAAAGAAATATTTCAATAAACCGACGTTATACAAACGAGCAATAAGTTAACAAATATAAAAGGATCGCATTGAAAAGAATGAATCGATTATTGGTGAAGAAAAAGAAACGTGAGGGGGTGAGGTAGCAGGGAGTGCGGGAGGGACACCTCGTGACACCTGACCGCAGCCATTTTGGCCCGTGAAATATGTTTATTTGTCATGGTTCCCTTTGTTATTGAAATTGTGTTTGCCTTTACTCCTTCATTATATTGTTCGATTATACTCGCGTAGAACTCGTTTATGGATGCTCAATGTGAGAATAGCTTCGGAGATTTTAGAATATTGATTGTTGATACTGAGAAATGAGATATAAATTTCAATTAAGCGCGTATTGAGCGTGTTTGCATCTACATGAGAGTGAACGTGCGCAGTTATTTTCGTGATTATCTCCTCAAGCCGCGTAATAGTGTGATGTAGCATGACCAACACAACTACTGACACGATTTCTCTAATCGTTTTATTTTGTTATACGTTTTGTATTTGTCAAACGTGTTGTGGGCATGTCCGATCAGTGGTAGATTTGTATGGTACGTCTTTGAACTTAAGTTGAAGTTAATAAGTAGGCAAGACCATAAATAGTGAATAACATTACTATTCAGAATGCGTAAACCCATTGATTTGATTGATTGTAGTTATCTACAAAATCAGTAAAGAAATATAATCGTTTTTATTTTTATAACGATGATTGAAAGGTATAAGAAAGCTGACCCCAAGTAACGGCAGGTGGAAGATGGTAGACAAAAAATGAGAAAAATAACAACAAAAAAACTGAGTAGTTTCCACCAGACGAAAAAATAGCTTTCATTATTTCCTTTCAGACAAAACCAATTAAATGACGGGAACTGTACCTACTTGCAATCTAACGGAATATTAAAAGACGTGTCCATTACATAGAATAAAGGACTATTTCTGGAAAAGGATTAGCAAAGAATTTTAATAAACAAAATATTTTCAATTATGTTGAGTATAATAAACAGCTTTATTTATAAACATTCAAAATATCGTCGCAGGTTGCTATCCGCAAGTTTTTACTTCAAGAATATCCTCTAGAGGCAATCGATCATAACAAATTCACAAGTCATCGGCTAATAAAAAAACGTATTGTGTGCATTGAGGATGCGTAAACTCCAACAAACATTGTCACCTCGATGCGAGACCAATCTCAGACAAAGGATTCTAGAGAAAACGAGCAACAGGACAATAGTGTGATGGGTGTAAAAATGTTAAATATTGAAGCGGGTCGGGCCCACGGCGCTTTCCCGGGAAACCACCCCGCGGCGCGCGCGCAGGCGACGCTCAGTCTCACACCGCGATACACACAAAAAACACACCTCACATTTTTTGTACAACGCTTTATCTCATCTTATATCAACGTTTCGATATGATAAAGCACCAATAATGATGTTTCATTCCCATCGATTTAACAAACGTCGCGCGCGCATTAAATTCGGTGACACTTTTTTCTGAAAATGTAGATAGTGGTTAAAATATTAACATTTTCTTATCTCTTATTAGTGGTGTAGGATTATGTGTTTCGTTTTTGATGAAGTGTTAAGCTGGCCACTTTTTATACGACTTATAGTAATGCGGGCACTATCGATCTTGGTTGGCACGACGCCGCGCAGGTGCAAACATGCTAAGTGTATTCTTATTGTTATAAGGGATTGAGTTATCAATGACACTATCTCCGCTGTTCGACAAATGTTTTAGCTGTCAGAGTTGTGACGTCAGCCAAATCGAGGAGCGCGCGCGCCGCACCGCCCGCCTGGACACTTGTGATCGAAGCTTTGATACCGAGCTTTTTACCTCGTCAAGTAGTTTATCTACGCTTTGATTTAAAACTCAGTTTGATCGCTATGAAATGTCCTTTTTCGCTTATTCAATATGACATTAGCCTGAGTCCTCTTCTATCTTCGTAAACATGCATTTAGCAGCTATCGCCTTTCTATTTATGTATGTATACTGTGTAGGAATCTTGCATATCTAGCTACATCGCATTCGTAATGGATGGCACTGTCGCTAGGCGCAGGCAGTAAATCTAGGAACGCGTTAGAATCAATGAAAATCAATAATCGCCGACCCTGGGGAGCCGTTGGAAGCCGGCTGCGAAGGTGGAGCCTCCGCACAGCGCTCAATAGCGATGCTTGATGCTTTACACTAATAGCCACCTGTTTCTATCAATATTGACTATCATAATATAAATTGTTTAGTTTTATAGAGACCCTATAAGATAGGTAGGTACTTACAGTTTCTTTTGTACAGGTCAACATCACAAAAATATGGCACTATTAAAAGTCTCCATATAAAGCAAGAAATTAATTTGTTTAAGTAAAAAAATATCTACAAATGGTAAAACTAAACCCGGGCCCGTAACAGCTAATTAACGAACGAATGAAGATTTATGTACCGCGTTGTCGATATAAAGTAACGTTTCCTTTATGATCCTCAAAACGTCCTAATTATTTTACTACGCGGGATAATACAAAACGAGGAACTTGGAGACGCCCAAACGCTCTTGTGACAGAGAATTAATTGCGCGTGGCGACACATGCGCTGCCGAATGCGGCCACTACACCCGCGGGCGTATGAGCGGAGCATGCAGCGGAGCGGGTAGCGAGTGCTTGTTAACTGCTCTACATACTCCACGTTACTAAATCAACTTGTCCTTTACTGAACATTTCTCAATCATCGGACTACTTCTCATAGTCACACCCAACTTGTCATTAGACATTTCGCACGCCGAATAATTGCGAAGCACAACGCACGAGAAACTTTTGTGAAGCTTATTTTCACAACAGCCCAATGACTCACGAATGTTTTACCGTTGGTGATCGAAATTGGCACGTGAGTTTCAGAGAACGTTTAACTTGAAAGTTGACATAATTTAGCGGGCCGTTCTCAGAAATCTTCGGCGAGCAAATTACACATGGAAAAAGCACGGGCAATAATAGCTAAGACGTCGCTGGACACGATCGACTCGGCATCGACTAGGACTTTATATTTAGCTCGGGTGAAAACTTTAATCGTCACCGTGTGCACGCGTCAGGCGCGCTGTCCATCCGTCATCGGCGTCGCCCGCGTGTGGCCGTCGATACACAAAAAATTATGTGTCACCTCCCTTTGTTCAGACTGGGCATACCTTTCAGCGAGATGCAATTAGTGCGACTCAAATAGCATTCGTCGATAGTCAGCCGACCGGCGCTATGCGATTTCAAACGTTTGTCTCTCTGATCTATTTTAGAAATCAAATGATAGAATTAAGAACAGGACTCCCGATCTCGATGCCAAATAAACTGCGTACGTGGCAAATGGACATCAATAGTAAATAAAGTGTGCCAAATCTGTCACGGTACTTACGAGTTGATTCTGATACGCGGTGACGGCTGTGAAGACGCACTCTGGGAAAATGAACGTCTTGAATTCTTCTTGTTCTAAGTCTGTGATGGGCGCGTTGATGGCTCCTTCTCGTCGTAACACCAGGTGAATGCGTGGTTGGTATTTGTGCATTGAGTTCAGGACCAGCTGTGACGTAAAACAAAAATGTTTTAGATTTTGCTTGTCTTAGTCCAACTAAATCGTGTTAATTGTTCCAAGCAGTATTAAAACGGTCTTTGAGTTAACTAACCTGTCCATTCTTGTCCATCTCATTATTGGTGAGCTTGACCTTCTCGAAGGAGACGACCTGCTTGCGCAGCTGGTCTCCGGAGAAGGGCGAGTCGGGGTGTGGATAGAGGCGCGCGGGCGCGGGCGGGTCCGCCTTGCCGGCCACCAGCCAGGAGGAGCGGTGGTACGCGTAGCGGTAGCGCTTGCCGTCTACCGGCACCACGTCCAGCAGCACGGCGTAGCGCGCGTCCGCGCGGCACCCCGCGAACGACACGCGCACCGTCGGGAACATGCGTCTGGGGACAAGAAACATGCATTAGTATGTTTGGCTACTTATAGTAGTTATTGCGCTTGATGCATTTTCAGGAGTTTCGGTGTGTGGAATGGTCTGACTTTTCATCTGCATGAACTTTAAGCGCATTTCTTTATAATAATCCAAAAATGTGTAGGTATTTGGTTAATACAAATTGAACAGCTAAAACCCGACTATGACTATGGAACTCATTATGTATTTTTTTCAGAATATTCAGCTAATTTCACACATACATACTGACTACACCTCAGATCTATCAAACTTGCCCGATTTTCCTTCATTGATTTCTTGAAATTATACATTTGTATGTCAATTTGCGGTAATGAAGGTACCTTTCCAGAATCATTAAAATGTTTACAGTACCTTCAAGCGCCTCAAAGAAAAAGGTAATATTATAAGCTTTCTTACTCAAATGACCAAGTACAAAGAAACCGCGCTAAGCTAATTTTACGTCAAAACGCTTGTTTGTGCAAAACATAAAGTTATAACAATATACATTTCTATATTATCGACTTCCTCGTTCCATTGTTGTGTTAAACCGTATATTTTCACATTAACGCAATTATTCGTCAATTACTCGGCTGAACTGAAGTTATCGCTCGCTCGAGACCGACACAAATCTACTTTCGCTCATTAAGAGCTAGTGTTATCGTATCGCAAATTAACGCATGTAATTAGTACTCAACCTCGGTACACCACGAAAATAACATATAGAATATTAAGGTACTACCTACTTAAATGTTCTGTAGTTATAAATGCTTAAAGTGTATTAGAGCCCCCTCTAATAAACTTTAAGCATCGCAGGAAAATCCAGTTTATATTTCACAAATGGCGCATCAGTGCAGCGTGTCCCTCAATAAATGTAGTCCCTAGTTAAGAGGGTCGCCCGCCTATATTTAGGTACCCTCCCCACCGCAGAAACATTGTCAGCAATAATAAATATTTACAATAAAAACTACAAAAAATCCTAATACAAAACAACGATAGAGCTCAAATTCGAATACTCCTTTGTGGTGGCACAAGGAAAAATAAAGGTTCAGCGTGAATTGTTTCATACGACTTTGATACTAGGCTGTCGTCCCCTTCCCCTCCTTAACGGAGACATTCTTTAATGTCTCCGTTGGAGAAAGATGAATGGGTAGACATTTTTGTAAAGGTGTATGTTTTTGTTCACAAGTAAAATCGGTTGCGGTTGGTCGACATAATAGCTCCTGTTTCGTTCTCTTATGCCACTGTGGTTTCCTGTTGTCATTCCTAATTTCAAGAGGGGAACTGTATATAGGTAGTTTAGGTATGTACTCATTTGTATCATTATTTAGCACGAAATAAAAAGAAACTAAAAGTAGAACAACGCAACGTTGAAGTAGAAATCACAAAAAAACAACCGACAGCAACTGATCAACGATAATAAACTCGTTGTAAGCAGAAAGGAGTGTCACAAAAACTGGTGTCGGTAGCGGGCGCGTGAAACACTATCTCCTAATCGACATAAAATGGTAGTCATTGAGGCGGCGAGAACGGAAACAACAAATCTTTAGTTGTAAGCTGAGACGCGGCTTCGTCTATCAGCCTCTCACTTTTTGTCGACAATGCCAGAGGCGCAGCGGTGCGCGAGAACGCTTGACAATTCGCCATCGCGCTTGCGCAAACGGTATGCGGCTTTTGACCCGCGAACTACAAGAACATTTATAACTGATGGGATATGACTGTCGACCACCCAGGCCGTTCGTCATCATTGTGTACAAGTATTATGATTTACAATATAATTTTGATTGGGACGTAGGATCGTAGGAAATTTTATGTCTCCATATAACGCTGGGATATTTTAACAAAGGCGATGCGACGTAGAGTCGTTCTGCGAGTTCTAATGATTTTACAAGATCGAGAGAGTGGACGAAAATAAGAATAGCATTAATAAGATTTATGCACGTTTAGCTGTGGTCGCGCGCGTCGATTTGTGAGACGCTTCTTATAGCAGCCGCGCTGGTGCATGCTCGTGCAGGCGCTCGAGCACGAGCAATTGCGCGCATGCGTTAATGGCGACACTCGGCGCACTCGCGATATATTACCGCAATGATATATGACCACCGACGTCGTCCATCATCCTACCACCCAAAAGTTAGCGGAAAAGCGAGTGAGAGCAAAAGAACCCCGAGACGCACATGACTCGCTTTAATGAGCATGTACCGAAGACAGAAATAAGAGGCGCCCGTTTACAGCGCGCTTTTATCGTTATGACATTGTTAAAATACATTTCTATGATTGAAATTTATACGTATGTCATAAATTAACGTCTGCTATAGATTTGTATTGTTCGGATGAAAGCTCTCTCTCTACAGCTATAAATGGCAGGAGAAACCCACTTTATTATTAGTAAGTAGGAAATGTTTGGTTATCTGTCACGTTGATTGCAATTTATTTAATGGTGGTTGTGATGTGAATGTTGAGGATGTTTAATGGATTGTTAGTGTTAACGTAACAATTAAACGTGTAGCAGAGACACAGGGCAAGATGAGTGTGTTGCAAGTTAAACGAGCGCGAAGAGTTGCAGCAGTGCGCGCACGCATGTCGTCTTAATTAGAAAGGCACGAGCCGAGGTGCGAACTCGTCAATCATTGTTTCCTTCGGCGTCTCATTTGATGGATCTGTTTCTATGGACAATTGGGTTTTTTTCAACCATGAATCCTTTAATGATGATACTTAAAATAACACAACGAATCTTAGAAATGTAGATATTAATAGCCGGCTCGTGAATTTGATACTCAATTAACACATTTTATTAGCAAGATGGGATTTTGACTGCTTTTAAGAGATAGTTAACGAAGTATTTATGAGGAAGCCATAGGAAAACCTATTAAAAACTATATTTCTATAATTCAACACGGCATAAAACATAAAATTAAAAATAATAATTTGACACAAACTGAAGCTTAACATCACATTGTAAAGCCGAATTAGTCCGTCGACAGTTAGAGCGCAGGTCGTGATTATGCAATAGAAAGCTATGCACGCCATTAGCGCAATGTTATCACGTCGTGATTAGGGCCCGCCGAGCAGCCAATCCGCGCGCGCTGCCGTCTAATTATACAGGAAAGCGCTTTATTAATAGCAATTACACCCCGCCGCCATATTGCCAAGCGTTTTAATTAACTCGATTCGTTGATTAGAGACAGATGGCGCGAGATTGCGAATGCTGAGCACTCATTAGCGCAGTTTTGACGCTAGCCACTCGATAACTGTAGCGTGATATTATTAATGATAATACCTGATAATTTGTTGGTAAAACTGCGAATGTTTACATATTTTCAATGTGAATGGTAGATTATTTATTGGACTAAATAATATATGTAAGTGGTGATAAAAAGTTTCTTGCATGGCTTGAAAAGTTGGATAATGAATTATTTAGAGGGGGTTACAGGGTAATAACGTAACGTAGCAAACTAGATAGGTGACAATTGCTTTAGCAAATTACCAGCAGGTACCTATTTATGTACATGGTTACATGGATTCAATTTAAAAATTCATCGCACTCCTTGTATTATGTATGTTTTTGCATTTACAAATAATCGAATTGAAATTTCATAATTTTACAACAAACGAAATATAAAATTGGTCGATTCTGTATCTTTTTCTCATTCCAAAACAGAATTTTCTTACTTTTATAGCATATTTTTGTCAGATATCCATGTATTACACCGCTATCATCGACATTAGCTACATTATGTACATTTGCGTCGTGTCCTGTCGTACACGGCAAACTCGCTTGGGCAGCCATTACCGCGAATTATCACTAATAGTTCTCTATACCCGGCCCTAAGTGATTTCTGCTGCATAATACGAGTGACAACAATCTGTGTCGGTGGCCAATGAATATTTCATGTCGGATAATAGGCCTACTTACGGCCGATTGTGGTGCAGTTAAGCGATGATAAACAACGAGCGCCTACGATTGAGTAAGTTCGGATAATCTCGTCAAACAGAGATTGGTATCAGCTGGTCTGTGAGACAGCTTCGGGCTTCCTCGTCGATGGTTGTGGTGTGAAAGTCCAGTTCGGTTTGAATCGTGTTTATTTGAAAATAGAAGGTGTTTATCTACATATTGGAAAGATCAGAGTAACTGTGATAAACTAAGGCAAAAGTTTTAACATTTTTAAAGAGAATTGATTGCGTATAGGGCTTTTAAAGTTGTCAATAGGTGTTGATGACATTCAGCTCTTAAACTATTAAAAAAACATTTTCTATTCTCAACGTACAATTCAATTAGCCAAAATCACTCAACCAAAAACAGCCTTCATACAAAATTGGCACAAAGAAATGTGAACCTGCCGTTTCGTAATGACATTTGATTTGCAAATGTTAGTTGCAGCTTCAATCCACGGTCTATAAACTGCGAAGCACTGAAGCAGCCAAGTGTAGTGTTCGTCATGGTCACCATGTTGGATTGATGGGAGGTGTCGTGTGGCTGGCTGACTGACGAGCTTGACATAGTCACGACTCGTCGCCTTCCCGAGCTGACATGCGTTTGAAACTTTACACTGTGGCTCCTATTACGAGAAAACTAATTCTAACTTCAAAATCGTTGAAGAAGTGTTTATGAAAATTAATTAATTGAATAGGTAGCAATTATTGTAAGCAAACATTTTGTAACAGGTACAGAGTGATGCACAAAGTGGCAAGTTGAAAAAATGTGCAATTATTTCCAAGTTAAGAAACGATGGAAGGAAAATCTTCTTGCAGTGATTGATTATATCGAACCTACAAAAACTCTTATGTTCGGACCCACCCTCCTTGTCATTGCAATTTGGATTATAAAATCAATTAGACCTGTAGGAGTTACAATACGCTATCAGTAAGATCTGTACCATTCGCAGCACGTACTGGACCTACATCAAATAAAGTCCGTGACATTTATGTCAACCTTCTCTGAGGGCATGAGAACAGGCGCACTTAACTATTGAATGGTGATTTATTCATATGTGTATAGCTCTTGTATTCAAGTTTGTTTTAGTTTGAACCTAAAGATTATCAGGTTTGAACAATAATTGCATGTTCCTATCACCTTCATCTCATTTCAACGTCTCCGCCAACGTTCACATTCGACCCGAAAATATCAATTGTTTTGTATCGTCTCAGAAGATTTCAACACATTTTTCTGTCGGCATTAATATTACTGGTAAACGTGATACAATCCCTTTTATATTTACTTTACTTATTAAACTTTTTCACACAATCTCGATTTGCGATTATAAAGGAAAAGGGCGTATCAGCGGCGCTGACGTGTGAGTGACGCGATGACAAATGATCGCGCGCCGCTCGGGATCATTACATCCAGGATCGCCTGTACGCCTGTGCCCGTCCACCATCTCATTATGTTACACTAGTTTTTTCATGAGTGCTAATTAATTATTATGTCCATCAGCCTGTCCGCTTATATCAACAACATTAGAATAGGTTATTTGTAAGCTATCATCAATATCGTATTAAGATGCCGTTGTTTTGTCAGCATGTGTGGCGTCGAATCAATCTGGAATTTGAACATTGAAATACAGATGTAGTCGTGTTAAGGCGTATCTGAAAGAAAAAAAACTGGTGTCGTTCTTAGTGAATTTTTCCCGTAGGGAGAAAGTATAAGATTGATGCGCATTAGAGTCAGTTAATGAGCTGTGGGGCGTGGTTGGGCGGCGGCTGAGGCGCGCGTGAAATATAGTTCTTCCTGGGAGGTCCGGGTACGAAACCGCGTCAAATTTTCGACACTCGCACGATTTTGTCAATCCCGTTGATTAATATCTCTGTCGGATAGACGAAGATGTGAGATAAGTTCAGCCGCCCGGCGTGGTGCCGTCACACGCCGCCTGCGACTCGCTAATGCTAATGCCCGTAAAAATATTTGTAACGCTTCATTTATTAATACGTTTCAATTGCCATATCAAAATATGTGCGTAATAAATCATTTGTCTTAGTCGCTTTTGACTTGTATCTGGCTGGTTCCGCTTGTTTAGTTAAACGGTGAAGCTGATGCTTTAAAATAAGTAGATGGTAAAAAAACTGTACGTAATGTGATGACACACGACTAGCTACGAGTTACCTACTACAAATAAAGAACCAGTTCTTCTTTTTATTTTTATATTTACACCTTAGAATAACATATTACTCTTCGTAGCCTGCCGATAACTCATCGGCTGCCTATCGAAAGCCAGAAAAATATTCTCACTAAACATACACGTGTTTTACCTCTACAGTGGCATTTGGCGACACCACCCTGACATTTACCTATATCCTACTAAATATTAACGTAAAAACCGTGTTCACACAAACAGAAAATTACAAGGTACGACATATCCGCGGACGGGCGGCGCGCGTACCAAATAAAACATTTGTACAATGCACTACGTCGCCATTAGCACGGCAGATGTGGCGTGTAAGTATTTATTAGCGGCAACATAATTAGTGAATTTAAACAAATATTACTTGTGCGTACCATTTTAATTGCAGCGCGCCGAGGTAATGACACACCGTGTGTACCTGCCTTTATTGTAGCGCGCGTGTTGCGCCTTGCACCGGAAACATTGCCTTTTTGTCCCTATATGCGGCTTTCACAAGGAAAAAGAGCATTCAACGAAATATTAATTAGACGTTCACATATTGACAAAACTAATCCGTAGCTACTTAACATTCTTCGAGCTTTTGAAATAGTTGGTTAGCAATGAAATGCTTGGACTGTGTGGAGGCGGACCGTACGGTACTGTGTGGAATTTAGCGTGAAATCTGTCACTCGCAGCAAACGTATGGTGCTCCTACGCTGGAGACGCGTCATGCAGTCACGGAAGTGGACGACTAGCTAACGTTGCTGTCCGGTTATATTATAATCAATCTACATGTATGCTAATAATGTTGGACACTTGTGAAGTGGTTGCGTAGCTTTATCAGTTTTAACGATATGTGCTCGATCCTCGAAAATATTCATATATGAATTTTTTTTATGATTAAAGGAATCACATTGTTATTAAAATTCATCTTATCAAGTCATGTATCCTAGTCTTAGAATATAATACTCTTTATTATGTACACCATAAAAAAATACAGATATAAATGTAATTTGCTTAGTCTTAATAAAGATTTTGATTTAGGTATTTATTATTCATTTGCAAACAGTAATTACGATTTGACTTTTCTCGTAGCTGCTGCTACGAAATTGCTACGAAAAGACAAAAACTATATGAAGATGATTCAATGAAACAGAAACCGCGAGATTTTAGACCTAAGATAACCGTATTGTACAAGTTATATAAAATCCGTGTGTAATTCAGTACAGTTCTACTGGAGGCGGAGACGGCGCGCTCGGTATCCGCGCTGCCGTCGCGCGAAATTCCGGCACCTCGTTTTGTTCCTATTGTTTGCGCGGTTTGCTACGCTAATGGTGTCACATAGCACGCCGAACGATGTCAGAACACGCTCGCACTCCTCTTGTTGCCCGCTTATTTCGGTCGTTAGTGAATTTTTAGAGAATGAATAAATGTACAACGTTTTGTGGGAGGAGCGTACCTGACAGTTATCGTCGTGTTTGTGTAATAGGAACTGTAGAAGGACACACAAAACGGATACAGAAGGAATAGTAGATAAACAATAAATTTCGGTTTAAACATATATCTCGGTAGCAAGCAGCAAGAATCCGGAAAACAGAACCACTGCGCACAGATATACGTACAGCACTCGTACGAATTATTCTTTGTAAATCCGTCGCTAATTCCCGCAAAGCCCACAATTTGGAGTCACGTTCATAGATCGCGGCACGCTTCATATAGCAAGCAATACTCACACCTGCAAGGTTCACAAAGCGCGCCGAGGAGTTTCGCAAGTCGACACCGAAATTGGGAAGTTTGTCGACAATATTGCGAAAACTGCCGCTTGCAACTCCCGACATCGTCTACCCCCGGTTCGCTTATTATAGCGATGTTTAGTAACCTGTGCATGCTTACTAAATTGCCTACAAATAGTACTACTGTTGCTATACCAAACTCTGGTGTTGATGAATTCCCGTCATCATTTTAGAATGTGCACGAAACTGCAGGGTTGCATCCCAGATATCGGAACGAAAATTCGGGTTAAAACATTCATTTTTTATTTTAAATTGGATTTGGAATTTAATACTATAAATATAAAAGGCTTAGGTACTCCAATAGTTAGACACAACTTCTCAGCAAAAAAACAAGCACTGTTTATGTAAGCAAGTGTTTTATCAAAGAATAATTTGTAACAACTGTTCCATAACTTGCTAAGCCGAGCTTAGGTAACAACCTACAGCTAGGTTGGTAGTAAGTTAGAAACACTAGGGTACAGAGGGCTATAGTTAGGTTGTTTTCATTTCCATAAAGAGGGAGCCATTGCGACGGCCGCGTAAACTCACTAGTCCGTTGCCAGCAGTTAGTTATGTCATCTAACGCGTGTACACACCACTATAGCCCTTAAATCCAAAGCAATATCGAAGATAATCGTATATACGATGTTTAGCGTTGCGGTTTTATATGCAATGACATATTGTTGAGGTATGAACCACCCATGTGTTTTTATGTTTACCGACGCTATGGTGAATCAATTCAGTAAATGAATACTTGTAAGTACATACAAAAGGAAGGTGTTTAGTGCAAATAGTACTTTTTTGTGTTTTAGCATGGTTGTAGGCTTGACATTGATTGATGAGGCTACTACAAATATAAAATTAATTAATGTGTAAACCATCAATTCCATAAAATTGAATGTATATTATATATATTTTTTTACAAAACTAGGTACTAATATGTTTCAAACTATAAAAGAAACGGTAGATTTAGTTCTGTGGACATTAAATTATTTTAATTAACTAACTTCCCATTTTTAAGAACCAGTTTAACAGCAGCTTGACGAAAGTGCTGCCATAGCCACGTCATTCTAACCTGTTAACGGCTCATAAAAATAGAACCCCTATAAAAAGCTAACTTACAAACTAACATTCTCAAAAAAAATATTACGTTAAGCTGAAACGATATTTTACTTCAGCTACCTATGTCAACGTCTGGCCGGGACGTGCCCTATGTCTGCGGCTGCTAATGTCGTCAGTTCTAGGGGTTACAGGGTGGTAGGTGGCAGGGGGTGGTAGGGGGTGGCAGAGGCACGTACTGACTGTTAAAACGCTACATGTCAACGGCGAGCGGGCGGAGCTTCGTCTCAGTCCTAGCGATGGAGGCTCCGCGATAATGTCGTGACCTATATGATAGCTGGCGACTCGCACCAAATAGTTGCGATGAGTTTCAGTATTAACTAGTTTAATGAAAGAATCAGCTTTAAATATCGAATAGTTACTTCAGTTCTGCTATTTCGGTTGACATTAATTGTTTTATTATGTAGTACAAACCTATTAAGCGCTACATAGTAACGCGAAATATTCCAGACTAACACTAAGATATCATTGTATCGTGAAGTGTTAGAAATATGTTTACGTCCTTATTCATTTAACGTGCCATAAAATTTCTGACATTAGAGCCGTTTGCAAGTGTTTGTACCATATTTTAATAAAAAGATATCGGGCGTTGTATATCTATATAAATCATAATAGTGATTAATAGATGGCTCTACTGCCTCGTTGGCACAGAACAGACAAAAGAGACCTCTTTTATCTGTTTTGTGCTCGTTGGTCTACTTGAATGACTCGTTGGTCCAGTGGTCGCAAATGCTACTACCGAGTATGAAGTGTTAGGTTCGGTTCCCAGGTCGGGAAAAGAGTTATTGGGTGTTTCCATTTGGAATTTCTCAGTAGCAGCAGTATAGCAGCAGTATAGGTGTCCTCTGTCTAACCCTTCGGGGATACAAGCCGTGATGTCATGTAAGATGGGTCTATTGTACTTCAGACGGCTCAGAAGACTACATTGTTTTTGATAGTTAATTGATTCAGGCGTGACTTTGCGGAAATCCATTATAAAATACAATAGACGTAGATATATTTAGTAACCAATTCCGCTTGGCTATTCTTCAAGAGTCCTAAAAAACCCTGTAAGAAATCGACACGTGTTTCACCTCTCAACGAGGCATCCTCAGGATGACGATTGACCAATTGCAAACCAGAACGCGACGTGTTACCACACCGAGCGCTGGACGCAAAGTCTTTGCGTCCAGCGCTGTATTTTATTGTTTTTGATTCCGTTAATAATCACAAAGAGTCATTAGTGCGCTGGACAGTGCCGTGAGTAATGCCTACATGAAACGCATCTGTCATCAGCTCGTTGTTGCATCAAAGACGCAGCGATGCGCGCGCGGTGGTCTTTGCCATTCGTTTTGTGCTGAAACAACGCCTTGTGTTTATTACCTCTGAGAATTCAACTGATCTATTTTATTGTTTTTTTCTTTGCCAACAAATTCGTAATCGTTTCCATGAAGTAATTTTAAAGGTCTGTACAATGGTTCATATTATGCTTACTTATAATTTCAAACAATTGGATACAAACATAACATAACATCACGCCTGTATTCCCCAAAGAGTTAGGCAGGGGTATACCTCTAGTACACCCACATTACACCAGTTATGTTTTTAGTCCCATGTACCAGGCACAACCAGACTTCAGGCTGCCACTGAGAAATTCCAGATGGAAAAACCCAATAAAACTTTGCCCGACCCGGGAATCAAACCCAGGAGCTCGTGCTCAGCAGTAGCGCTTGTGACCACTAGACCAACGAGTCACTGAATTGAATACTACTGTATTATAAATCCACGTCTGCTGCCTAGTAGCAGCAAATAGCGAAGGCACCGGATGTCAACGGCACAGGGCGGGAGGGCCGAAGTACGTACATAAACATTTTCCGCGTACTTACTTCCATAAATTAGTTCCCGCGAAGGCGCGGTATAAATACCCGCGAAACGCCGCAACACTCGCTCATTACCTACTAATAGTTTTACTTATCGGCTTCCTGTACACTTCACAACAACTCGGCCTGTTGACGACTCATGAATCATTCGTCTAGCTAGCACGTACTCCGTTACGTGACAACCCTTCGCACCAATCGATATCTGTTGTCCCCGAACTATCAATACAATAACTCCCCCGACGCACGGTAGACAAAACAGTCGTCAAAATAATAAGCACCTTCCCCATTGTCAGACAACAATACAAAAACGACGCGTCTCGGCGAAAATTCCAAATTACACCTCACGAAGTTTCCCAGCCGTTTATCCGTATTAAAAAAAGTTGTTCGACAATCACCTATCATTACGGGAGGCGTCGGCCTAACGCGCACACAAAGGGTGCTGCCACCGGAAGAAAACGACAAAAATTAAAAGTTTCCTCCAAACAAAACAACAGCTGTCATATTAAACCGTCAAAGTAAAGATTACGAATGAAATATTCACGGTGAAAGCGGGGCTCAGGCCGTGGTTATGTAAATAAGTGGCTACGAAAATGTACATAATTAGTTTACACGTTTTCTCGAGCACCCCGCCACCCCTCGCGGCATATTGGCGGCGCGGGCGGGGGCGAGGGGGCAGATTAGCTCGCGATACACTTGCCAAGGGTACATTTACATGAATCACACATCTATTACACGCGTATTCAAATAGGCTGCATGTGTTCACTTCACATAACCTAGATAACAACAGATAGGGTTGAGTGCTTGAATTATTAATACCCAAAAATTAAAATTTTCCATTTCGTTTTATTACAATTAGTGTTTCAGTTTCCACTTTAATTATAAACATGGCAATCGTTTCCATGACATGTTTCAATATGTATCGTAGACTTGTCATTAGTGGCTATTAGAGGTTCTCAATAATTTATACATTGTTTTCTAATGAAAGGGTTTGATCGCGCTAGAATGACAGCTAATCTCTTAATAAGACACAGTAAAGTGAATTCGCGATGTGACAGGGGTGGCAGGCGGTGTCGTCGACGCCGCGACGCGTTCCCGGCCCCCCTCGGCCGCATCCTCCTTAATTCTTTTGTCGTTTTCAGCTCCGTCAAATATCGCGTTTCCCGTTTGCATACATTTTCAGTGCTCCCTACGGCCGCGCGTCTCGCCGTCGCTCAGTTGCCGTCTTTCACGAATAAAATTAGTGTCGGCAGCGTGACACCAACTGAATTTAAGCTTAATAAGATATTTATAAAGAAATTTCCGATTCAGCGGCAAAGTTCAAAATTTGACTCTGACTCCGCAAAGAGTTTGGTGGCGTTTTCAATTTAAACTTGGAACAAGTTAAATAATGTGCGAGCTCCGACCAACTCGATTCATTTAAGGTTTTAGTGAAATTAGCTTTTGAATTGGAATGACACTGAAATATCCACGGCATCAGTTGGTAAAGTTTAAGCTGTATTAAGGTTTCATTAATTAATCCTGCTTTTTCGATAAAATTTTAAATGCCAAAAGACTTCGGTTGAGATGAAACGACTGCCAAGTTATGATCTTCTAATTTAAACAGGGTGATATTGTTGAGAATTTTATAAGTTGTAAACTAAACTGCAGTTATAAACAATACTTGATCTGTTTGCCGTCGTGACTTTGTACCGGACTCTAGGCTACGTCACAAAGGTGCGCTATGTCTAGTGATGTGTGGAAGACGGCGCGGCGGTGCGGCGGCCGAGCGCGGGTTGTGAGTGAGTGGCAAGTGAGCGGCAATGGTCCTCGCGGCGCGTGTGCATTTCGCGCGTCGTGCCCACCTCGCGTCTAATGTCGCACATAAATCAGAGGTAACGCGCCACCCCGGCACCCCGCCGACCCGCACCCCCCACCTCGCCACCGATAAAATTCCAAATTGTTTTCTCGCCCCCGGTGGGCGCCGCCCTCGGTTCGCTCTTAAACGCCGTTTCAAGTTGCACTTGTGAATCGCACTTTTTACTGTTCTTGAAATTGGCGTTGCGAATTGCTTTTCGACTCTGCTCGATTCGAGCTTTTATCGGAGTCGGTTATGTTTAACGATTGTACGAAAAATTTGACAATGTTTTTTTTAAACGCACTATCGATGCGAATGGGCAGAGGCGACACGTTGGCATTGGTAAATGCGAGCCAATTAGAAGATTAAGCGTTGACAATTACGGTGTCGGATCACGATCGTATATCAACAATTATCGCGCGAGTGCGACAAATGGCGAGCTGGACTCGTGCACGTGTAAGCGCGGTGTGCGCCCAGCGTTATCGGATCAGCAAAAATATTTTAAACCTGTGGATACGCATAAACCGAACCCTTTCGATAAATTCTAGGAACATGATTTGTGTGTATGCAATGAAGAATAGGTACTGCATATTACCAATCCACATCATAGGCAAGCGTGAGCTTAGTTTTTAAAATCAGTTATATTATATGGTAGATATGGTTCAGTTCTAATTTAATGCAGAATTAAGAAAATATAAAGAGACTGAACATATGGATGGTCAAATGATCGAACCAGGTCTAATAGCAGTTGCATGTGAAAGATGAACTTTAAGAAAATGTAGGTGCAGCCTTATTTTTACGTTTAAGAAGTTTATCTAGGAATATTGAAAAACCGACAAAACTTTAAAACATTAAATAAAGCGCATCCAAAAGTATTGCTAACTTCACAAGTTGGGCTTTTAACAAACGCGATTTGTAGGTACATACACACGGGGTAGGCTACAATATTGTTCGATAAATCGCTACGGAGCTAGTTGTGGGAATTCGTAGCGCGATGAGCCATTACAGGTAAAAATGTGCTGTGTGGGACACA
The DNA here is from genome assembly GCA_948473465.1 of Lithophane ornitopus. Lineage (NCBI taxonomy): Eukaryota > Metazoa > Arthropoda > Insecta > Lepidoptera > Noctuidae > Lithophane > Lithophane ornitopus. The sequence continues at coordinate 12,405,173 of OX419617.1, read as the reverse complement.
AGACTAATATTTAAAAAGTTTAAATGTTGGGGGCTGGTGCATTATTTAGGTTTTTTCACATATTTTAAAGAGTCAAATTAAAAGATTTTATATTGAAAAAAAGCATGCAAGTATATTTCAGCAACTACGGAAATCTGAAACGAGGCTTTAAGAATTTTTCCATTCCAATTCTCTGACTCAAGTAACGATTGAAACCTGACGCAATATATAAATCTATCAATGTATGTTGATAACAAATATGATAAACCCAAGATTACACAAGTCTGAGAAACAAGACCAATGATTTACCTGCTACGACCTGACTTCAAAAATTTACTCATCTGATTATCAAAAAAGCAAACAAGCGGGATTTATGTCGCACCCATTATAAAGAAACATGTCAAAATATTTTACTACATGCCAGAGCCACGGGCCCGCAAAGAGTCGACGAGTAATTTATAAACAAGAACAATCTTAATTTAGATGCTATGTGATGTTCTGTTAAGTTAAAATGCCTTTGAATACACACGTATAAGATAAAAGTGTGTTTATATATCATATGTGGAAGATTTACGATGGTTAGATGCTGGTGAGAAGTAAATCAAAGAGCGTGTTGGCTGCCAACTGTGTGCTCCGACGATTAGAGTGTTGGCAACGAGAACCGGTGAAAACATCTTCAGCGGACTACGAGCCGCTATCGACGACGGATCCTATTGTGTATTAGTAAAACATGTTAATTTAAATCTGTTAGCACTGTTCCCACATATATACGATACATTATGACTGAGCGCATATAGCTATGCTAATCTAATACATAAACTCTATCTTTTTCTATAGGGTTTTATTTTATTGATCTGAATGCAGTTAATATAGTCTACTTGAAAGTTCGGTCTTTCGATAAAGTTCACTGATGTATTTAGCCATAGTTTCATAGAGGATTTATTTTTATTTTTACAATTAAAATAATTATGATAATTAATAGCATCAAGCGTAATGAAATTAAATTGTTTATTCTTTAAATAGGATATCGGAATCACGTCTTAATAAAAAATAAAAAAAATAAGCTAGATGAGGTCAACGTTCCCTATCTGACTACTCTGAGACGAAAGGCCGAAACAAACTCAGAGGTCGCAGCCTCTTTTAAAGTCCAGACATAATCATGCTCAGGCCTTATGAGGAATATAGATTAGCGTCTGAAATGTTATTTTGAGGAAAGAACCACACAGATTTGTCAGTAATGGTGGCGCTCAACTCAAAAAGTATGGGGCTCAGCACATTATATATAAAATATATAACACGCATATATTTATTAGGAAAACCCACACTCTTTCAAATCAGAAAAAAATACACCAAACCTCAAAACAGTCACAACTAATGATAACAATTAATTCAATCGACAGATGTTGTCATTTCCGATATTATCGGCGTATTAATAAAACGCTCCTAATTTGTCGAACACAATAAACAAAGGCATCAGATGGACTCTCCGTTTATGAAAGCTTTTGCACACAAAGCCGCGTAATCGACAAACATCAAAATATTTGCCGAGCGGATGAAAAATGGGTCCCCGTTGAATAAACTAAAAGAGCGGTGCACAACGCGGCAGGTTTTAAAACGGAGCTTACAGAAACGCGATTAGCATGCCAACTAGCGACGGACAAACCGACATATTTACATTATTCTATTACGCGTGCAGCGATTATCTTTTGGGGTGAGATAATGTGTGGGGATTTCATTTTGTTGCAGTCTGCCTTTTGTATTTTTTATGGGGCATGAAATATTAAATCAGTAATAGGGATTTGATTGAGACCGTTTGGAACTTATTACTGTGACAAACATTTTAAGTTTTACGAACTTGTTTGTGTGTACATTACGTTTATTTTTTAAATGATCTCTGAATATAGATATTCGGATTCGGAGATCATTTTATTAAGGACGGTGCACCTAATTCGGTATCACCTACTCGACATATTGCACGAAAATTCGGCCGACAAATCTCTGCGGGGCAATTCAATTACAGTGAAAGATCCCTCATAAGCGAATCGTTTTTCCAAGTCATTAATTTTTTCGAACGACACGGGGCTCCGCGTGATACGGCGGGGTGGGTCCAGGCGCGCGGCTATCTCGCGAGATAATGCTGATTTATGCGGGCGGCCGACGGTCGCGATTCGTCGCGCATCGTCGCCGCGACATGCGAATGTCGCGCGATCGCATCGTCGCCCGCGTCAGTTTGTTTAGCCGCTACCCGCGTCCCGCGCCCGTCGTTCATTTGTGACGGTTAGTTGGCGAGATTTATGCTAATCGACGGGGCCGACTCGGATAAGCCCGCGTGACGCTGTGTGGCAAATTGTCTCCCATTGCGACTTCCCAAAGCCCTTTGTAACGCCTGCTATCGCGCTCCATCTTTTATTACCGATACCAGCCGTATCTAAAGCATCGATAATGTGGAAAAAGAGATAACGTGAGGTAATTATGAAGATCTATCGCATCTAAACATCCTCATAAAAACGAAACATGGCTACAATCATTTTTTGCGAACGGTTATTATAGCAAATCAACACTGTTATTATTGTATTCTGTGTTGCTAAATTCGGAAATGAATGCGACTGGTAGGTATACAATATTTCCAGATGTCGTATTTTATGGTGCGTGGTAGAAAAACTGGACGCCCGAAGCGTCGTTAACTCGAGAACATTATAAGGAATAAATAAGTGAGGTATTAATACAGCTTTATAGTCCGTGAAAGAGCCTTCATTGTTTTGTACATTATACCCGGCCTTTGTTCACATTTATTTGTATGGAGACGACGTATTTAGCATTAAATAAATTCCAAGGCGAAACTGTGAAATGGGTTAGATTCCCTAATTAGGTTCAGGTATCGAGCTGTTGGATATTGTATGAGTTTAGCTTCAGCGATAGATTCGAGAAACGTCTATACATTATGTTATTTGAAATAACGGACCTAAAAGAGAATATTGGTGGAGCGTTTATAAGCGGCGAGTATCGTGCGGTTTGTCTGAGTAAGCTGCAACGTTATCAAAAGATTAGGTTTGCGAATTTGTCACGATCGGTGGGCTGTCGCGTTGATTTACGCTGGCGTCGATAAGCGTCGCCAGTGGGCCGCTCCGCCGCGCGGCTCACTACCGTTCTAGTGTTTCCTCGATAACACTTACACACAAATCATTTTCACCTGCTCGAACGTCAAATATAGCTAAGCAACTAGTTTTTAGATTTAGTCGAATTTAATCAGACTTTTATGTGACAGCAGTCCTTACACCTCGATTTGATTTATTTCAGCAGTTCCAATAGTTCCACGGTGAACTTTTATCAAAGACTATTGACCAGAAAAGCCCAGTGTCTAATGAAGATGCTTCAATTTTTTTAAATTTTATTCGGTATTTCTGAATCAATAAATTATATTTATCAACCGTCACGTACATATTTGAGCATGTCTAAACCGGATAAGCTCTACTATGATTTCATTTTTCTTGTCTTAAGGCTCTGTTATACAGTTAGGTCTGGTTAGGTCCAAGTTTATGTTGAATACTTAGAAATCATTCAGACAAGTAAAGATTTTTCTCAGATGAGTGCATCGGAAAAGTCTTCAGCTAGTTAATTTCAGATCACCATCAGATAATTTTACGTTTTAATGAGATGAAAGTTCGATCTGTTGTAGCTGTAACGAGCAGATTATTTGGAGGGCAATTATATTATGTTCGATTGATGTGATCGTTACGTTTTTGATTGTGGCGTTCATTGTTTAACGTGCGAGTATCGCACGGGCGGCTAGCAGCGGAGGCGCGGCGCGGCGCGGCGGCGGTCGATTGCCCATTGTTCGGCAGCGCGCCGCGACCGACACGCCTCGCGCCGTCGCCCTCACTGTGCCACCTACCTTATCGCCTCTGAAACGCGCCGTCGATACTGCCTTGATCTCGTTAACCAACAATCGCGATTCGATTACCTACCTACCACAGAGTTTTTAATTTCTCGTCAAGTTCAACACGAGAAGCCTAAAAACAATTCGTTTCGTCATTTAAGTGGTTAATAACGCGTGCTTTACGTCAGTACTGCTTGTTATGAATCCGCCTCTCGGTTCAATTAATGAAAAATTAATTGCGATAAAACGACTTCTGTTTTCAACCGACCGTTTTAACGCAGGTAATTAAAAATAAATGAATTGCAATTTGAGCGTTTGTCATAATTGACAAATACCCAATGTGCCGGAAATCAAGTCCATAAAAGTACTGATGTATAAAAAGTTATGAGACAAATCTTTTTTAATTAATTTAAATGTGTTCGCCGTAGATAAATAGGCGTTAGTAATTTGGCACTAATGCTTCCCGATTAATTTATAACCATTGAATTATACCTTTAACAGTTAAAACTAAAGATAACAATAAGAACTCACCTTCCAGTCTTAGTGATAATCATTTCTGTTCCTAATTCGTTGAACTTGTCCCAGAGTTCTTTAGTTTCGAGGTGGCACTGTATGTGTCGCATCTCCTCGCTGGACCACCGCTCGGCAAGCTGCGGGTTCCTGGGGGGTGGCGAGAGAGGCCGTGAGCCACTCGGGGCTCCGCTAGCGGACCCGGCCTCCGACGTCGACGACACATCCACGGGGGAATCCCGCTCGAACTCTGCGAGTGGCGGGGACGGAGAACCCGAGGCAGATGCTGTCGCGTCCACGAACTTTTCTGAAAGAACAAATGACATACGTCAATCGTCTGAGTTCATTAACATGCGAGGTCATTAATGTGGGCTGACAAATAAAAATTCTTAACATTTTATTATTGTTTTACTAGTTAGTTTAGAAATCTCCAGAAAAATAGATGCGTCATTAAAGATGTATATTTAGTTAAGTAGCCACTAAAACATTTTTCCGCTTTGTCGTGAAGAAAAACCTGTCATCATAATGAAGTCATTATGAGGCTACAATCTTAGAAGCGACGGCATCAAAACAATTTGGAACATCTGTAATTTCTTTATCACATACTTTTGACACATATTTTATAAAAATATCTCTTCGTCTTCTATCTCACACTCTATTAACTGATAGATTGACAACCGACAAACTGTCTTATTTATTTTAGGTGTTAAAAAATTAAAAGGCGCTGTGTCCCTGGATTCAGCATCTTGTATTGATAGGCCCTTTGTCAAAAATCTGTCTTAACGAGTTGTCGGCGGTTAGACTTTTTTACTGGATTACATTTTGCTGTATCTACCCTACTTTAGTACAAATGGAGAGATTTTTTGATATTCAGTTCAAACGAAAAAAAAATCATATAATTAAAAACCTCTTCTAAAGGATTTTCAGTTTGTGGACTTTTTAACCCATTACGGTCAACTATATACCTATTCAAAACTTGCTAATATTTTTATTCAAATATCCATGATTACGCCATTGTTGTATATAAATAAAGCCGTTTCAGAAGTATATTTTATATATATGCCTACTTTATTAAAGTACCTATCTTGAAAATACCTTGAGTAGGGACATAAGCTGGGCTTCTGTTTTAAAATTGGAAAAAAACAAAAATGTTCAACAGCATATAGGCTGGGAGCCTACTTGCCATTTATTTATTTATTTATTAAATATTTTGTAGACTTAACAGGTCAACCCAAGGCGTCTACAAACAAGTTACATTTTCGTAACATACGTGTACAGCCGTATGAATAGGCCCATTGTTATGATAATCCTTATCATCGCTTCAGGCTGTAAATTTCCTCTGGTGGGTGATTACGGCTACGTAGCGACACAGAGCGACCCTGAGACGATAATGTTATAATCATCACGTTAGCCATGCCGATTGTTAGTAGCTGCCACTCTGCTAAGCTTGTGCCTTGCACGTTGCATTATGTTGTTGAAATATCATTAAGTATTGTGATTACGTTTTATTGGTTATTTTTCGTTTACGGTTTGGACCTTCCCTTAAAGTTTACAGATAACATAATTTTAATATCATCCATTAATTTTGTTTTAAAACGGCCTCGTTCTTGAGCAAAACTCATGACTTTTTATATTACTTGAGTAAATATTAAATTGTACTATTAAGCCGCAGGCGCTTTACTTTATATAAATAATTTCATCACCACTGCTCTCAAAACGGTGAAGGAAAACATCGTGAGGAAACTGGCATGTCCTAGAACCAAAAATTCGAAGACATGTGACATCTACCAACCCGCACTGGGCCCACTCCTTCTCACAGAGAGGAGGCCTGTGTCCCAGTAGTGGGAACATAATAGGCTGATTTTGCTTATGCTTATACTACTAAACCGGTCACTATCCTTGGGAATCGTCCTAGGCCCTAAAGTTCTGTAAAATCTGTATTATTTGATTTTCAGTCGTAATACAATCAATCCTAGCAGTGTATTTATACACCTAAGTTCTTATTTTTTCAGTAACTGTAACTAATTGTGAAGCAGCATTTGTGTTAATTATGCAGTTACACTTCTCTTCAAAAGGTTTTGGAAACTGTGCAATTTATTCAAAAGGTTTTGGAAACTGTGCCATTAGATTTCAATTAGACTTCAATTTCAAAAGGTTTTGGAAACTGTGCAATTATCAAATGTAAGGAATTAAAAACCGGCCAAGTGCGTGTCGGACCACGCACAATTAAGGGTTCCGTAGTTGCGATAAAGGAAACAAAAAAAATTATATATTCCGTTAGAACATGTTATTCTCTTCACTTTTCACTATCAGACCAAATCTTTAGGGCAATTCCCTGCGCTGTTATACGATTTTGAAAAATACTGTTTTCAGTATGTTTTAGTTAAAATAGTAATCTAATTAAAGTAATAGCTTGTAGTAATAAAAAATGAAGAGAAAAACTCTTTCGCAATACAGCTTTTTTTTGTTTGATTTTTACACATATAGCCCAAAAATTTATGGACGCTGAATGTTTTTCTTTATCCCAAGAACAAACATAACATTGTAGTTGACAAACATGTTCTCCCATACCAACTGCAAATTGTAAATTAGTACGCACAATATTGAGAGATTTACCATGTTATTTTAAGACTTTAGAATTCTATAGGTTTTCCTGTAATCTATGAGCAAGAACCACTATCTGCATTTTTTTCGTTGGCTCAGCAGTTTCGGAGATAAGGATCGCCAATTTTCATCTGTTTTCTTAAATATCTCTAAAAGTATTTATTTTAAAATTACAAAAAAATGTATTTGAGATCCTCGCAACAAACCCTTTAATTTGATATGTCACACGGTACAATCTGCAAAACTTTTATTTATAGACAATTAAAATTACTTTTTACGTTAAATTAAATTTAGTATATTAAATATTATACTACTTAATATACTAAATTGGTCCATTAGATTCGGAGCAAATTGGCTGTGACAGACGGACAGACAGACACACGAGTGATCCTATAAGGGTTCTGTTTTTTCCTTTTGAGGAACCCTAAAAATTAACACAGTCACTTTAGGAAGACATAATTATTGAATATGCCACTTAAATTTTGCAAAGTATTTGTTAATTGATTTAAACACAAATTCAATACTTAATAATAACTTCAAAGAGGTTGAAAATAGACACCAGCTCTACATTATAAATCGGAAAATTTATTTAGAATTCTTCAGACGTATTTGAATCGGCTTTTTAAATTGTTTTTCATCGTTCAAATTGAATGTCAACATAAAGTAATAACAGGTGCTTATTGTGTATCGGATTCATGTAAGAGAAAGATTACAAGTAGATATTATTTTTATGGTAATAATTCCAAAGGCAATTGGAGGACCTTAAAATGTCGTGATGGCCCAATGATTAAGACCTCGTCTCTCATGCCCGGGCCCAAATTCAGACAGTACAAAGTGCCTTTTTCAATGCATATGTACTTTCTAAATCTATCTTAGACATCACAAACATTGGTGAAGGAAAACATCGTGAGGAAACATGGACTCATAATTTATATAAAACTAGCGCTCCTGCTTCGCACGGTTTCTACGACTTGATAAAACTTCAAGATTTCTTAATTATATGTAACTTTATTACTAACCTATTAGACACATAAACCTTCCGGAATAAATTCTCTAAACGATGGTGAAAACTTAATCAAAATCTGTTGCGTGGATTAGAAGAACAATGCAGACACACAGGCAAACACGAAAAGCTACTTTAATTTATAATTATGTATATAGATACTTATAGATATAAATCTGAAATCACCAACCCGCTTTGAGCAAGCGTGTTGATCAATGCTCGTGCCTTCTCTGTATCAGAAGAGGTCTTTGCCGTGCAGTGGGACAACAATGGGCCGGTATTATATGCAAAAGGCTACGAATACGACTTCGATTAAGGCTACGACCGACGGTTTGGCCTGTGTGACATTCACATATTAACTTATCTACTAATTTTAATTTGTGATAAAAAATCCTGTAATGCATTTGCGACAAAGGATTCATAGGCTCCTTACTCTTTGATTAAAGTAAGTTGTAATAATTTAAGTTTTGAGCTACAACAAAACATTCACTTTTCAGACTTTTTTGTAAATCGGTTTTTATGCCGTATCTTGTAGTTGGCGCAGTACAAACGATTAAATAGCATGTATAATAATTTATTTTACTTTTTAGCTTATTTATTTAAACATGTTTTCTTTGCCATTACAGATAATAATAAATCTAATGCGACTACTTGCGAATGCGATTGCTTTGCTTTTATTTAGTTTAATTTATGTAGGTTAACGATCTTTAACTAAGTTAAAAAAAATGTAGACAATAAAATGGATAGATTTTGACACTGATCAAACACACAGGTAAGTATGTGTTTGATCAGTGACAAAACCTATCCATAATAGATTTTAAATTAAGTTCAACAAATATTTCCATTTCTGTTTTTACGCTTAGTTGTGGATGGAAAAGAATGTCATTAATATGCCAGCCATCAAGAATTAAAAGTGGATTAAGAGTGGATATAAACATAGGGCCGTGACTCACCAAAGTGGATTAGAAGGGAGGATGAGAACAAAGATGTCAAAAAATTATAACATCCCTTTCAGATCTGTTCGTGAAAAATATTGTCATTCAATTTTTATAAGCATTTCCTGTGACGGCAATTGTAGAAGTAAGGATTAATTTACCTAGTTAAGTATAGTAATTGCCTTTAGTAATATATCTTTAGTTTCAGAATTACTGACATTTAATGAAAATTAATCACTTGCTGTGATTAATTTTCATTAAATGTCAGTAATTCTGTACATGTTTTGAAAACATTTTCCTTACATTTCTGGGATTGATTTAATGCAATGATGATGTGGTTCATTACGAATACTATTTAGAGTTTAAACACCTACAAAGTTAACTCAGAAATTATGGAATTGCATCGTGACTTTTGGAAGAATCTTTCTTATTGGACATACCTATTCTCCAATCCAACTCACAGAGATAATAATATTGATTAAAGTAGGTAATAGAATTGGTTGAGGAAATAACGAAAGAGCCCAAAAGTAGAAGTAAAGGTAGTCAACAATAACTTTATTATAACAATGTGTACATAATCCAACCCACCCAATTGTACTTTTCAAAGCCCCAACATTAGTATCAATAAAATACTTTAGGCACCTGATAAATAATCATCGAAATATATGATGCAGTCTCGATTCAAAATGTTTCTCGCTAAAGATATAAAACTTAGTTTCCATTTTAATTTTATGATACTATCAAAGTTACTGTAACTAAAAGGTGGTATCATAAATTACTCGTGAGTGTACAAAAAGATCGAGTATTTTATTGACGGACATTGTTAAAAACGTATGTTTGTCTAAACAACATGAAAAAACAGAATGATAGCTTTAAATTATATCCTTTTTTATTTATCTCTTCTGTTCTTTTTCATTGTCATAATAACACAGGTCAAGTTTATAAAGTCATTATGTTAACGTAAATAGCAAATTTTGATAGAAAAGGGGTTCTGATTGGGGTCTTGAGGTCTCAGCTAAATGGTAATGAAGCGTGGTGTTCAAGGCCCAAATGTAATCCAGTATGTATTGGGTAATGGGACGCATTCAAATATAAAAGTCCCCAAGTAATTAAACAAAGATTTTGTTTTTATTTATCAAAAATAATTACTTTTTACATAATAATTATTCGTTTTATTTTTTTAAGGCTCTTCTGTGTCTCTTTACGATTATGATAATACGCAGCTCAAGTTTATAAAGACATTATGTTAACGTAAATTTTGTGGCAAACAATTTGCTGATAGGTAACATTAATATTTATTCGCGATAAGAACTAGCTATAAATTATAATATCGGAATGTTTTCATTTTACAAGAAAATATTACAATACCTTTAATGACAGCCATATCCAATCGATGGCTGTTATGTTCGATTAGGGAAATATGCTTTTAATATTGTCACATTTTTCAACGTTTTATGTGACTAAGAGTTTTATTGAAATAGAAGTTTGTATAGGCCTAAATAATTAAACATATGATTTGTTCTAAACTTATTAGAATACAAAAATAAATATAACATAATATAAATAATATTTTATTTCCATCAAGGTAGGAAATAAAATATAAGAATTTCTTGATCTAATAACAATAAAGAAACAAAGAAAATTAATACTTTTCAAGAGGTTGAAACATCGAACAGTTCATATCTAATAGTTTTTGAAAAAAGTTTCAGAGCTCTCTCTTGGTTTCATGAAAATATAAAAATGAACTCACAAATAAATTGAAGCTACTTAAGTGAGTTTGGACAATAACAAAAAAGAGTGTAGCTACTTGAACATATTTTACTACTTCGAAAGTACCTGTATGAAACCACAAAAAAATCTTACTAAGCTTGATGAAGAAAATAAATTATTTTTGTGTCAGTGTAGGGGAGATTCGTTCTACCTGGCCTTAACCTTGTACAGGAGAGCTTGTCAAACAATGTTTATAGCTGCTAGTTCCACTTAATAAAGTTTTTGTTGAACTTTTACTTCTGAAAGGAACTTAATCTTATTGGAATTTAACTTTGGAGAAGTTTTTAATGGGTTTTGCCAACTTGCAACAGTTTGTTTCTTAACTTTTATAACTGACTTCATCCTGATAAGTTCACTAGTATGATCTACAATATTAACCCAAGGTTCAATAATCAGTTGAATGGTTAGTTCGATTTTGTTTTATTTGTCTTAGTAGTAAGTAGTAACAAAGTTTGAAAGACTCACCTAAAGGCATGAGCGTGTCTTCCCTGGGGTCCCTGTGCCTTCGCCTCTCTCTCCGCTCCTGGCGGTCCCTGGCCATGATGGCGGCGATGGAGAAGTCAGTGGCGCAGGGCCGCGCGGAGCAGTCCTCCTCCATGGCGGGCCCCTGCCGACCCTCGCCCTGCAGCAGCATCAAGTTGACCGCTTGCGAGCCCAGCCTAGCCCCAGCCGACCACTCGCCGTCACCGTCCGAACATCCCATCGATGTTCCAGTACATAATCTTGGCAAATTTCAAATTGAGATTCTGCTGCAGATTGCACTTGCTACTGGTGACTATGAATACTGACCAGATACGCTTTGAAATAGACAAACAAACGTAAGAAAATATTTAAAGTTAAATAACTTTTCAAGAAAAATAAGAATTTTCAAGATTTACAGGGATCGCAAAAATCACAGATTTTACGAATAATATAAAAAGCACAAACTTTTCAGCGAGTCTTTTACAGAACAACGCAAGAATGAATGGTCGCTACGTGGTTCGGTATCGTTATCACGGTGTGTAAGTTTCGTACAGTGTGTTGAAACTTTTTACGCGCGCTCTGGACGCGGGTAGAGCGGACCGGTGCGGCTCGGCGCGCTGTGGACTCGACTGAGGCGGCGGCAGGCGGCAGGCGGCGCGCCACAGGGAGGGGCCTGCATCGCCGCCCTATGCCACCACACTCCGACCACGCACACACAACCGCTTTTTTATTATTTCTTTCTTATTAAGTCCGTCCCGCTCGCGCTGGCCTCGCTGCTCGCGCCCGTCCCTCTCGCCGAGCGAGTTTTTCTCCGTGTGATAACTATTGAAATTCGCTAAACGGCTCACCGCGGCGCGGAAAAGGCTCTCTCGTTAAACGGTGAGCCGATTGTATCGAGGTATTTATTCGAATTACTCGGTGCGCCGACGCTTCGCATCACTATTTATGCACTGCGAGAGCTTGCCGCCATGGATGGGGCTGTGCCCGCGCGCCGATTACCGCACAATATTCGCGGTTACATCGTGAATAAATAAGCTCTTAGTTAACTACATGACGCAAATAGCTGCAAGCAGATGGGTTGCTGCTTGCACATTTACATAGAACTCAATGAGTGTGCGTAAACGCCTACACACACATTATGCACACTGTGAAGTAAGTGATACATGAACATAAGTTGGCAATTAGCGCGTGAGTTTAAAAAAAACTTTTTTTTTTAACAAACTTGTTACCTATCTCAGTTTAAAATAAATTAACAGAAGTAAAAATAGAATTTAATTAAACAGCTAGCTACGTTAGTTTATCTGGCAGTTCTACTTCACCGTAGTAAAAGCTAACGGAAACCGACTGAACGAAAAACAGGGACCAATCGAAAAAATCCAATTGAAAATTTAATTTAAATCAGGTACCTAAGGAACTTCACTTATTTTTATTCTTTGTAAAAAAAATATCCGGATCCAATGGCTGTGACTTTACACTGATTAGAATTATTTTCCTCGAAGCAGCGTGCCACTTAACTGATTCCTAAAATAGAAAATCCCTGAAATTCGATATACGCGATACCCATCTAAGGTTTGCAACCCCTTTAATTCTATTGCTAAGGCAATGTTATTGTAACCTTACCTCTGGGAGTAGGAACAGTAACCGCTCAATTAGAGCGACTGTATAAACTTCATTACGTGTGCAGAGCGGAGGCAGAGTAAACAGTGGTAATGTGCAATCAACGCCAGCGCTGCGCCGAACGCGCGAGATTGCCCACCTTTATAGCGTTAGATCAAATTTGCGGAAAATTAAACTCACAGACTTTCTCATAGTTTTGTATTTATAATAATTTATTACGTGCGAGGAGCTCAAACTAACCATGTCGTTAGGCAGTAAAGCTTATCGAAGTTGAGCCGGTAATAGCGGCACAAATGGCCGCCGATACGCGAATTGTGACGAATCGCATTAATTATTTTGTTGATTTCCATGTAAGGCAACGATAATAACTGTTATTATTCGTTAATTTTGAATAGCCTTCGGTATTTTGAATAAAATTGATTACTTACACGTTTTATAATAATGATGAATGCAGTGGCATGAATTCTTTATGAAATTGCACACCAAGATGTCGTACTACTCGAAAGAAATATTTAAACTTCATGTTGTGAAAATATGTAGTTTCAGAAATATTTTAAAATACGACAAAAAGTTAAATTTTGCACATAATATATTGAGGAAACTCACATCACGTCCTTACACTTGCTACTTTCCTGAAAACTTTTCACTGAAGTTTTTCTGTTCGTAGCAAACTTAACTCTATGCTCTACGTAGCATAGAGTTGTTTTGTAAAGTTGAATAATTATGTAGGGAAGAAATAGTTAAGATTATGTTATTTATTGACTGCATTATTATAGAATAGAATAGAAATCTTATGTAGGTACCTAAACTCGCGACAATCTAAGAAGTCCGTTTTGACGTTTCGTTCTCGTGCATGTAATAAAACGTTATTCCTTGAGAATCAGTTTTAAGCAATGTAGATCGTCGATTACAAACTCTCTAAGTATGTTCAATCGATATGTCTCGAGAATCAGTTTATAAGAAACCATTTTTTTTTTCATCGCTACACAAAGGATTTCTATAGCTGTCAAAACGGACTTCTTAGATTGTCGCGAGTTTACTACATGGATTTTCGACATGAAAAATAGATTTCCAGGATATATGAAGGTGGGAAGTAGCTTATTGAAAATAGGAATCAGTTGTCCTCAATTAAGAAGAAACACGTTGGTATCAAATCTTAGGTTTGGTCTTTGAGCAAGTAATAATTTTTTTCAATATTTCATGAAAATATTCGCTTGCTCTTTTATTTTAGAAATGAGAACAGCTGATTAAAATAAATAATGAAATATCTTATATCCTTCCTTTAAGCTTTTTGAGAAACCAAGAAATACCGGTTTTTGGAAATATATTTTACGTAGGTATTATACACAACTTTCGCTTTTACACAAAAATTGCTCACTTCATCAACCAATTTCAGCAATATTATTATATATTATCACATAATAGCTAATTCAAAAATAATGAAGGTATTTGGTAATCACTACGTTTTCTCAGTAATTACCAATTTCAAGGTTGACTATCAAAAGTAACATTTTCCTGAACATTGACTATATTCTGCCTTTTTAGTACAGTTCAAAACTAAAACTACACTACACTACTATTATAGTAAATATTTCTATTTCAGTCTGCTTAGGTATTTTCGTTCAAAACTACTGTCAAGAAGCATTAAACTTCTACTTCTCCTCTACAAGTGCTACCAAGACTAATACTGACGGCTAGGAATGCTGGGTACAAAGAAGAAAGGAGAGACCTCTCCAGAGAGATTAGTATTCGAACGGAAATTCCTCAGGCGCATATTCAATGCAGTGTCGGAAAACGACCAATGTCGAACGCGGTAAAACCAAGAGGTCTACGAGATGTACGACGAGCCTAATGTTATTAAAACCAAACCATAGGACGTTTTCGTTGGACAGCCGTAAATGTACTTCAAGTATCCCCCGATCCGACTCATGGTAGTCGTAGGAACAGTGGAGTTTCAGTCGGTATCCATGAGGATTTCCCCACAAAAAAAGCACATGTCGCAAGAATGGACGAGGCCAGAGGCCCTAGACAAAGCGATATTCTATCAGCGATAACCATGGTGGAAAAGGAAAAAAATTATGGGACTGACATAAGCTATCGAAAAGCTTATGTCAATTCTATTGAAAGTCGTTGTAGAAATACGAAACGCTTTCTAAGCGATTGTCACTTGTCTAGGCCTTCTGAGCACCCAAACGTTTAAGTACTTGATAGCAAACCGGATGACCGGAAAACTCGTCGAGGGCGACACAAGCTCAGATGGTTGGATGGCGTACACCAATATTTCAGAACTGTTGGAGTGAAAAATTGGAGAGAAAATCCACGCCATGGTCACGTTGAAAAAAAAAAAACTTGACCAGGCCTTGCCCTACCGCGGCTGTAAAGCCTTAGATGAATATTGGCAAATTGTAAGTTTTATCTTCTGTTAATATTAATTAACTAAGTATTGATTCTTCAATAAATGAGGTAGGTAGGGTACTGTTACGACTTTTCTGATAAAAAATAACATAACATCACGCTTGTAATCCCCGAAGGGTTAGGCAGAGGTGTACACCCACATTTCGCCAGTTATATTCTGATAAAAAATCTCCTTAAAATCTACCACCGAAATATAATCAAAATGTTACTGAAATCAAACCTGACTAAGCATTTTTAACGCTGGCATGGATCCAGAACAAAGCAAATTCGTGTTCAATACGTGTCGTGGGTTCGATTCCTGCACGGAACAAATATTTGTATGATCTGCAAGTAGTTGTTCCGGGTCTGGGTGTTAGTGTATGTGAGTTTCTATGTTTGTAAACGCACCCACGATACAGGAAGAAATTCCTAGTGTGGGGCAACGTTTTTAAAAAAAAAGCCTAAATAATATAAAAGTACCTATCTTCATTAAATATGAAACCAATTCAAATACACTCAAACCTTTTAAAAATCTTTTCTTTTATCTTTAAATTTTTCGTAGGAAAACGAATAACTCGGAGTCGTTCATATTAATGAGTTTTCAGTTTTACACTCGCACTAAAAAACGATTTTACAACTGAAATAGTCATAACATCGATTGCCACTCACAGTTTCACACCAATAAAAATACAGAGTACATACGAATATGGATTCTGTATTTCTATTGGTGTGAACGTTTGAACTAAAACAAATACAATAAAAATAAAGTTTGAAAACAAACTCAGTTTTTTTAACCACCTGTGAACAATTTTCATGGAAGCCTTTTGACCTAATTTAACTTTCATGGAGTTTTTTTTTTAGCTAAACAGATAGGTATTCTACCTAAGTATTTTATAAGTTAATATTAAAGTTTAAGTTAGCTTTGAATAATAATGTTACTTTTAAAACTTTTAAAGTGAAAATAGATCCCTTCAAAATACTCACGAATTATTCAAAATGGAACACCAGTATTGTTTGCTTTTCTTACATATTTTTTTTCAATAGATAGTACTTTAGGTACAAATATTCCCCTGCGACCATTACTAACTCCCCACGACTCATCAAAATAAAACCAATGAATCACCCCGATATAAAAAATTCAATTATCACAACCTACCCGGGTTATATCACTGCATTACATACAAATGACACTGCAAACATTTCAGTTGTCACAGGACGCGTCCATTTCACTTTTTGTCCAAATCAACGAGCAAGTTGTGATTAAAATTTAAAAGTAGCAACTCGTGTGAACGCACTCGCGACGACGACGAAAGAGGGGGAACGGACGCCCCTTGTAGGCGGGACGGCCACTCCACAAGCGAAATTCAACTTTATTTCAGAAACATAGAGTTGCTTTTAATGTTTTGTGTTTATGGTGTGCATCCTGTGCAAGTCTGCGTGGGAGAGGCAATTCTTCGCTAAGTATCGTCCGAGTACGCGACATGCTTCGTTTTTTCAATGGCCAGCCTTTGGTAGTTTTAGAAGAGATTTCTAGAAAATTTGGTTTTTTCAAAATAGATTTGTTAATTATAAGTGACGTTAATGACCAGAATATAGAGGAACATTAAATTTTTTATGAATAAAATAATCTTGGCCATTTTACCTAATTTGTATTTCATTACAAAATTACAAAAGTAACATTTATGTATTTTCCATACAACCATTTCTTCTCAATTTCCTCTACTTAGACTCGCGACAATCTAAGCAGTCCGTTTTGACAGCTATAAAAATGCTTTGTGTAGCGATGAAAAAAAAATTGGTTTCTTATAAACTAATTCTCGAGACATATCGATTGAACATACTTAGAGAGTTGGTAATCGACGACTTATCTACATTGCCTAAAAATGATTCTCAAGGCTTAACGTTTTATTACATGTACGAGAACGAAACGTCAAAACGGACTTCTTAGATTGTCGCGAGTGTAATAAAATTATTGACATCTGTTCAGCAAAGATCTCCACATTTTTTTTTTTAAATCTAAACAGCGTTTTGATCAATAATACTAATAATAAATCTTTATTGCTACAAAGATTTACTTACATTAATTTTTCAGAGCATTATCAGGAAAAGATCACACTATAATGGTTTTCATCAGAATAGTGAAATAGAAATCATAATATTGTGATCTTTAAAACACTGAAATATATTTTCTAATCTTGTGCTTTAACGCAATATTACCCTTTAAATAACATATTGCCCAAAGTTAGTCCAAGTAGAAGTGTGCCCACTGTTGCACCGGCACGTCCACCCAATAGATGGCTACACAGCTGCCTACCCGCTCTCTGGAACGATAAAATTTTAGCACCGTTCTCTTATTGAAACAGTTAAATCATACAGTGCAATATTACCCACATAATTCATGTAAACTACACCTAATAGTAGATGTATGTTACTATTATACTTACATATGTAACAGGGAAACAGGCAGGGCATGGGGATATTGAAGAGTAACAGTAAATATCATCTCCCTTGACTTTTCCCATTAAGTTGGGATCCGCTTACAGTCGAATCGGATACAGCTAAATACAAGGAGCGACTACCAATCTGACCACCACCCAGTTACTGGGCAATACGATACCTGCTGGTGAGACAGGTTGTCAGACTTTCGGGCTTCTGACTATCCGTAAAAACTGTCAAAGATATATAAATGACAGCGTTACCCGTGTTTGATTTTGTTGCGTATGAAATGAAAATGAAACGTTTTTAATCATATCAATAACAGCAATGCAATCACAAATCTTCTTTTCACTTATAATGGAAAATCTTCACCATTTTTATAAGTAAACCATGTTTATAAGTACAAATTGACATTATTAAATATTACATACAAAATGACATGATTACTGTGTAAAGTATTGTATTATTTTAATTATAGTGAATGAGACCCAAATGTCCTTTCTATGGTATTTTTCGTCGAATCGTTGAGCTCCTTAAGTTCTGAGTAGAGCTCTACTATTACTGACAAATGTTTGCACTGACTGGACAGGTCCACTCAAATCGTTGTGGTTCTTTCCATACCATACCATTTCAGACGGTAATCTACATGGTCCTCATATGGCTTGACCAAGATTATGTCTGGACATTAAAAGAGACTGCGACCTCTGAGTTTGTTTCGGCCTTTCTTCTCAGAGTAGTCAGATACGAAACGCCGACCTCATCTAGCTTATTTCTAATATTTTTTAATATGACATGTAAAAGTGATTCCAATGTCCATTACAGAATAATCAATATCATTTCATTTCAATCACATGAACTGACTAACGACTTGACCCCTACTTATCTGACAAATTCCTTTAATTTGTGCTTATGAAAGTTGCCTCCTTTAAATGTTGTGCTTATGAAAGTTTTCTCAAACTTATAACCAAACTAAATATCTACTTAGGAATTATACTTTCATAGCTATTGTGTTTCGTACACAACAGTGAAAAATATTCAGCAGCTTTTGAAGGGTTCGTGTAAAAATCACAACTCACCAACGTGAAACCCTATCCAGAATCTGCCAATCAAATTCTATGTATCGTCTGCAACTAGAGGTTGTAAATTGAGAAATAAACGTATATGTAGAAGGAATATAATAAAGACTACAGGGTATCAGATATTATCTATAATACATTTTACTTATGATAAAAAGATATAAGAATTTATACCTACAGCAGGTACGTCATAATTTACAGATAATTATAACACCGTTAGATTGGATTCCCATTAGATTCTTTGATCAGTAACTGAACCAGAAAAGAGTGATTCTAGTTTCCCATAAAATACGTTTCGAAAACCCTCTGCTTTCAGGCAGTTTTTTTTTATATTAAAAGAGGCAGAGCGTATATTAACTACCTAAATGCCTAGTTTCATTCCTGACATAGTAATTTAACCCCATATCGAGTAACACATAATTAAAACAAATGCTTTTCTAAATTTTTCATGAACACTGTCAAAACATCATGGGAGGTTTCGTGTAGATATTTTTAACCCTGTAATTTCGTGTTTTATCCATTTTCTAATTATCTACTAGATAGTAACGTAGGTAATAACGTTGTGGTTATGTTCTATTATGTTAATTACATAAGTAGGTGCAGTGTTTAAGAATGTTTTAGTAAGGTTAGGTTTCATGTTTTGAAAACAAATATTTTTTTAAAATGTTTATTGGCCTATTTTTATTTAAAGTATTAAGTAGATAATTCTAAAATAATAAAAAATTAAAACACATTTGAATACTTGTGTACTTTTTTGATAAAATATTTTTATAATAATTACCTGAAGTCTTCTGTGATATTGACTCCAAAAGATAGTAGATAATAGATAAAATAAAATCTAAATTAATCAGCAAATAGTCCCTTACAAAATATACATTCTAAATGACGTATCAGGAGGTTAGTTAGACGAGCAAAAAAAGCTGTGTACTCTACACTGTGTAACATGTGACCGCTGGCTCGGCGGTGAAGTACATACGATCCATCTTCTTCGCACGAGTCTTTTTGTTGCGGCACCCTGCTCCAACACTGACACTGAATAGAACCAAGAAACTGAATTTATAGGATTTTTTATAATAATGTTTATTTTGTTGTGCATAGTGTGTTTTGCAAGTTTGAGTTGTTTATGTTTTGTACATTTTCAATGCTTTCCTTAATGCCAAGGCTGAGGCCAATAGGCGGCATTAAAACTCTCGACATAGTTATAGTAGGTATACATACGACATAACATTAATTAAAACAACAGTCATTTACTACATGAAAAAGAAAGAATGCTTTCCTTGATCTTTGACATCTTTTTCTTTTCTTGTCATAGAGACTTTTTTTGTTATTTTTTACTATCTTAAGGGCTAATTTGTTCAAGGTTACCTAACTTTTTTCCGTTGAATAAAATTGACGTCTGACAGTTTTTGTTTGAGAAAACCGGTGAAACTGTCAGAAATTAAAAATTACTCCTAGGTTATAGAATCTAGCGTTAGCATAAGCAGCCACAAAGCGGTTCCGTCATAATTAAAACGGCCGTCATGAATTATTTTCATCTGTATTTGACATTAAAAGGGGGCTCCGTATTTAGGCAGCCGACCGTTTTCTTAGAAAACCAAAATTTTTGCCGATAAACTTTAACAAATCGTCAGAATTCACTTTTAAAGTTAATCTTTTACTTGGTTTTTATTTCAACTTTAATTAGGTGCAACATAATGGTTATAAGATTTGTATTAAAGTTAATTTAATAGTAAATTACTGTTTTCTCAAAGACCAATGCTTATCCATTTTATCGCGCGACAAAACGGACCCGTGACGTGGCAACCTGCAACCGTTGCGAGCGACACGACACCGACAAAACGTCGCGGAGCGCCGCTCCTTGTCACCTGAATAAATTACGAAGGTCCGATCTTAATTAATGTGCGACACATCCTACTACTACTTTTATCGTGATTAAGAGCCTCCAGTGTGCGAACCTAAGTGGGTCCCTGTCGCTAATAGGCTGTTTATGGCGAACAAAATTACTTGTGTTTTGGTTAAGAAATCGTCTTTCCAAACCCCGGGATGAAAAAATGTGCTGGCTGAAAAAAACATAAATACATAAATGAGTAAGTTATAGTATCTTATTAAGTAGGTAACTCACTGAAGATTTATTTATTTTCAGTGTCATAGTTACTTACTTTATATACAAAAAAATACATGGCAGCGAGTTCTATCTGTTTTATTAGTCTGTCTTTTTTATTATATAGGTACTTACGTCTTAACACATCAAAATACACTATAAGAAGAAACAATGAACTAACAAACGGGAAAATCTCAGCAAATATAAAATCTTGTAACCATGACAAAATCACTCCCTTTTAAAATATATCGAGTAACGTTTTCCCCACGTGAATCTCTTTAAAGACATACTAGTGTAAATCTAAACGCTTCATGTAACGTGTCCGCGTAGTGACAATACGCCGCGCGCCCGGTCCGACACGCGGGCGTCGGGGCCTCTCCGGGGACTCGCTAAATCGTATTGGTTTCTCTCCACTTTTATTTATTTGCTCTCTTTCCATTCCTACAACCCTCGCTTTGATAGCACACTTGAATCATCTATGTTCCCCCCAACAATATTCTAGGTAAATAGGTAACGGATTTTAGCTAAGGTTTGTTCTACAATTAGTAGAATATTTGTGGTAAACATACAGCCGTGATGATGGAAAACATGTTTAATTTTCAGTTTATTAGTGCCCGGTAGTTAAAAGACCACGTAAATTATACTCATGGACCGCTTCTAAAGTTACCGCGTTTTACGCTGAGAAAACAATTATGTTAAATTAGCAGCAATAACTCCATTTACTCTAAGAATAACATTCTACGAAACTAATTTTCATTATACTGCACGTAATTTCTTCATGCACAATATGGTATTGTGTAGTAAGGTTGCACTAGAATCTCCTCTGGTCATTTCATGCTTGACCCGCAGTATTTCGGTGGTGGGTACTAAAACACTGAAATGATAAATAAGTGTAATATAACACACCCTCGGCTAGTCATAATGTGCAAACGCCAAGCTCTCCGCGTTTGGCTGACACTGTTCCGAGCATAGAAGCTAGGGTATGGTCACAATTAAGGCGAGCGACGAAAACATCGTTATGATATCTTCTTGAAAACACAATCTTTATGAAACCTTATATTCTGTTACTAATATTATACACGTTTTGTTTATTAAAAATGAATTGCTTTAAAGTAGAAACTACAAAAAGTCATACATAATTGATAAACTATCATAATATATAAACTACCATACATAATTGACAACGAATTAGCTACGCCTCGTAGACCCTCGTAGCATCTAAACTACGCAACTATATTAGTCGTGAATTACGCTACTTTGAGAAAGGCAATGTATTTGTTTGGGTTTGTTATATTGTCACCGTAATATTTTCCCTTAATTTACTTTACTTGAATATTAAAAAGACTTGAATAAAATCGTTTCACAACCACTAGACTAGATACGCTGCGCGTAGTACGCGTAGAGGCTCGTAGCCATAATCGTAGCACTCAACTTTATTGTTAAAACAGACGATTTGTTGTCAGTGTTCCAAAATCTGACTTCTAAGTCCCGCTATTAGTAAAGCGGTACCCAAAGGCAGCGAGGCAGAGCGAGGCGCGAGCTTGCTTTATCTGCGCTGGCTGTGCGCGAAACAATATATTTATTGGACAGTGGCGCGGCGCGGCCGATCCAGAGGATGATCTATTCGCTGTACCCTTACGTTGCCACCATGTAGGGGACGGAAGCGAGCACAGGGGAAATTGAGAAAATGGTCAGTAGGATTGAGATTTTATATTTGTTAATTGCTTACCTATATTTTGTCAATGAAAGGTGTAGTTCATGATGATTTGCTTATGAAAGTATTTGATTTAGAATAAGTTTAACCATTTGTTTGTTTTAATATGTAAAAAGAATCATTGAATGTCAGGATAAGATGGAAAAGAAAATATAACTGTGCATCTGCAAGATTATGCTAAAAGATAAAAAGTAGCAAAGCTGCTTTAAATATTCAGTGCAGGGCGTTAGTCTGTGTCGCGGCGCGGGGCGGGCGCCGTTCTTCATTCAGTAAGGTCACAGTTGGTAGCGGTGCGCCGCGGTCGCACTGCCCCTGTTTTACGATACACCGCTAGTTTTGTTTCCAAGATTAAGCGAAACTAAACTGCTGGCATCCACTACTCACTGACCTCACGCTTATTTATTACTCTCGCACAGCGAAATCGAGACTTATTTTTCGGTACGACCGCCAAGAAAAACATCTGCAACCGTGCTACGTACCCGTACAAATAAACCGCCGGGACGTCTCAATCACGGTACTATTTATTCAGGAACTGGTCTCCGGAGAGGCGAACAAGATGGATCGCGGTGTCAACACGAATTTGCATCCCTTGTTTGTCTCAGCGGAGCGTCGGCGGAAAAAAACACCGCAATCTCATTGTGTTCGGTGCAGCGGGCGCGGGCGCGGCTCGGCGGCTCACATCAGTTATTCGCCGGTGCGGCCGGCTAACACGATTATCTGTCGTTTCAAACGAGACGCTCTTTTTTCCGTTCCCTTGTTTTCTAACTTCACGTCTGCTCCATGTTTTTTTCTGAATAGGAAATGGGATACGTCAGACGAAAAATTGACAAAAATATGGCCGACTCCGATGGAAAATAGTGGGTTTTGCGATAGGATCTGTCGGATCCCGCGTTCGTTGTATAGAAAATTTTATTTGCAAGATTGTTTTCTTGTTTATCATGTTGTTGTTGCGCTGATTGTATTTTAGGTAGAAAGAAAACCATGGTGGTGTCACCCTAAGTGTCGCGGGAATGGTAGCATTATATTTGTTTTATAAGAAGACAATTTGGGATTGAAGTAGATAAAGATCGGGTAGCCTACTCGCCAATGTTGTGAATTCCGAGGTAGCCAGAGGAGCATGACATGCTTCAAGCGACGTCACGGACGATTTCCGTGGTTCTAGTCTGTGGCGTCTGACTATTAGGTGGGCGTGGGTGGCCCTGAGTTCACGACTGTCTCACTGCAGAATGTAGCTACACAACTTGTTATTATGCATATTTAATTAACTGTTTATTTAATATAGACTACAATAATGCTGAAGTATTAACAATTTACACAATTTGTTTCGTAAAATCAACAGTTAGTGTGGGTGCACACAACTTTCATCAGTCTCATCTCATTAGCGCCGTCGGTAGCGGTCCCGCACAAAAACCAGCATCCACAAAAACTAACCCGTGAGATGACAGAAACGATTCTAAATATTTCGGCAATGCTTCGATTCTGTGAAACAAGATGCACGCCTGTGATTTATGATCGTAGTAAGGCGTTACAAATTGTTTTACCGAAACTTTTGTTTGCCTTATTTATTACTTCTGGTTAATGACGTAGGAAGGTTCCGGGTGAGGCTGGTAATACGTGTGTGTCTCTAAATGTCCCTCTAATAACAAAAAAATGAATAATCATGATTCAATGGTGTTACAAACCAATGTTTAGTCATAAATTGCTGAGACACGAGAGATGTGATTGCGCCATGAATTACACTCGGAACCACACGCAATGGCTCATAAAGATCGCTCTAATGTCTTCATACGGCACTCACAAGCGGCTCAACACGAACTCGCGCCGGAATAGATCCACCAAACTAATAATTTCCCGCGTTGAGGTGAGGCCGCGGAGTAGCTCACACGCTCTAGCCAAACCGCTGATTACGACTTGATTACACCCTACAAAAACTTTCATAACCCGGAACTTCCATTGCCATTAGTGACTAAAAAAACAATTATTGACGCCTCATGATAGCAATTAACACCCATCTATTATTACGTCCAAATCTTTACTTTCGGTAGACCTACTATCATGTGTAATGAGTTGCTTGGTGCATCGGTGATCTTCTAAAGGTAATATTGTTTTATTTTCGTATTGCTGGAAATTGTGTCTTGTGACGTCAGCCGTAGGGCTGTTTGGGTTTCGTGAGTGCCGTGTAGTAGAATCGTGTCGAGTAGACGTGTGAAGCTGACGCGTGGAGCGGGCGCGCGCGCGGACCACCCGCGCTCGACCACCGGCCGCCGGGGGGCGTGCGCTCACACGTGGATAGTTTCCAACATTTCATAGTTTTTGTAACCAGATGACATATTTGCAAAAAATATATATAAATGATGTTACAATTCAGAGTTCTACTTAAGTTCCATTCGTCTGGAATGGCACCGTCAGATTATGAGGCAAGTGACGTCCAGTTCTTATCTGGAGATAACAATCGGTTTGTCCATTTACATACGTCAACAAGGTTGACCCAGAACCGAGCATGGCATTCTATGATGAGGTCGGAGTGTTGTTCTGGTGTGGTCCGCGGTCAGGCCGGCTGTCGGCGGCGCGGCCGGCACGCGCGCTATGCGGCCCGGCTGCGCGCGCGCAACTACTCAACTGCTTAATAAATGACCAGCGCGCAGTATTAGGCGGATCGCATACATCATTTATGTAAATTGTGACGAAGACATATCTAGCTCGGTCGGTCGCTGCCTTCACTCGACACGACGCGCATTCCGTCTTATTTTATTATGCTTTTGTAAGTAAATAAATCCTCGAATAAATATCAGGGCTCATTACAAAGTGTCACGATATTACAGCGAGTAATCCTCTCTTTAGTAATAGTATCGCTTATGGTTGTATCTCCATATTTATTTGTAAGCTCAAGTCAGGCTCCGTCGATGCCGGATGTATGTAGCTTTGCATAAGAAACAGGCGAGTCAAGTACTTACCTACAGTAAATTGAGACCGTTTGCTGCTCATGGGCTACGAACATTAAATTGGCCGTTTCCCTCGACTCTTTGCGGGTCGATACACTGGTAAATAACTGTTGAAGAACAAAACATTGGGTACTATAACTACGTAATCATATAACTTCCTAATAGCAATGAAAAGCTAACTGAAAATCCGCAATCTTTGTACTTTTTGTAGACTTAGGGTTAATTTCACCATACATCAACACATCTAAAACGCTGTCAGTGTCAAATATTCCATAACAATGATGACACTGACAGCTCTTGAACGCTGTTTAGATGTGCTGACCGCGTTCAGTTTCATTGGTGAAATCCGCCCTTAAAACTTCTTTAATCTATAAAATGTAATGGCACTTCAAATGACCGAACGATTTTGTCAAGATGGATGTGAAGATGTCTTTATTTAGCCAACACGGCACAGCATGGTACACCAGGTGCCTATTTGTGCCTTCAAATGACTATTATATATTGCACGTCGTTGTTTTCATTCTTATAGTGTTATAATACTCATTCACTAAAGGTTGTGCCCCCCTTGAACAAGAGACAATTATTGTTTGAAGAACATCTTTGTTGGTTATAAAGTGACTTGTGACAAATATTTTTAAATAGCTATTGGGAACAAGTTTGATAGTGATTGGTGTAAAGGGGTTTAATTACAATGGGGTTACGGTTTCTGATTAATTGAAGTGTCAAAAATAGTTTTCAGTATGTAATTTAGTGCCTGGTGTTGGTGTAGCTCTAGAAAGTCAAACTTCAAAGTACTTACCTAAAGAGCCACACACCACATTACAATGAGCTTTTTATATGTTCTATGGTTGCGATGTGGTTACGTTGTGGCTAGTATTTGCAGGCAGATATATCGTTTTGTTTGCGATGTGGCCAGGCGCTAGTGCAAGTTCTCGCTGGTGGTTGCGTTTTGGCTGTAACGTGGCCTTGATGTGGTCGGGATCGCCCACTACGGTTGATTTTGACGATCAAATGTGGTCCGTGTGAATAAACTATTCATTTTCATACAAATAAGAACCCGTCCACGTGTCGTCGTTGTGGTGTGGCTGTGGTTGTGGTTATGGTGTCTTTGTGGTTTTGGTGTGATTGAGTGGTTATGGTACCTACCTGTGATCGGGCCCTGATACATAAGTAGGTATTCCTTCCTCAACAACATCACAAAGTTTATTTTAAATCGAATAAGAATTTTTAAATGGTATTATTGTAATTTAGTAGCTGTAAATATTCAAATCTATTAAAAACAGATGAGAATCAGGATGATTCTCGGTTCACCTCCATTTTTTACAGATCTGGTGTACTTACCTAAATTATTTATTACATTAGGAAATCCAACCATCTCAAGATATAAAGCAATTGTGCTTCATGATGATTAATGAATGCCACTGAAGGAGTCGATCAAAAATTGACTTTTTTCTTCATCTCAAACTTATTTACAATAGGTGTCACCCTCATACATAAAAGCCCCTAATCCGAAGACATCTGCCACCATCATACAAGTCTCGTTAGCTCCTACTGTGCCATTGATCACGAAGGACACAAGCAACTCACTCGCGACTCACTCAAGACTATCAAAGACTTTCAGTGGACCCCATTGTACTCGTGAATTATTGTGGGCGTCTGCCGGTGGGCAGCAGTGGGTAAGCAAACGTCATATTTGCGGTCACTCCGTGTGGCCTGTACAATGACTTGAGAAAAATTGGTCCTTTTTATTATAGTAAAGTTCAAGGATTTTGTGATCGGCAAAACATATTTGGCTTTGTTGTGTTGGCACTGGGGAATGTGATATCTATGTTGGTTATCGAATTACTCAATAATATTGGCCTGAAGATGTGATATTGGCAAACAACTGATCAAGGCGTAGGCGCCGTTATAAACGTCCGTTTTCTCACAAATCTAGCTGTCATCGCAACTTGAACAGATGCTACATAAGTTTTATCAATCGGGCCACCATTATTATATTCTACATAGATTAATTTTCAACAAAAAAATTGAACAAACAGGCGGCCTTTATTTTAAAAAGCAATTTATTCTAGACCACCTAAGGTAAAAGTCAGTCGACCTCCTATAATGTTCTGAGTACTTCGAAATAGACACAATTCTTAATCTCACCTTCATTAACCAAATCCTACGATAAACTTGCAAGTTCATTAAAAACCTATCAGAACTCGACCACGTGGTCACCCATGGAGGATGGACCTCCATGGGTGACCACGTGGTCGAGTTGTTTGGACAAGGCGACCACTAACGTGGCACCCCTGCGGTTTCGCAAAACTATATTTTTTTCACGCCCTGTATCTTGGTTTGTCAACTGGCACATTAGCCAAGGTGTTTCCATCATGGTGGTCGTTTTTTGCGCGCCCACACCCTGTTAATTGGTGACAATTGTGATCTGCGACCATTTGGGTGAAGAGAGATGTTTTCCTACAACAGATGTGTTAATAATGTTAAGAGGACAAACAAAGTATTGTGATACGTTCCTTGAGTTGTATTTTTAACCGACTTCTTCAAAAAGGAGGAGGTTCTCAATTCATCTTTATGTTTTTTTTTTTTGTTTTTTATGTTTGTTACGCGATTACTCCGCCAATTATGAATCGATTTTGATGATTCTTTTTTTGTTTGGTCATGCTTCCGAGGTGGTCCCATATAAATTTTATTAACTTTGCTTGCGTAATTTTTGAGTTAGCTTCAATATTACGTATTTTTCCCACTTAGTTTATCTAGACGATATCCTGTTTGACTCCTTCACTGTTATTTACATAGCAGGTAGCGGTATTCGGATTTGTGTGAGGTAGGTACCACAACTAAAAAGTGAAAAATAAAAACTTTTAACAAAAAAAAAAAAACAACCGACTTCCAAAAAAATTGTGTTTTTTTTGGAATTCGTTTTTTTTTTGTTAAATGTCATTTTACCTCCGTACCTACGTCTTCTGAACCGATGATTGAGGATTTCATCTCACACATCCCACGTCACATTAGTCTTCTAAAAACGGAGTTGCAAGATGTAAATATTTTCGCGGAAGCAAGAATTAAATGGGCTTTGATGCTTTTTCACTTGCGACTGTTATCCTGTGTTCTTTCCACATGCCTACTATAACAGGTAAACCCTACCTATAAGTACAGGCGGCATACAAAAAGGCCCATTAGCTCGATGGCAACAAGTACACACAGCGCTGCAGGGCCACAGATAACAGGAGCACATGCATTTTTTCCTCAGTCTATTTACGTGTTCAAGTGTGTGACGTATTCGGCGGCTCACTAAGAGATTATACGTATTCTGAGCTGCCGACTGTCGAGGCTCCTGGCGCCACACATTTGATACTGTTCTAGTGCTCTTAAGAGCTCTTTGTGGAGTTGTTAAGAAAATATGAATGGGCTTTATAAGTTTTTGTAGAGCTTTTTCTGGTTATTGGTTGTTAGAAGATAGTCCTGAGGTAGTCCGATTACATGTTTTGGGGAACTTATAAGTACGTAAAGTCACGTAAAAAAATGAAATTGGGTATGTTTCTCACAATTCCTCATTAGGTAAAATTGTACCTAACTAAAACAACTTTCTGATCAAACTAACTTGTTTTTGGGACATGCACCATTTTGATGTTTTACACTAACCGATGTATGTATAGGATTTTCCCACATGCATTATTTTTCACTGGGTAATAAATAGATCTTCACATAATCACCATAAACTTCACCAACCTTGCGTAATTAAAAAACTTACTTACGTGCTAAGAATATTCAACGCTACGATTAAATTTTCTCACCATTAAGTTGGCTGATAAACGTATAAGTTTCATATAAGGTATATAAATTATCATGTGTGGAGCGGTATTATTTATGCGAGGTAGCGGAGAGAGCGTCTCGATCATGTTTGATCGCGATTTAAGCACCTGTAAGCTTTGCTCGCCGCTCTTTGTGCCTCCGCTCACACACGTAGCGTCCGCAAATATGGTGCATTAGGTATCTTTCAGTGGTATGGGTACACAAGGCTATTTGGCGCGTGGCCAAAATCGGAACCAAAACCGCCATTTTGTTTTTGCAATACATTTAACGAAACAAATTGCACTAAATGTTTACCAACAGCGCCACCCTGTCAACGCCATACGAGTGCCAAAAGATCCTTGTGACATAAAAGGCCTTGCAGATGTCTGGCCTCAAGGTTTAGCCTATCTTTTATTTTAGCCTATTTATTTTTAATTTTATTTTAGGTTTAGCCTAGATTTTATGACAGCCATGGGGTATCTGGTTTTATCCGTCTATCTTTATCAGTAAATAACGAGGCATTTCTGATTATAAGTAACTTACGCTGGACTGTAGTATAATTCCTCTTTCATCAATGAAACTGCTGGATGGCAGAGTTCAGCGCAAATCGGATTCGAGATTTTTTTTTTTATTCATAAGCTTATTGTAGTCTTCAAATGACCAGAACTAGAAACACTATGGCGGCCTTTTGAAAAACTATGTTATCCTATCCCAGGCCTACAGACTGTTATGCAGACCGTACCTACTGCAAGTACACAAAGGTTTACTGTTGAGGCGTGATTTTTTGCAAATTCGGCCGCCAGAGGACCGGCGTCGACTATTACTGCGGCCCTGCTGCTGTAACGATATCATTTTATTACTTGGATGGTGGTGGCCTGAAAGGAATCATAATATGTGTGAATGTCCTCGGAGATTTTCACATGTTAATTTTTCTGAAGACCCAATTCAAAGGAATGGGTTGAAATTCAAGTTTTCTATTTAAAAAACATTAATATAATGGGTCCTTCAATGATGTTTTTGAATAGAAAACTTGTATTATTGCATTAGTCGACGACGTTTAAAATCATATTTTCATATTTGTATTTTCTTAAATACAATAAATGCTTTTAGGTTTTTGTCACGTAAAGAAAATAAAATATCAAAAGACCTAACTACCTTTTTTTTAAATTTTTTTGTTTTAAGTAAGTATAAGTATAACTATGTACTTACTTATGTATTAGAATTATACCAGTAATAAACCTACTTTTCTTTCTTCACAGCCTCTGGTAACAAGAAAAAATGCACATAAATGAAAAATAATCCATTGCATAAACCCGTCCTCGTTGGCAATCGAAGCTAATTACCGTCCCGTCCTTAGTTGGTGTTGATGGAAGAGTTTTTGCGCAGATTCCCGGTACTCTCCTTATAGCACATAAACGATACCGATACGGTAGTACCTATATCGATACTTAAATACGCTAAATATATTACTCGAGAAAATCTCTCGCCACTCGGTAGCCGCTTGTCTCGATTAATTGTTTTAAACGATCCATGCGTGCGAGCGCTAACATCTGCCGTCGCCTGAAACTAAGCTGCTGTTTCCTACGCATTTCTAACTAGAGCGTGAATAAATTATTTCAAACGTAGTTTTGCAGCGATGCAAAAGAGACTCTATTTATTATTTTTTGACGAGTTCTCACAAAATGTTAGTAAACCTTTAGAATTTGGATGCTAAAGGAATTGTTTTCTTTAAATAAATTATTACAATTTTAAGACTTACACGTAAATACGGGTAGTCAGAAGCCCGAAAGTCTGACAAGCAATGTCCGCGGGGTATCGTGTTACCCAGTAACTGGGTTTTGGAGGCCAGATAAAGGCAGTCGCTCCATGTAAAACAATGGTATTCAGCTGCGTCCGGTTAGACAAGCCAGATAAATTGGGAAAAGGCTACCCTAACCTACTTATCTCATGTAGGTACAACATCATCTGCCTACTACTTTGGGGTTGGTTTCCAGTCTAACCGAATGCAGCCTGTGTCATATAATATACTTCTAAAGAAACCCTTGTTAAATACGACGAGCCTATTCTAAATACCCTATTAAAAAAATGCACAACATATTTTTTTTAACATTCATTTGTTTTTATCGCTGTAAGCAATGCTACACTATCTACAATTATCTTCGGTTTCAAGCCTTACCGCAACAATAGTAAGTACATAATTATTATAACTTGTTACAAGTTCCCATTTACCTCAGCTGATTGTTACAACTTGCACAGACAGATTTGAGTAACTGATTACGTTGTATTTACCTTTCATTCGCAAGACAGAAAGGTTTATCACATTAGCTTAATTACTGGCGCTGAATTACTTTAATAAAGATTCAGTGGAGTCAACTGAAGTCAGAAATAATGTATGGCATTTGTTTTATGCTTTCAAATGAATCAGGAATACGTGAATCAAAGGCGCCGAAGCAGGCGTGCGAATTTTGGCCGCTGCAACATTGGCACCGCGTAGGTTGGCTAATGGCCGTTCGCGCTTATTGATTGAAGCAGGCAGCTGGTAATAAAACGCGTCGGTGCTCGTAAACTGGCACTCGATCCCGTCGCTACTGGCGCCCGCGCACCGATCAAAGAACGACGCCGACAAAGACGCCGCCGCCGCCCTCCTCCCGCCCTGTCAACGCGGTCACGGTCCATACTTAATGCTCGCCCCCGGCTGAAATTACGGGCGATGACTGCTATCGACAATTGAATATTAATATCACGAATTTACATAAAATTCTCATGAAAACGAGATAAAACACAATCGCGCGAAGCATGGCCGGCCCAACGCATAAAACACACAGTAAGTTCGTCGAAGCAATCCTAATCCAGCTGGAACGAGCCCAAAAACTGTGGGCGTCTCAAGACGAGAGTCACCGTTTTAATTGGTCGCATTAGTGCAGAGCCCCTTATTAATAGGTTGATTACTTGCGGAGCAGCCGCGTGGTGCCGTGGTGCCACCGACCGGCCGCCGATCTGCATCCGCCTCACAGACCTCGACTTATGCAACGACGCTAAGAAAAGCTTTGCGACTGTAAAGTAGTTTCAATTGCATGCACTTCCAACAAATCCGTGGTAAATAATATAAAATGCAGCGCGCCAGCCTTCAGTGTGTAGCGCAATCTGAGCGGAGTACTTTGTTTTGCATCACGATTTTTATGGTTATTTTTATTCCAGTGTGTTCGCATAGTATGGAATTGATATTGGCGTTCATTGAGGTGCAGCGAATTCACTTCGCGAAGTACTTTAGCGCGTCAGGAGCTAATAGCCGTACAGCGAGTTGAAAATATCAATATCGTCCGGAAATAGCGGCCATATCGGCATTCAGCCATAAATCTGCGAGGTGTCGGCCACTATCGGCCGCTCACTCTCCGCCTGATGGTTTGTATCATTTGCAAAGCAGCTTAGGAAGTATTTTGAGTGCGTCTTACACATGTAAAAATGGAAAGAAAACAGCGCCGAACGCAAATTGAAATCTTTCAAGGAGTTCGAGTCATTATGATGTGTGCTTTTAAGTCAATTAATTACCTCAATTGGTTATTAAATTAATGTTTGTAAATTGATTACCTATTTTAAGCGATATAAAAAACTTCGGCTATGCACTATTTTATTTAGAAACTTATGAGCACTTGTAGGCTCTGTTCTAATCCGTAGTAACCAGATAAAAAACTTATGCCGAAACCTCGGTAGTATAAATGCTGGACTGCGATTCCTACGAACGTTTGCAGTTTGTAAGTTTATAGTTTGGTTTTAAACTATGGTTATGGTTTGGTTTTATGTGCTATCTCATCGTCGTAAGAATATGGAGTCGTACCTACATAAGTGTCTTTTAAACTAACGCTTTACATAGACTCGAATTTCTTCCTACTTAAATGGGATGGGCTGAGCATTAATTTGATCTTTAACTGTAAAACTTGAAAACGATTGCGATTTTATAACTTTAGTGGTGTGGTGGTGCTCCTGAATCGCGCTGCTGTAATTCATCTGTAATCTGACTTCAGATGAAAAAACTGTTATTTACAGTTTTTAAAAGATGCACCTTTTATATTGTAGGATAAACAACACACTGTAATCGTTTAAAGAATTTCTTTAATGTCTTATGAAATGTGATTGAGCTCATATCAGTGGCACATAAAGCAGCGTTCAAACCGTTATCGTGGCTGCAGCCGTGCCGTACATCAAACGTGAATGTTTTTCAGACAGTATCGAATTATTATCGACGGCTCGGCGGCAAGGCAGCGATGCTGTGGCACGTGCTGTTTGACTCAGCGCAGTAAGTGCTGCCCGCAATTAAGATTGCGCCGATGAAGACACACGCTGAAGTGTTTTCTAATTATGTACACCATCAATCACGACTCAGCCCGAACAGGCCAGAACACCGCCAATCAAGTAATTGCATCGCGTGCATCAGCTTTTCGGCCCTCGATAATAATAGGCATTTTATTGCCCGTAATGGAGTCTCTAGGGCCCGTCGGTTAATGTTCGGCATTTGGTACCGTCGCTGCTTTTAATTCGGATTAATATGCAAGAACTGAGGAAGTAAACGTATCCTTCCACGGTCCGAGAGCCAATAACAACATTGTTTTTGTAATCAATTAAGCAGACGATTGTTAGTCTATTGATATTGCACGGTAATGGAAGTTTGATATCGTTGAGTGCCGACTATAACGTTGATTGCATTTGAATCACGCAACAGTTATAAAGTTGGGGAATGCGTTGCGTCCCTCGCTATTAGTCATCATGTAATCCAGCGGCATTGCTCCGCGTCAGCTAGATCCTTTGACACGGCATAACGAAACAGATTTCAATTGGAGGCTTGCGTGCGGCGGAGTGCCGTCACTGAGTGACCCGTATAAAGGAGGTGATGCTAATCGGACAGGTGGGCTGACGTGGGCTCCGTGCCCGCCGACCCAGCTCCGCCAGATACGCGCTAAACAAAACTCGTGTTGTGATCGATCGATATTTTAATTCTTCGCTTTTGTTACATTTTTAGAATATTTCACAGGTGAATCCGATGATCAATCAGTTTTTTTGTGGAACAGTCGCTATAAGTACTTGGGAAACACTAAAAACGAATGCGACTATAAGTAGATTGTAAAACGGACACCGACTGAAGTTCTATATAGATAAAATGCTACGTGAATCGGCTAGGTAACTGCAGTTCAACATCATCGATAACGTCAGCCTAGTTACCAAATATGAAAAAGTGAACAAAGGCTTGTGTAAACCGAACTCATAAATCACAATTCATTAGAGGTTTAGTAAGCCGCGTGACCTATTGCGAAATTGACTTGTTCCGCGATATGCGAATTAACTGAAAGCGCGATTGCTCCTACATAACATCTATTGTACTGATTTGTTGAGTACATATCGGCGTGTGCGATTCGACGCTATTCAATGACTAGTACAATAAACAGAAATGGATGATGCGCGCACAAGTTCAACAAACGAGAATCAATTGTTATGGAGCTGATCACCTATCACCGTTCAGCGTGTCCGTAAATCATGATCAGTCGATGATCGAACGTGATGCGACGTCAGATTAGGACGCTCCTAGCTTTTTGTTTGTAATTTGTGATGGCCGCCGAGATGCCTGGATGACTTGCGCTCGCGCAGCGGTGCGGGCGGCAGCCGCGCGGTGAAAGAAATCACTAACATTCACTTCAGTTAGTTAACTCTGATAGTAATTTATCAGTGTGATTGTTTTTATGTCATTGATCCTCGGACCGTAGAAAATGCGCCAAGTAGACATTGAGCTAGGTCCGGCTACTAACACGATGATTAGACAGATAATACTGTAGTCGATACTTTAATTTTATTAAGTCAAGGAGAACTTAGCAGGTAAGTAGTCTGTCACGAAGACGCCTTTTGTGAATATTTGCTAAGGTTCTTTAAACAACTAAACATTATTCAATATGCTAAGGTTCTTTAAACAACTAAACATTATTCAATGATTTGCAATATTGAGCGAAGCTTTAAATTAGGCTCTCAAAAATTCACAGTCGTGAAATGTCATCCGATCTTGACTCAGTTTAATAACACTTTGTTTTGGAGCAACACAGTCAGTTGGCAATTGTTTCGAAAGTGTTTTCTGTACGGCTGAGTGAGTGGGCATCACTAACGAACATCCTCGGGGATAAGTTGGGGCTTGCCGGGATATCGGCGAAGCCGCAATTACCGGCGGCTTTGCGTTCCGTAGCCACCGGCACTGGCTTCCTCTACGACTACTAATCGCAAGGGTCATTGGAGTACACCCTTAATCTGCGCTTAAATGATACGTGACTCTGTTTAATTATGTGTATAGGTAAAGACGTTGCTATGACGGTGTCAGTACATATTTGATTTATTTTACGTGTTATGGGGTACACAGGTTATAGTTTTCTGCTGAAACCAGATATATACAGTAGTAATGGGGGCCATACAGGCTACGGTCTACCGGAGAGATTTACCTATGCAGGTGGGCATGCCCAGGTAGACCGTACGGTAGAGCCTAACGTGTATGGCCTACTTAATAGGATGTAGTCGTTAACTAAAACTGAAAACTGATTTGAATTATGACTCTTCTTTCTAATGACGTCAAGAATGTTTGACGAATCAGTAAATTCTTCTTTTCCTTCGTCTGTGATCACTTCCTACTCTTTTGTATCGACATGCGCTATTTGAGACTTCTTCGTAAGCTACTTATACTTTTTAACAGGACCCCTTGCCCTGTATCATTATTTGGGAGACTACAATGATTGGATATAGGCCACACTAGATGCATGTTTGTGTATTCAAACACGACTTTTTTCCCACTATATATTGTGTTCTGTTATATTCCCAGATCCATCGTCGGCAGCCGGCAAAGGTAATGGATACAAAGCTTTGTGTATCAATAAGCGACTAAAGAGCCGGTAATCCGTCACAAGGCGACGCGACAGCCACACATGTACAATGGGACATTACCACTACTCGTCTCCGACGTTGCTCGCCGAATGTGAAACGGATACGACAGACGTTGGTTTAGAGTTTAGGGTGTAAAAAATACTTTACGGAAAATCGATTATTTTATGACACAATGACCTGAATAATAACATCCATCGATATTCAGTACGACTTTCCCTGTAACCCTGTATACCTAGGTACCTAAATAAGTGTTAGTTATGAACTTGAACTTTTCAATTACCTATATAAGCCTCAAACAATAATTCATGATAAAGCTGAAAGACAATATGAACAATAACATGTTACCATTCTGTAATTCCAACCGACCGAAAATTTAGAAAAAAACCTTACATTTTAAACACAACAAAGCGCTCGTGTCAGTCGAAAGTTATAACTGTTATAAGCGACGGATGTTAGTGATAAAAGACTTCGCTTTCATTGCGTGATTAGCTCCTGAACAGTGCTTATCTTGCTAAACGAACTATTAACAAATCTCTACAACAAAACATCAGTAAATTAGCAACACAATAGCTCTAGCAGTAGAAGATTGTTGCGATTATCGGCAAGTTGGGAAACGCAAACAAGTCTGACACGAAAGCGGCAGCAACTCTTGCGCAAGCAACACACCAGCTGTCAATCCAATTTATCGAGCGTCGATCAACTCTCTCACCTGCCGCCACTGTCTGTCGAAGGCCTTATAAAAAACATATTACGACAATTTGCCAACAGTTATGGATTTGTCACGGCAATTATTTTATTTCATATCAGAATACCGTGTAAATTATACGCTGGTGTAACTACTTTCTTCGCGCGCAAATTATTGTCATCTATTACGACTAAACATAAAGGTGACAATCCATTTACTGGCGCGTATCACGTCACTTCTAAAAGCAAGTAGCACTAGCATGTCATAGATCTTGTCACGATAGAGCATGCTAGGTACGCTGCGTTTGAGCCTTCTTTCCGTCACGCCATCTTAAAGTAACCACAAACTGTCACACATGTTATACGGGAACACCATTTGTAACGTAGACAGTTTAAATTAAATGTGTCTTCCGGCTTATTACTGACCCGCGAGGATAAAAAGGCGTAAAGATGAAGAAGATTAACATCGATTTTGTGGCACCAACACGAACTTGTCTTACATGAATGGACATTGTGCGTCTGAGTGGCCCGGGACTGTAGGTAGCGTTCAAAAAGCAATCGTTCATGCAGCTTGACAGGCCGAGCTGTGTGGCCCAAGTGACAGTGTGGCGAGCTAAACGTTCCTCGTTCGTGTCCCGATTGTATCGCGTATCGAACTTCGGAGAACAGTTTATTTTTCTTGCCAATAATGTCGTATGTAACTTATCGGACTGAATCGAAGAACGTCTCCGATAGTGATGTCTGAGCGAATCGAGCAACAGTGATTAGGTATTTAAGATGAAGATATTATACTTTATTGTATTGTTTTATTAAAACACCTCAAGTCGACAAGCTTGTTCCTAAAACATCCACCTTTTTCATGTTCTCATATTTTATTGTTTGCCCAAGTTCACATTGTTACAGTGTTAACTGTTTTGATGGCTGCCCTGTGGAAATAAAGGCCATGTTGTTATATTATCTCGGTTTACGTCACTTGTCGGTTACGCATAATTCTTCATCGAAAGCAACTGTCAGTCAACTGTCAAAATAACACTATAGAATGTGTAAGTTTGTCGGCTAATTTCCCATAACATCGGGAATTTCGGTGCGGTCACAACACACGTGGCGAATGAATAGACTACGATTGACAGGATAAACGCTATGGTGAGATAAATCTGATGTAAGTATATAATACCAACGAACAATTTAACGCATTTCAATTGTTTTTTTTTTGCTATATGTATCCCAAAATCATTACACCTCACGAAAACTCAGACACTAAATCTGTAATTCCGCGTAACACTCCAAATTGCTTATATTAAAACCCGACAGAAGTCGATTATACTTATCTACCGAAAATTATAGTGTAGATATTGTATTAGAAAGCTACTGTCTAAATAAAATAACAAAGGAATAGAAACCGATTCAGCTGCTACGTTTCGGGTGTGCGCGGTTCCGTACGTGCGGCGGACGTGCGGCATCCGACAAATTATAGACAAATCTCGGGAGGTATTATTTTTTCAACGCGCCCGGGTGAGAAATGCGTGATTGAGGGCCGGCACAAGATTACAGGCTACAGGAGACACGCCACCGCCGAGCTCTCTCACTCACTTATTATCATTATTTAGCTGTAATAAAGTGTTAGAATAAGTAATTATTGCCACCCAAGAAACTACGGCTCCGAAACATTTTTGTAATCTCTGCGGTCACTGTTACGTTCTCTGTATCATGACAGTCATTCTAGCAGAATGTTCCCATTGTGCAGGACACTTAGCAGACATTATAAAGCTTACGTGCACGGCATTATAAAAAGCGATTCTAATACTGTTCACATTAACTTTTTTAGCTTCTGCTCAACCGAAAGTTTAAGCCAAATTACCCGCTCGAACCCAATTTAAGACGATCTCGGCGATAATATAGTCCATAATAAAATTGGAATAGGTAGACGCCAATTTTGACACGTCGAATATTGCGTTAACTGTCATTAACAATTTTATGCAAATCCTAATTTGGATCACAGGTTTAAAATGGGAAAATTAGGGAGGAAATTATAGGGCTGGCGCGCCGATGGCACGTTTATGATGCGTTGCCACGGGCCGCGCTCTGTCCGCCTGCCGCGCCGCGCCGATACCGACTCTATGTTAAATTGTAATATCCAAGTGTAAAATTATGCTGAATATATTACATGCATATGCAACTTTAAGGTATAATGATCAATGTTATCGACTTTTTTTACAGAAATCCTCAATAAAAAGATTACAATAAGACGCAAAAATAAAACAACTTGACAGCAATCTGTGCTGCCAAAATATTATTAAATTACTGAATACACAGTTCTCTCTTTCGAAAGGTAATAACAGTTACATGGTATGTCACTTCTCAGCAATTCGAGGAACAGTCCAAGAAATCGCTAACAAATTAATGATATGTGTTTCGAGTGTTGTGTTGGCGCGGATGGGGCCACGGGCCGGCGCGGCTCTGATTACAAGGCAGCCGGTAATGGGCCCGTCGCGTCCCACCCTATACTCAACTTAATGCTCTCGCAATTTCACTCAAAATAATGAACACAGTAAAAAATAAGTTTTCGGCGGATCCTTAAATGAGAGCTGGCGACGTGAGCCGCGACTCCTGGCACACGGTACACGGAGCCTCTTGTATTGATCCCTCGACAGATGAGCTTCATTGGTGTTTTGATCTGACGAAATTGTTCTACGAACTTCCAAATTGCTTTTTGCGTTATTGAATGGGGTTTATAAGATTGAATCTGCCGATCATTTTAGGTAATATGTAGGTATATAAAAGCGTTAAATTTGCGGATGCTAAACAGGTAAATCTTTGAATCGTTCTGTTTTTAAAGGTCGTCCTCGTCAATTAATTATAAAAGGATACGAGCATACCGGACTTTAGTAGCACTTTAAGATAAAGAAGCTTAAATGAAATTATGAAATAAAAATCGAACGTACCTACTACTTACTTAGATATTTTTGTCACATGATAGGTACCTAACTTATGTGAAGAGAAACCGCAAATCCCCTACAAAAACCGCGAGAAAAACACTGCATTAGAATTTTCCCACCAAAATATTACTTACAATTTAAAAATATAAACATGTCGTAGTTGTAGCGAACAGTTGTTTCCGGGACTGCGGTTAGGCGCGGAGATAGCGCGTCCCCGGGGGAGACCATCTGATAGCGCTGGAATATGACGACAGTTCGCGAGCACACTCCTGAACCATGCCGTACACGTAAATGATAAAGATAAACAGAACACTGACTCCCGTACTGGGCGAGATGTGGCGCATTTTAGGACTTTGCAGCTTATCGTGCGCACATTAGAAAGGATTGCCGTATGTGTGCTGATATAACTCTCGTGAAAATGATTATCGTAGGCTTTCAGCGAAGGTTTTTGTTTGTTGTCACTTGGGATCAGTCATATTTGAAACATGGAAACTCATTTTCGTTATTTCTGTTTAAGTCACAAAAAACAATTTTGGGTAAATTGGTTGACAAATATTATTTTGGAATAAATCTATCTCACCTTGAATCACGCCTGTCACGATCCTTACATTTTACTTTTCCCTCGTTTACGTTCATACATCTGGTCATACACGCACGCCGGCTGCGAGTACTACGCCACTGACCTTTCTGAAGAACATCACCAATGAGGTCGCTACATGTCCTCCTAGGGCCTCCCTGCGTTTCCACTCACATCTGCCTTGTAAATACCTTGGTTTATATCAAATCAGCTTATTACTTGGGTTTCATTGCTAATGAATATCCTCCTCCAAAACACAATTTCCTACAAGTTATAAAATGGATAGAAAGTGAGTTCTTAATAACTTGTTCAATCAAAACTAAGTGTTGTACGACTGAGTAGAACAAAGGGAGGCCGGTGGCTACACAAAGGAAAATGTAGAGCAGATTCCGTAGCATACAGCATCCAACGCAAGGAAATTCGCATCCTTCATTTACAACGGATAATAGTAGGTAGACCATTTACAATTGTTTCAGTCAATGAAGATGAAGTGTGATGACGTATTAGGTAGGTACCTAAGGTAAAGAAAAGAAAACACAATTTAAAATTAATATACTTATAAGAAAACACGTGATTACTTTTGTTTAACACAATAATTATTCTAGTAAATTGGCTAGAAATATTTAAAACAAATGACCCGCTAACGTCAAGAGTCAAAACTCCATTTAAAAGGACTTCGAGAAATTACATCGAGCGACAACATCAAACAATAATTTCGAAAAAGCAATTATCATTATCCAGATAGGAGGGTCGGAGGCGATCGCATTAACATCATAAAAGGGGCGAAGTTTGTGTACGAGCCCCCGGGACTCCCGTCGGCGATGAGACAGTTACATATTACGCAATAAAGAGCTGTTCTCGCGAAAGGAAGTGTGAAAATGAACAACATCAAGGGGTTATCTTGAATTACTCACTAAAAACTTATTGTCGGGCGTCGCGGGTGTGCGGAGGGGCCGGTGGGGGTGGATTTGCCGCGAACAGATAAGGGCGCGCTATTGGGATCGCGCCGTTCTCATCCAATTACACGGTCGAGCGCCCGCGCCGCGCCGCACCGTACAGTGTCGAGATAAAAACGGAGCTGCCTCGGCGCTGTCTCCGCGGGGATTGTCGCTCGCCTAACGTTTTCACCTACGACCGTCCTCTGTAGCTACCAACTCAATTTGTGTCCCGAACTCCCGACACGGCGACAGCTATCACCCCACTGAAACAACCCAACCATCTCCGTAAGCAATAAGGTCAATCTGAATAGATAAATAGATGCTGTTTTCGTATTTCAGCAGTTACAAATTATGTTTTGTTTTCTTTTGTTTAATGTAGGTATCTATTATATTCATTCACCTGAAGAGGCTGCGTAGAGGCTGCGTAGAGGCTGCGTAGAGGCTGCGTAGCCTTGCGTAGCAGGAAAAGACGAGTACCTACTTCCTTAAAACATTTGATTTGTAACTATTATTTATACCAATTGAGTCTGGACTTGTGCTAGGTTTATGGCAATAGATTCACCCCCTATTATATAGGACTTAAACTTAATTGGCGAATTGGGTGTGTATAACTATAGATGCCTAATTGCCTATCCCTTCCGCAAATCAGGTGTGATTTTATGTTGTTGTATTCATACCAACTCTTGACATTCTCATTTTTCGTCTTGATACATTATGTAGGTATGACCCACCCATTTACATACTTCGAAAGTTTATTTTAAAGTCGACATAAGAAAAAAATTGCGGCGGTATCGGCATGGACACAGGGAATTACAACTTTCCGTTCTGCACGAGTAGACATATCACGTTTTTATTTGCAACCCCTTGAGCATATAAGTAGCTATATGACGCGTCTACCTGCTTACAGACGGAAGTAATCTAAGTCGACGTGCTAAGGGAGTTGGTGTCGGGAGCGAGACCGCGGGATTTGATTCAATTAGAGAGATCGCCGTGGGACCGCACTGCCGCGCGCCGCGCTACGAAGACGCCGAGACGTCTAGAAGTCACTCGCAAACTTAACTCGGTTAAAGTTGAATGTTACGAACTGAGGCAATCGTGAAATTACGAATAATGAGATTATTAATATGCATGTTTAGTCCTAATTCCATTTACAACCTTTAAAGTGACAAGTACTACCGATATCCAAGCAGAGCTTTTCCGAAATTTTTAGCCGGATTAGGCGCTACCGAATGGTTTGGCTATACCCAAACCATAATTCCCGTCTTAGGCTTAATAGTACCGTAACCTAATAAATAACAGTGACATTTGTTTTCGGTACTAAGCCCCACCCTCTGTCACAAGCAGAACCCAATCCGACAGCGCGGCCGCCGCCGTATGTAAATAGTTTACCGAAAGTCGCCGCTCGTCCATCACGCGTTGTCACATAAATTATGCCGCGGCGAATCCGCGGTCGAATCATTGTTTGACTTTTATCTTATTACGTACATCTCCCGATTTTGTTCGCGTCATATTTCTTCTGACTTATCGGCTTTTATCTATCGTTTTGTGGCGAGTCGCGCTATCGATCACCCGATCCCTGCCGCGAGCCGACAAATGTCTCCGAACGTTTTGAGTGGATTAGGCGAACTGTCGGTGTCGGTCACCGGGCTAACTAATGCGCTCCTGAGCTTATTTGGAACGCGTATCGAGTTATTGTCGCTTATCTGATGATGTGCGTGCACGCACTTCTCTGGCGGTCACTCGGTGGCCTGACATGCTCCCCTGCCGCATCATCCACCACTCATAATGAAAAATGACTGATCTTCTGAAATGTCTAAGAATTATTTTACATTGATGGACGCAATAAATTAAATCACGCACTCGACTCCAAAGGAATGCGTGATTTAATATGTAAATAACCATAACACGACTTGACCATGAGTTGCACTTCTTCATATCAAAGATAGATCGGTACTTATCAAGGCTACGCATACAGAGAGACTTGGAAACTTTGATCTGAATGCTTATATTTATGTGAATGACGTCAGAGAAACCTGAGAGGTGTGACAAATGTGGAAGAAGGATGAACGGTAGTCGCCGCACGAGCCTGGCTATCTGTCAGATCTGTGTGAGTGTCACCGGACACCCGATACCTCGGTGGCATCGCCGGATCCGCGTTAAATTAATGAAAACATCCATCCATAAAGACCCAAACGCCTCTGCGTTCTTATGAATGAAATTCCAACCTGCACGGGTTCGAATCCTTTTTTATGATGATCATAAATTAAACGACCAATTTCCAGCGAGTGTCACAGCGCGGATAAAGGAATCATTTTTATAATATCCTCAGCGCTTAACAAGGGTACAAATAATGCCCACGCATATTCACGCGGCCATAAGTCGGGATCGAGAGAGCTGCCACTGACTGCTAAACTGTTAATATAAATAATGAACTGTGTTATGGGCTGGTGGTAGGTAGCAGTTCGTTGACTAACGATGTTTTTGTGCTGCCTCTCGTAACTTGCGAGGACGCGGACTGCTTGTTTGTTATTGTTCGCGGGTTTTGGCATCAGTCCCTGACTCACTCTCATTGATTCCGATGCACTTGGGAGATATATTCATTCGGTCACAGCTTGAATAAAAATAAATTTATTTTCTACATACAGTATGGTTACATAAAATAACCGAGAATCAATCTCTCGGTTATTTTCGAATAAAGGTATCCCTAAATTTCTAGTATGAAGTACTCAACTCCGTGTTAATACGAATATAGAATTATTTCCTAAAATTTTCTTAGTTATTTAATTATTACCTACCGAAGTACCTACATCAAAAACGATAAAAACATCTTGCGTGAAGGTTTTTTTCCAGAGAGTTTTGCTTGACCGAATTGCTTCAATTAATCCACTTTATTGCTATGTTAGAATTATTTTTTACTTCAACCTTTTTTAAAACCCATTTACAGTAGATACAATTACGTCATGTGCTACCAGATTCACAAAAGATACCTACTTCGAGTCAGAGGATCACCAAATCTTTCTCATTCTCGCATTCTGTGAAAAAATTAACAACCTTTTATCGATAGCCATTTAATAACCTAGTCAAGCCACAAAAACACTGAAATAGTACCTAAAGGCTATAGTCTGCAAACTGTAACATGATCCCGCGTAAGCAGGAGTGTACACTATACAGTCTACAGGCTACCGGTCGCCCACGCATGCCGTCGTCCTCAACCAGGCGCCCGCTAATTTATCGTCCGACTCACTCGCCTGACTTATGACATCTGCGCTTGCGCTCCTGCCCTTATATGTACACAGTTTAATGGACGAACGACACTGGTTGCCACGTTGTTCTCGTGTGATAATGTCGTGAGATCATTGGGAATATATATATATAAAAGCTGCAAGTGTAGAAACTTAATAAGTTGCTGGTTTTGAATGTCT
Source organism: Lithophane ornitopus (assembly GCA_948473465.1). NCBI lineage: Eukaryota > Metazoa > Arthropoda > Insecta > Lepidoptera > Noctuidae > Lithophane > Lithophane ornitopus. The sequence goes on along the minus strand of OX419617.1, from coordinate 12,360,495 downwards.
GTTACTGTTTCGCAAAATAGCAGCCATTGGTTGTCTGTGGAGTCCAGCGACAAGTCAAAAGTTAACTGAATGAAAAGCAAATTATAAAGATTTTATTTTATAATTTTGATATTAATGTTCCACATAAAAGTGTAATGGAATCTTGAAGCATTATATTTAAATGATTAGCAATATACAACAGCGCAGGTCGTTAGTAGACGTTTCTTCTCAGACCTCAGTGGTCGAGTGTCATTGTGGCCGAGGTCCTCAGCATCGCAGCCCTGGGCACTATAAAGTGTCCGTTTATATGATTAAGTGTTAAGTTACGATGTTGGCAGGCGCTCGCGCAGCGTGGCTCCGTCCTCCATTCACTGACCAGCGGATAATATTACGTTACCGCCGAAAATATCAAATCGACAGGAAGATGTTATCGCTACAGAATGTTATAAAATTGAATATTTTCATATATTAGGCTGCTCTGCTCACCCCCGCGGCGACACTCTTCCGGCTCGCCTGTCTGTCCTGACTATCCCTAAACATTTTTATGACACATTTTATTGAGAATAGAGATGTTATTTAATATCGCTGTTAACGTCTCCACAAAATTTGAAAAATGTTTTTAATACTTTGCCTTCTCGATGTGCTGCGCGCAGTTGTCATTCCAGTTTATTATATGCTATAAATATTCAATAGATAACAAAAAAGTAAATTCAGGTATTGCACCGGACGGACGTTACGTTTTTATGATGAAATAGAATACAACACATTGGTAACGCAAGCAACACGACTCAATAAAACTTGACGATATTTCAGTCAACAAATTAATCTTGTATTCAAATTAAGTCGATAACAATATGTACTTGTAAGTAGGTATTTCTATTTTGATAGCATACGTTACTAGTACCTATGTTCAAAGTATCATACTGAACTGAGTAACCGGTATGGTGGGTGGAACTTTCGAAATGAAACTGTACATGCAAATGCCCTACCGTTCTACAGTTTTTCTAGTATAAAACACTCAAACAATTTAATCGAACTCAATTGTTTTTTCATAGCTAAAGAGCCCACATAGAGTTTTGGAAACATAAGACATAAACATGGAGATATATCGGACATCACGCCCAGCGTGACAACTACGCTCCTGCACCATTCACCATTAACTTAAAACAAATCTATAAAAAAACTCACTTTAAATAAATACACTATTAAAAAGACGTAAAGCACAGCACTAGTCGTACAAATCGTTCGTTTTATGTAAACCGTGAGTTTCGCGTTATGTTCATAGAGTATTTATCGCCAAGCGCGGGTTATTAACAAACCGGTTATCTTCACGCGTGATGTACCGAGAGGTGGGCGCCCCACATTTATAAAGACTCATTATCTCGCCGGGAGACTCGCTTATTAGCATGCTAAATTGATTTCGACGCCTACGCAATATCGAACACCATTTTGGCTAAGCCCGATAGTTCCGGTTAATCGAAAAAGGAAAAAAAACAAACACACCGATAATAAAAAAAGATAATAAATACCTCTTATTGTAATGTCTTCTTATTTAAAATCTACTAATGGTATCGGTAGTAGTATTAAGAAATTTATTAATATTAATTAAAAGCTGCTTTGTACGTCAAAGAATAGGTACCCGAAAGCAGTTATTGGGTGTTTTGCACCAAAAGTTTGGGAAGAACTGTACAAATAATGTTTCGCTCTAAAAATTGTTTATCGGGAATTGTGTATAAAAATGTGTGGAGTGTGTCGCGGCGAATATCAATTAATAGGCGTTGGTGCGCGCGGAGCTGCAAAAGTGTAAAGTGCACTGAGGCAGGGGGCGTTGCGTAAATCAAGCGCGGATACGCGTGAATTGCCAACGTGGAAATATGTCCATCCGAGACTCGGGCGGCGCGCACCACGCGGCTCGCACTATTTTAGGATAAGGGGGTAGGTAAATCTTTAACTTATTTCGAGATTTGACCCTTGGATTCAGTTGTGTATTTTAAATTGAAGGGATAATAGTAAGCCTTAATTTAAAAGTTACCTGATCTCATTCTAATGGATGGCATGTACTCATCTGTATGAGTACATGCCATTTAAAAGAGTATAATTGTTAATTAAAAAACAAGATTTCTTTAAAACTATCTTTCTTCCAAATCATTCTTATTGTCTTAAAGTACATGGGGGATCAAGCTCTGCTCAGGTGAAAATAGAGAAAACGAATTTTCTCAGATATGAGAGCTAGCTAGATCGATTTTTCGCCCCCGTAAATCCCTTAATTGCAACTGATGTAAGTTGCAATAAAGGGAAATCGTTAGAGCCGTTTTCGAGAACGTGATTACAAATATATAATACAAATATTGCTCATTCAATAGTATAGAATATACCTAATAGGTGCAAGTCCAACTTACAATGCCAGTAAATACCCACCGTAGTTTACGAAACAACACAATATGCCAAAACACGAGAAACAACGGGACAGCTATCTGATACTGAAACTACAGGTGAACGGAGTAAATCTGTTCGCTGAAAAAAGTAGCTCCGGGTCCGTTTGGCAGCGGCCGCAGTGAAAAAGTAGGTAGGGGTAGGCGCACTATACAACACATGGCACGCGAAAATTATTGCCGCTCGGATTTTTCGAAAGCATTAATGCAAATTTATCGAGCCGCGCAGCGCTAATTGCGAACGACGCTGCCTCGCTGATTGTTTTCTCGTCCGATTTATGGCAACACCTATTGCCGATTTAAAGCTTTAATTGTAAACGATTCACGTGTTTTATTGGATAGTCGGTGTGTATTTATTCGAGTGCTCTCTATGCGGTTTCGATTATTGATTTTCCGTCGGCTATGTTTTTCGAGAACGTTGTTTTTAAGTTTCACTTGTCGTTATCGATGGACGCGAAATTTGTGGCAGACATACACTACAATGTGGAGCTCTTTATAAATATTAAAAATACATTGACACTTTATTATGGAATGATCTTTATAGAACATAGGTAGGTATCTATTTATACAAAAACTTTACATAATTATTATCTATTCGAGAGGACGGTACCGTTCGTCAACATAATTAAGAGGCTGACAAAAGAAGCGCCTGATAAAATATTCTAATAACGTTATTAACCTTTTGGTCTCCAAGCAATAAATTATGATACTTAAAACATTATTAGTTTTAATCTTATTAGCGTCATAACTAAATTGAATAATTTCGATGTAAATATATCCAAGATCTTAATTAGTAACAATATACAAAAGCAGCGTCTTAATTTAAATATTTATTTAATACTATTTTATAACTTAATAGTTAAATGGCGTAAAACTTTCTTGATGAAGGTAATAATCAGATTTATTAGTTCTTAGAGCAGAAAATCAAGATTCTACTTTTCTTTACATTTCCCGGAAAGGAAAAGACCCTGACACTGATTATGTTATCTTTTTTAAATAACAAAAGATATGAGCAGTTAAAAACAGAGTGTCAACAAAACTATTCGCCTACGGTGGCGCTACGAAATTGTAGCACGTTGAGTGAGAAGTGGAAAAGTGTCGTAAAAACCAAGAATTACCTCTCGGCGGAGGTAGGGATGTGTTAATAAATTAAGTGACGTCACATCCGAGCGGTTAACAAAGTTAGCGGCGACGGCCGGGGGCGTTTCCCGCCTTTTTCGCTTAAGTTTTCCGCGCCGCCGGCACCGGAAGTTCGGCCATTATTATTTTACGCGGGCAACAAGCGGCGCGATAATATCCCGCGCTTCAGCCGGCCCGCTGCTTGAGACTGCCTTAATGGCGGGACGTGTCTTCTTACTTTGCGTTTAATAGGTGTAATAACTTAAACAGAATACCGGGATTTATTAAAGTTCCGCGTGATCTGACCAATCGATGGTATTTTCGAAAGTGGCTTAAATTATGCCATAAATGAGTTTATCTCTTTCTTCATAAATATTCATACCTTTGCTGTTTGCGTTTAGCTAAGTGTGGGAAATAAAATCATGGTCATTATTACACGAATACATTATTTTTTACAACTTGGTAAGATAGCCAAAACCATGCGATTAATAAAAGTCATAAAAAACAACTTTCCAAGAGGGTATTTAACTTCTTAAACAGTATCAAAAGTCAACCCTCCGTAGAGGCGAGCTGTTCTCAATTCGGCACACGTCACGGCGATCGGTGGCGTGTGTTTTGCGTAATCCCGGAATAAAGCTTAGTTAGGAGTAAGCCGGGTCGGCTGGGGCGAGTCACCTGGCCCCGTAAATCAATCCAGGTCCGTCTCAGGCGACGCGGCAAAAATAAGAGGTCGAGGTTTACACCGCACTGAGTACCGAGCGCCGAGCGACAAACAAATCCGCTTCGGTCGGTTTTACAGGATTCTTGCTTTTTTCTTACCTTTGGTAACTGCAATATTGCAAAACGGATTTAACAAATCGACTTTTTCGTTTAAAACGGTTTAAAAAATGAGATGAAACCGGATTCTTGTTTTTTACTTTGTTCCAAGCAGTCTGTGTAATGAAAATTCTGCAATGGATCTATACGTAACATTACCACTAGTGTTTTTTTGAAACATCATCCAATCCTACGTCAACAAAATGCAGTACTTTCATGTCAATTATCAAGTTTCGTTAGCCCCAAATACACCGCACTGCATAGATACGTCAATAGCTACTGGTACATTATTTACTATGTATTCGTGTTACAAGTTCATAACGTATAAGATTTTTCTGTTAATTCTAAGATAAGGTCGTGTTGAGTGGAAACAGCTTGTTAGTGCTCATACGCTGTAACGTATCTTCCATCTTTTTCTTCGTCATACTAACGTTTTCCGGCCAGTTACCGTGTTCCACTTTTCTGCAATTAGCGACCGAGTTTTAAGCTCAGTGACTCATTAAGTTGAAAGTGAAGTGACACGTCTTTCATTTGCAAATCTAAATAGAAATCTGACCACTTAGCTGGCCAATTGACGTATTCGCACGATGAGTTATCGTGTGACAAACACGTTGTAGGAAATCATAGTGAATAACAAAATATAATTGTCAACAGTTTACAAACACTTTCAGCTAAATGTTCCTGTATGCTGTAAATGCAGATTCTAATCAAGAATATAGGTGCATAACATTAATTTATAACACAACACGACATTACATTCACCCTCCAGAAATTATCTCTATCATTTCATAGCGTTTATTTTCGCCAGTCATTACGCTTTCACAACGCTTACGCAAACGTTATTTAAACGTTACGAACAAATGCCACTTTCTCGTGACGTTCGACACGACAATACCGAAATAATACAATAAAAGAGTTGACAGTCCATTGTCTGGTAAATTATTCACGAAATCTATTCCTCACTCGCTCTAGATGTTGTGTGAGATTATCGTGATACGGTGGATCGCAGCATTTCCATATTTCACGGTGGTGACGCTGATGACAGTCGTGACAGGCCTGTATTGAGTTGCCCACTTACACAGGGTTAATGATGGCGCTTATGTTATAAAAATTACGTGGTGGTCTTTTAGATTTTTAATGATTTCGCTTGCTGCTTAACTTTGAATACAATTGAGTTTCATGTTTAGTTTTTGTAAAGTAAGAGAAAGTCAGACTATCTTGCTATGAATTAATTATGATAATATTCACAAAAAGTGATTAGGTACACCCTTTTAATGTTATTCACCGAATCTACAAAATGTATCAATCAATCAGGTTTTTTATTCAAATCAACCGTATTTCCACTGCTAATAACACGCTATAAAGCCACACAGTTGCAAATAAATATCAATCACGCAGATAGTTATTAAAATACAAGATATACTGCAATTTACGTATATAAAGAATGTGTATCGAGTGTAGCCCGGGGGTAAAGACAATTAAAAATTAATCTTTTGCGGCCATTGATAGTTGGTTAATACGGCGGCATCCGGCAGCGCCCGCGCCCCGTCATTACGAGCCCGACGATTCAATTCGACACATCTTCAGGGTTTCACCTCGCTCAATAATTACCCAGTGCTATCATTAAGCCGCGTGCACAACAAAACGTAATAACCTTGCAATTAGACGGTGACTGTCATTAGATTGTAATAGAGTTTCGTACAACAATTTGTGAGTAAAATCGTCAAGCGTGTCACATTACCGGAGTCCATTAGGGCGTTTACACAACACGGAATTGAAATGAGCAGTCCACAGATTATCGTGATAGACAAACAGACCGCATTGTCTCGTAATAATACTTTATACGGCGTGTTCGCTATTAACAACTTCTTGTTGAAGTAAATAAACTTAAAGCCGTTTGCAATTGATAATTTTGCTGCAACAATGAAAGACTAGAATCAAATGATATTGATATGACATTCCACTTGATTACAAAACAAGTCACAAAGGCTTTTCATCTCTCTCTATGGTAAAGGTCAACTGAAGGGTTTTCTGACTAATCCTAAGGTAGCGAACACATTGCTGAAGCGACGGCGTGCGAGCGACGGCGGGCGAGCGACGGCAGGCGATGTGACCCGCAACGGTACGCGCTTAGCGATAATGGCAAACTCAGCGAGTATTTCGGTAATATTGATTGGCGACAATTCAAGATTTTTTTATTAATTAATTAAATACTTAACATAACATAAACTTACGACTTCTTCCCATGGGGGTCGGCAGAAAACGCCACCTGCTACGATCCTTACACACTCCATTTGCTTCGTTTACGTTTATTTAACTTTTAAATATATAACCAGAAAATAAAATAGCCTATCCCATTCTACTAGCTTTATCGTAATGATAAGAAAGCAGTTTTTCAGGAGAATATTCCTGAAAATTGAGCTTATCATCTTAGTCATGTTCAAAGCTCCACTAACTTAGGTAGGATGTACATTGTTTATCAATTAAATTATGTAAAGCTACAAAATCTTAAATTCATACACTAACAGACAACGCATAGCCAAAACTGCTAGGTCTAGAAGCATGAAATTTTCTTATAGAACGAAGGGGGAATGTTTTCCCTGGAAAGTCTATGGAAGTTCGTCATTTCTACCGTTAAGGGATATCCCATCGGGCACGCAGTTTGTCTTATATAAAATCATACGCTTTAATTTCAAACTTAAAAAATCCCCATAATTATTTTAAAAAGCTTTCAGTAATTACCTACATATCCTAAAACGACCAATATTAAAAACTACAGCCTGTAAATAAAACGTTAATGGCGGCCATGTGTCGAATATCCTCAGTATATCCGGGCGATTTCGTCAGGTAGCACGATAATATCCACACATCGGGTATTAGGATCAGGCGATAAGATCGTATCGCCTCTACGTTAAATAACATGTTTCCTGCAATCGTCGTGGTAATTTTAATAATATAATTACGATATGCGTATGGCGGCTTTTCAGCCCTATAATAATGCCTAACACCAAACAATGTGTTTATACCATTCACGCCGAACTGTTATTATATTTTCATACACACATTGATCGTGTAATTTGGGGACTTTTTGAATCGACTGAAATGTGGACAAGAATAGATTTTAATCGTTCTCATGAAATTAGGCTTTTAGTATATAAGTATATAGAGTATAGATAGGTATTATTCGTTACTATGGTGATATTGATCTGATCTGGTAAAAAAGGTGAATTAAAATAGTAGCCACCGGACTTTTTTTTTAACTTTCAGAAGAAATCCTATCTAAAGTTGCTGAAATCAGACTTCAGTCTATGGCGTTGGTAAGCATAAGGTTAAAATTGCCTGATGAAGGCAACGTTTTTGAGAACTCGGAAGTCTAAGATTGGAAAAGCATTGTAGCACTATAACGCCAACTGGATGCTGAAGGCAAATATTGAAAGACAACTCCTTTAGATGCTCTCACCTCTGCTCTAGGTCAAAACGTTTGTACACAAAAATTAAAGTGGCGGCCAGAAAAAAAAACGGTTTTCATATGGAAAATAACACCTAAATATTTTTTTTTACTATTACAACTGTATACAATTAATTGTAGACTTTCGTTGTTACTCGTTGAGCTCCTTAAGCTCTGAGTTGAGCTCCTCGGTTACTGACAAATTCTTGCACTGACTGGACAGGTCCACTCAAATCTGTGTGGTTCTTTCCTCAAAAGACCATTTCAGACTCTAATCTACATGGTCCTCATATGGCCTGACCAAGATTATGTCTGGACCTTAAAAGAGACTGCGACCTCTGAGTTTGTTTCGGCCTTTCTTCTCAGAGTAGTCAGATAGGAAACGCCGACCTCATCTAGCTTATTTTATTTTTTTAAATATGACGTGTAAAAGTGATTCTGATATCCTATTTACAGAATATACAATTTCATTTCATTTCACATTAAAAAATGTTCAAGATGTTATTTCCCATGAAAATAGTATTTTTATTTTCTGACTTTAATTTTTGGGTTCGAAATGAATGTTGCAATCCTGACTATTCTTCTGTTTCAAATCTAGAAGCTAAACTATGAATAAATATCACACATTTACTACCAGGTAAAGCGGAACTCATAAATCCTAGCATCATTTGCACCCTCCTACTACATTTATTTCAACATAAGGTTTTACTTCGCAGCAATTTGCTTAATTGATAAAATTAATATCTACTGAATTTAATTTCCTTCTCGCATCCATCTCACGTGTAATTAGTTCCGGACATACTTCACGACTGGCTTGAAAGGAGATTTGATGCGTTATGTTTTTTCTTAATTTACCTACTAGTTCTTTTTTCTTTAGTAGGGTAGCTGACTAGTGGTTGGACGCGACTAGTGAATGGACACTTTGCTCTTTTACGGATTTTATAAGAACTACATGCGTTGTTTGAACCATTCAGCAAGCTTTTTTGATCGTAGATGTATCCTAATTCAATCATAATAATTAAAATTACCAATATTTGGCGTTGTTGGCAGTTAAAATAAATTAATGTAGGCATTGGGACGCTTTTGTCAAATTCTTGTCGAAAATATATAAAGGAGAATGGCCCTGCTTATGGGGTTCTGCCCTGAAGCCCAATAAAAATAAGATATATACCTATGGAAAGAGCTTTTCAAGGGAAACCTTTCCTACTAACATAACTTTTGCCAATTGTTAGTCAGTTCGGAGTAAATGACCTTAATAGGTGTGAATACTTGGGCATCGAAGTTAAGGAATTTTCTTGGTCCATTAGCCATAAGATATACATCAATGGTTTTAGCTTTTTGAAGGGAATCTTTGATACTAACATGACTATTGCCAATTGTAAGTCAGTTCGGAGTTAATGGCATAAATAGGTGACTACTTTGGTATCGAAGTTAAGGAATTTTCTTAGCCTAATAGCCATAAGATATACACCAATGGAAAGAGCTTTCCAATGAGAACCTTTGTAACTAACACGACTTTTGCCAATTTTAAGTCAGTTTGGAGCTAGTGACCTAAATAAGTATTACTACTGGGACACCAAAGTTAAGGAATTTTCTTGACCCAATAGCCATAAGAAATACACCAATGGAAAGAGCTTTTTGAGGAGAACCTTTGCTACTAACATGACTGTTGCCAATTTTTAATCAATTCGGAGTTAAAGACCTAAATAGGTCACTACTTCGGTACCGAAGTTAAGGAATTTTCTTGGCCCAAGCCATAAGATATACACCAATGGAAAGAGCTTTCCATGGAGAACCTTTACTACTAACACGACTTTTGCTAATTGTCAGTCAGTTTGGAGTTAATGACCTAAATAAGTGTTACTACTGGGGCATCGAATTTAAGGAATTTTCTTGACCCAATAGCCATAAGATAGCCCAATAGCCAATGAAAAGAGCTTTTCGAAGAAAACCCTTGCTTCTAACATAATGTTGCCAATTGTTAGACAGTTCGGAGATAATGACCTAAATAGGTAATAAATTGCGCACTGAAGTTAAGGAATTCTTGGCGTCCAATAGCCATAAGATATACCACTGAAAAGAGCTTTCCAGGGATAACCTTTGCTACGAACACGACTTTTGCATATTATTAGTCAGTTCAGAGTTAATGACCTAAATAGATGATGAATTTCTATAATGCTTAATTACTCACGTTTAGAGCTCTGTAGCTCCTATCGTACTAACAATCGAGAGAAACGTCTTATCACGAAATATTTCCTTTGAAGAGATCTTTCCTTTGGCATATATCTTAACTCTATTGGGGGATGCGGCAGGCTTAACGATCTGTACGGCTGATCGACTCTTAAAAACATTGTTCCCAAAACGGCATCTAGGAGGCCAACGTTTTAAAATGTCCATTTATAGGTTTGCAAGATCATGTTTGCGAGGCTCAAAGTTAATAAAAGTTATTTAATTGTCTAAATACCTGAATTTCACTAATGCTTAATTACTCACATTTAGAGCTCTGTAGCTCCTTTCGTACTAACAATCGAGAAAAGCGTGCTATCACAAAATATTAGCCATAAGATATATACCACTGAAAAGAGCTTTCCAGTGATAACTTTTGCTACGAACACGACTTTTGCCTATTATTAGTCAGTTCAGAGTTAATGACCTAAATTGATGATGAATTTCTATAATGCTTAATTACTCACATTATGAGTTCTGTAGCTCCTATCGTACTAACAATCGAGAGAAACGTCATATCACGAAATATTTCCTTTGAAGAGATCTTCCCATTGGCATATATCTCAACTCTATTGGGGTAACCGTCAGGCTTAACGATCCGTCCGGTCGACCGACTCTTAAAAACATTGTTCCTAAAATGGCATCTATTGGAGACCAATGTTTTAAAATGTTCGCTTATAGGCTTCAAAGATGATGTTAGCAGGGCCCTGAACCATTAAAAAGTTATTTAACTAACGAAATACCAGAATTCCAATAATATTTAATCACTCACATTTAAAGCTCTGTAGCTCCTTTCCTACTAACTATCAAGAGAAGTCTTCAGAGTAAGAAATATTCTTCTTGATGAGATCTTTCCATTGGTATATATCTTAACGCTATTGGGCTCCAGGGCAGAAACGCCCAATCTCCTTTGTTAAGGATGAGGTTGAACTAACTTTAAAAAAATGATGTTTTTTTATTGTTTGGGATAATTTGCAATAAATATGTGGTAAGTTATGTTGTTTTACAGGTTATTTCATAACGTAATATGAATGTTTTGTAATTTGAGGGTAGATTATCCCATGTCCAAGGACTGTAATTTAGTAAGTTTGGTTATCTAGTTGTTGGACATCTTGTCCAATTACTAGTTTTTGAAGAAACAAAATTTGTTTAATTTTATGCTTTCTTTGTGTGAATAAAGTTTTTTTTTTTTAAACCACTCTTTTGCTTGCTTACTTTACAGTCTTTGGACACCGTCCAATGACTATAATTTACGTTTATATTCAGTCCTTGGACGCTACTGTCCAATGACTGTCCAATGTATGTCCCATGTTTGATTGCAGAAATTGATAGAAAAGACAAGATGCCCACAATGAAAAATATAGAAGCTTACAGCTCTGAGAGCTTACATAAAGCTTTGCATGAAATTCGAAATGGTGGAAAAATTCGTGAAATTGCGCGGAAGTACGGAATTCCGAAATCCACTCCTACATACATATTATTTTATAATAATACACTTGTCTTTATGTCTTGAGTTCTGTTTATTATTTTCAAAGTTCCCTAGTGACAAAAACCTAATTTTGATTTGTTTTTAGTTAATAAAAGAGCATTTTAAAATCATTACCTTCTGTCCAATCTGAAATCAAAAACTCAAAAAATCAAAAACTGTCAAATAAATGTCCAGTCACTGCATATGCTGTATACTTTAAAAAAGTTATTCTTTTAAATATATCGTATTATATTATTAAATAACAACTTAGAATAGAGAGACCCACTTTTCAACTATTGATATATTTTTATGGTATGTCTCTCATTTTTGCACAACTAGAGTTAAAAAAAAAGTAAAGTTAAAATTCGCTTCGCTCGTCAGTTACCCTACATTAAGTGCCAGGTATTTTAAGATTAATAATTTAATAAATAGCTTGTAATAATTTTTTTAAAGGAGATACGAAGTTTCTATTTTTTCGCAACTTTTAATAAGAAATTATCTAAAGGTACCTAATATTCGGCGATTTATACAAAAGTTTAAATAAAAATAATAAGCCCTTCCATCATAATCATAAAAAGCAACAAGAAAGTCCCATTGAGGAAGGAAAAAGGCCGCGAAGGACTTTGAAATTTTCACTCGGTGCATCTGTGTCCACGGTTTAATATTTTCTTACGGGAAAATATTAATTAGGTACCTACCTACTTATTTAAATCAGGATATATAAAATTTGTTTTAAAATATGCCTTGGAAATTTTAATTTAAGTCACCATAGTAAGCAAGTACATAGTTTCACACTAATCTTTCTTTCCAAAAATCATTTCTCCAACTGATAATGATTACAGGTTACTGAGCATAAATTTTTATTGTGAATAAAATAAAGGCTGAAATGGAATTTAAATAAATATTATTAAAAAGAAGGGAACATAAACTTAATAACACAATTGCATAGCACAGGTACCCAGACGTAATAAATACGAAATTAAATGTGAAGGGACTAAATGTCGTCACATTAGGGAGGTGCAGCAATCTGCAGCGGGTTGCCGGCCACTAATGACGGTGTCAGCTTATTGTTTTAGATCACCACCGCCCTCTAATTCACTGCATCACCTATAATTAACCACCCGCCGACCTCAAAAAAACACGTCAAATTCACCCCTTAGTGATAACTGCATCTATGTAATATAGAACGACCCAAATAACGGACCTACGGAATTCGTTCAGTTCTTCCAAAATGTTGCGTAATACTTACGGATATTAGAGTAAAATTTATTTTTCTAATGTCCCTTTTCACCCCTACTTCAATTGCGTAAAAGTTTAAGACAAAAAAGTTGTAACGGCCATCCAATTAGTTTAAGAATCCGCACAGAAGCGCTTCGCCGACCCTAAATTTTTCCCAATTAAATGCAAAACTCGCCCGGCACCGGCGGCTATATAAAATTTAAAGTCCATACAATTCGCGCAACACAAATTTTTATTACCTTTGCCCGGTAAGTAAACAAAAAGAACAAATTAGCCAGCCTCAGTACAAGACGTCGCCGTCGGCGTCGTCCGCGCTATATCCCACTCGGGACACAAGGGTGTAAAAAGTAAAACAATAAGGATTCTGTGCGGCTGCAAGGGGATATTTATTGTTAATGAAAATGGCGGGATTTGAACTAACGTCTTGTAACTAAATACCCCCTCACGGTTAAAGCGGGCACTAATTTGGTTTTTATAGCGCGTCCTTAATTTGATTTGGCGGCATCGCGGCCGCGCCACTATTGCCTGTAGGAGCAATTAATTTACTCGGATTATATTTTTTTACCGGGGCGGCCTGTGCGACTCTCCCCGAGCCCGCGGAGCTTGCTTACGCGCCCACAACACGATCGAACCGACGAGGAAAAAATAAAATAAAACTTAAGCCCCGTTTAATTTGAAGGGTGGTTCTGGGCTATTAAAGTAACACGCTTATGTATTGCAAATTATATTGAAATTTGTCTTCCATTACTGAGCGTCTTCCTCACACAAATGTTGCCCGCATTACGAGCGGGAGATTTTTATTCCTCGCTACGCCCACCCTTGTCTCCCGGTTTTTTACATCGGAAGTTTTGTGGTGCTTTTTTTCTCGCTAATTAAAACTCTTCCGCGCTGTTTCCTCTGAGAAACGAGATCCGATCAATTAATTTTTGGGCGGCGTAAGCCGTCTCGAAATTTACTGGGCTCAATAAAAAAACAATTTCTTTGTAAAAAAAAAGGGTATCAAAAAGTAATTGATCAAATAAAGGTTTATATTTAACAAACTTTTTAAATTGCTTCTGAGAGTTTAAATTGTTGTTGTACAATTTTCTGGGTAGCTGGGAAATACGTTAGTAATCAAGGTGTAGGTCATTTAATAGAATAGCATTGTTTATAGAAAATTCTATGCAATCAGCAGCGCGGGCGCAGCGAGTGCGGACGGTGCGAGATGGAGTCACGCGCGCTATTGTCTCGAACACCGAGGACAGACTATTTCGTCTAATACAATGATTTATACACCAATGATGGATAACTACTTACTACCGAGATGACTACTAAATTATTTTTTCCCTACCGACTTTTCATCGGCGGTAGCTAGCCAGCTTCCATGTCAAAAGCAGAACATGAAAGCACAGCATATTTAGGAAATGCAGTGACCTCATCGTCTTCTCCGCATTTCTTCTTATTCCAGACACAGGATTTAGAATTTTGGAATGAACACGTGTCGTCAGACTTTCACTTGCTCCAATATCCAAGCCCTGAACCCTCCTTGCCGATAAAACCTACATACAAAACAAAACTGCAAACCAAAAACAAAAGCAACAGCACCCTTCAATCAGTGGAAATGAAGGCAGCAGAGGTTCAGCAGCAATTTGTCGTTGATAGCAGCGCGTCGGTAGGCAGGCCAGTGGAAGCACGCGCCGAATTAAATGGAAATCAATAGCAATCGCCGCACGTGACCGACGACCCTTACATCTCGCCGACAGCCGCCATCACTCACACAGCCCAAGAATATGGCAGTTCGTGACAGATCATGGTCTTAATAGAAAACGCTCACCGGTCTGTAGATAGGATCGTGCCAACTCGTTTGTTTTGGTCAGCTGCGACCTGATTGGTCTGAAAAGGAAATTCGTATCAGGAAATTCGGAGAAAGGTCCGTCATAGAATTTCAGGATTCCATGAGTATCAATATTCCTCTCCGAAAGAAATCGTGATGAAATCTTATCTTGGATGGCAAGATTTCCCGAAAGAGGTGACGAAGATTTAAGGTTACACCAGTATCATCTGGCTAAATAGATATAACATCTGTTTACACTTGTTAGTGCTATTACCAATGTCCATTTCCAATGCTATACCTACCCAATGACAAGTCACTGCGTACAGAGCAAAATGATATGTTTAATGAACATTTATTTCATTCAAATGTCCTTTCAATCAAATCGGAAAGCTTTGTTCGTGTATTACGCAGGAGTCCAGTGAAACAATTCCTGCTGAAATCACTGCTCTCTGCCACAATGACGGATCAATCGGTGTAGCTTGCTATTACTGACATAGATCAAACATTGGAGTTTATGCGTTTAGGTAGAATACACACTGCATGTATCTAAATACAGAATATAATGATGATGATAAGAATGACTATAGTTCTAAGCAAATAGAAATAACAAAGTTAAAGGTGAATGTAAAAAAAAATCACATGTACGGCATAGTAAGGCATACATATCAAATATGAAATCAGTTTCTCTCAAAAAGTTTCTCTCGCGCCACAGCGTGCACAAATCGGCAACATTGTTAGCGTCATATAAAGAGTTTCCCGTGGTCAATAAGAGATAGGGTGGGGCACCATGCGGTTATGTTGCACATATTCCACAAAACGAAACAAAAAAATAGTGTAACTATTATTATAGCATGTTGTATTTATCTCGCCAATTGGCGCAAAAATGGCTAAACGGGTTTGGATGAAATTTGGCAGACAGATAGTTTATAACCTGGATTAACCATAGGATTCTGTTAGGCTGCGTTTCCACCAGATATGAGCAAGGATGCGTAGCGAGGGATGAGTGTGAAACTAACCAATAACATCACTTCACTGTCATGGCTTGAGCTCAGCTAGCGTTATTATTGGTTAGTTTTACGGACACTCCTCGCTACGCATCCTCGCTCATCTCTGGGGGAAACGCAGCCTTAATCCCGGTAGTATGTTCCCGTGGGATATTTTTACAACAAACACGCGGCCGAAGCTGCGGGCAAAACCTATAGTTTCTAAATAATGTGTATCGAATAGAAATCTAAATGGATTTTGAATCTATAGCTCTCAGGTTTCATGGTTGACGCCACGGATATCTATATATCCGTGGCGTCAACCATGAAACCTGAGAGCAAATAAAATAGGCATAAAACCATCCCAGCTCTATGTCTTTTCTACACATCAATTCGGCGGGCACGTCCGCGCTCAATGCGGGCCGGCAGACAAAGCAGCACTTCCTTCGATTGTCGTCCGATGATTGATCAATCAATGCATTAGAAAGGCCGGCTTAATTGCGGCCATTCCGAACCACTGTTTGTACTGACGAATTACGTTAGTACTTGCTTTACATGGCTCCATCGTGTCTAAGGGAAACTATTTGTGATTTATTTTGAATTTGATTTGTATTTACACTCAAATTTGCCCGATTTTCAGTATTTTTTGGAAGTTCAGTAATCTTGCTAGCCTCATAGATTTCATAAATGAATCAACCTACATTGAAATGTTTGTCGTTAAGCAGCATTGTCCCCGTCATGGTTAGTCTCTTAGTAGATCAAGAAATTGTCTTCTTTAAAATCATCCCTCATTCTTCATTAAATATTCTTTCGAGTATTAATCAAGTATCATTTAATTTACACGACGTCATAATCATGACCACAACGTTATTATAAAAGTCGTACACCATTTTCTACTTCCGCGGAAAATGCTCATGAAAATAGGGAATTACATCAATATGGTTAATAATTGTAATTACCTACCTAGCCTTTTCCCAACTATGTTGGGGTCGGCTTCCAGTCTAACCGGATGCAGCTGAACACCAGTATTTTACATGGAGCGACTGCCTATCTGACCTCCACAATCCATTATCTGGGCAAGACGACGGAGGACGGAGGACGACGAGGGACGAAGAAGACTTTTGGGCTTCTGACGACCCGTAACGACTATCAAAGATCCACAAATGTCAGCCGGGACTAACGGCTTAACGTGCTTTTCGAGACACGGAGGAGTCTCGGTATGTAAAGATGGTCACCCATCCAACCCCGGCAAGCGTAGCTTAACCTGATGGATCAACCCGTGCGACTGTTATTACTTAGCCACAAGCTCCTCCATAATTGTAATTACTTACGATATTCTAAATTCTTTTCATCTTTTTCTGACTGCGCGAAGGAAGCATTTTTGGCTTATTGGTTGATTCGCACAAATTTACTCGCCCGAACCGGGTGAATCGACACTTTTAAATAATATTATTTTTTCTTGAGGCGATTCACATCAATTAATTTGTATCAAATAAATGAACTTCGTGCGAATAGCCTCAAGAAAAAAAATGTTTATGTCGATTCAACCGTTTTGGGCGAGTAAATTCGTGTGAATCAACCAATAAGCCGCATTTGTAAAAAATAAATTACTTATGTAAAAACATATTGGTATTTTAAAAAGATCAAAAAGCCGGGCTGTTGTATATACGTTCCTCTTTATATAGGTACAATTGTTTTTTTAATGCTAATGATATAAACAGAGTTTGATGTAGTCATTTGACTTAATCCTAGGTTTCCGTAAACCGCAACAAAGTGGTCCAATTAGCTAAACCAAGTCGGTTTCAAAATAACTCTTTAGAGAAAATTGGCAGCAATTTGGCTGAAATTACTGCGAAATCTGTTTAAATGTTAACTGAATTTGTGTATTCACGTAACAACGAAGTAGATACGAGTGGTTGACTTTAATTTTTTCTGGGCAATTTTCCACAAATATCAACGTGAGCAGACCCACGTCCAGTGCTTACATAGTAAAGCAATATCTACAAAAGGACAAAATATCGCTGCAAATAAACGTTTAACTTTATGGACTCGAAAGATATTACCGATTCGTGATCTCCTTTTTGTTTAGTTTCGCGTTTCGCCCGGTCGGCCATCTTGGCGACATGTGGCGGGAGATTTAGGCGGGAAACGTGCCCCGCTATATTAGATTATGTCGAAATGAATTGAGCGCTACTATTGGATATGTTATTGACGTAGATTTGCGATCGGAGGAACGAACTGATATTTCGTATTGTTATTAAAGGCGCAGCGCTCCCCGTGGACGTGAGCGGCGTCCCGAGTGCCGGCCCGCCCGATACGACGCCCTTATGGACCTATCGTTTAGGCCTCTTTATATTTTTCTTATGTAAATACGGTTTCATATCCGATGAGCTTTATTTATGTGGGAATCGTTTTAGCGAGATAAGTCTCTGCTCTGTTCCACTGTTCACCTCTTGCGATGTATGGAGATTTTGTTTGTTTTGGAATACTGATTTATTGTATCCTATGATTCGCCTGTCTTTTATTTGAAATACTTTACTTATCGGACGTAGAATAAAAAAAAAAGGTAGCGACTGTCTCTTGTAAATCAGTATTTATCTACATCATACAAATTTTCAAAGGATGAATGCGTTTTGAAGAGCAGAGATTATTTTGAAGTGTCGCTAAACATCAAAGAGTGTATGTGCCAGGCCGAGAGCGTTGTTAAAACGTCTTCAAGGGTTTCAGCGCGGTAAACAGTAGCACAGGCGCTGGTGCAAGCCATAAGACGTAACAAGGAACACTACGGAATTAAGAAGATTGAATATTTATATTTAGGAAAACACTAGGTACTTAGATAGGCTAACGTATATATAAAACTTTTTGTCTTCCTAATAGTAGGTATATCATAAGTATGTAGACTATTTTTGTCGCTGCGCAAAACAGTGTAGAGTTATTTTCAAATCTTAATTAGAAGACTCCTAACAATACTTAAAATTATGTAGAAATACTATAAATGTATTACACTTACGTATAAATTCTCAAAATAGCTTTCACAACAACTTCTTATACAAACAATTTCCAAAACCCTTGCTCACCGACGCAGTTTTCCGTCGCTTGCGCCGCTGCGTGAGGGCGGCGCACGCGATCGCGGCTCGCTTTGATGTCGCGAGGGTAGTTATGGAAATTAATAAAGTGAACAACGTGTAATTGCTTCCGATAAGCCAGGCGGCTTGCCTGCCTGCGCCGGAGCAACGTTTTTTTGCCTCTTTAACGAGCCGCGCACAATACAAACACCACGTCTTAAACGATACCCGCTATTAATTTGTTCTTCAAAGTTTTTTCTAATTGATTTTATCGATGAGCTTTTTAATAAACAATGTTTTTGTTGTGGTTTAGTTTTTTATAACTTTTTACGTTAGATTAGACTTTGGAATTGCAAAATATTGTTTAATCAAAGTAAACCTGAGTAGCTCTACATTGCATTTTCTATCAGAATTTTGTGATAGTTCAGTAAACTTATGAATGAATTTAGGACAAATTAGAGCAACCTTCTCATTTTCGTCTTTCTTTTCTTCAAACGTTACCTAAACATCAAAAGATCATCATCGAAAGTAATTGAAGCTTTAATAGATCCTGTTCTCTACAAGTCATTATATTTTAAAACCCGGTTACGCAGACCACATTAATAGAGCCATTGGTAGTTCTCAAAACACATAAGTAGATCGGCACCTGTCGGTCTGGTATGATAGCGGTGGCCCGCACCGCCACAGTGCGCCCGCGCCGACGCCGACGGCGACGTTAAAAGCTCTGCCCACACATTCACCAACCTCTTACTTTGCTCAATGTTAACTATCCTTACACAGTAGCACTCTCTCTACCCCCTGGCGCCTCCGCACACACTTCACTTGTTCTTAAAAAAAACATAATGTATTTTTAGAACCACTTCCAATTCATAAGTGGCGCTTATTTATTCCACATTTACGTCATTGTAATTCATCATCATAGAATTATCGCTCAACATGCCAATACCAACTAAATCAATGACGAATAGGCAAAAAATACTTTTGAAATATCTCGAATGTCGCAGGGAATAAATAATAATGAATAATGTTAAAAGAAACCTATCAATAAAACTGAACTTAACGTATCCCGAAATAAAACACTTTGTTATTAAGTTGACAAGCAACCGTAAAAATGCTCCTTTAAAATGTAAAATAAACAGATCAATCATGTTAAAGCGATCCCACCGGGCTCGCACCGATCCCCGAAAAGAAGCCTACGTAAGCGTCTATTATAAAGCACAGATGTTACCACAAGACCGATTTCATACGTTGTCTCTGTCGAGCTCACGGCGACCTAACTGGACAAAGTGGGACACAAAATAAAAGTGATACTCATTTTTTATTCTTTTTCGAAATAAGAATTGTTCTACATTCGGGAGAGTGATTGACATGCGGTCGCCGGCGGCGCCCCCCGACGCGCGGTATTAAAGCGTTTCACAAGATGGCCCTCGTATTATTATCATTTTATAATTTATTACGCTAATTATGAAAGGGTCGTATTTAAAAATAAAACAAAGGTATTACGGATGCCATATTTGTGTGGTAAAAGCTTTGCGGACGTGTAGCGTGTTACTTTTTGGGCGTATAAATCTAGGAAGGCACATCAATCAAGTTGTCGGATGGACGGGAAGTCCCGTTCCACATTATTATGTAGATCCGTGATTAAAACGTTAAAAAATATGTAGACACAGTACGCAACAACCCTTTAATGTAACGTGTAATAATATCATTCGTAAAAGGTGGGTCGAGCTCGGACCGTCTATGACCTACGCCGTTAACTTTTTCATACTTGTGCCATATAAAGAGGTATTATCATTTATCTGTAACGTTTGTTTAGTACGTACAGGTTTACGATATTGACTCATAACAAAGTTACGTTACATATTCATGGGAGGCTATAATAAACCAATATTGTCATTTTGTGCGGGCGGGCCCGGCGCCGGGCGGGTCGCTCTAATTGAAACCCCGGCTCGCCACGACGTGAGAAGACTAACCATCGGCTAATCCTCGGAGGCTGGACCTTGTCCGCCCGCTGCCCATACACATCTATGTAATTGGAGATTTCACGAGATAACACTATGACCCCTAATTATGAAATGGGGTGCACACGTCCCGGCTCCGAGGTAAGATGAGACGTTACGACTTCCTGTTATCTGCTGTAATGCAGTTAAACTTAATACACTTTACATTGCCCACTCACAGCTTTGATTAATTGTGTATTTGTCACTAACATACCTACTAACACAAATGATGATAAAGCCGAACGATTAAAAGTACTTTTTGAAGTTATTTCTTACTTTATGGTAAAGCTTTTACCTACTTACTGAAAGCTATATTAAACACCCTGATGTTTCGTTACGACATATAAATGAGTACATAACTATTCAGTGTAAGTGAGACAATGTGCACCCCAACCCCAAGCTATCAGAGAGATTATCATCGCTAACTTAAGCCCTTTCTCCAAACTCTGACTATTCAGCTTTATCGAGCGTGTCAATTTACAATCTACTTAGCAGATGCACGACGGAAACAATCAAAGAGTACCTCTTTGATAAGTTAACTACCTTAGTTGTAGTACCTATACTACAGATCAATAGTGAAACACAAGATTCTGAATAGGTAAAAAATCTATTTTAATGAAGTATCATCTTAAGTTGTTGAACCAAATATAGGTTGTAAAGACAGTGAAAACGGTATAAATGGAATGAAGGTTGAAAGCTGTTTTAGGCGCGTTTCAACGCATTCCGGAGTAGGGGTGAGCCCTTAAGCCGCAGGCGCACTTACGATTGAAACATCGCCGCCGAGCCTAAAACAGCCGAGGCTTAGCGCTTCTCGTGCCAAACTTGATACCCGTCTTCTAACTTGTGATTTGGGACTTAGGCGCCGAAGTAACGCAAATTCGCGACTCGAGGAAGCCAAAGACGAAAAGACTTTGTAAATTAAGGCGATATAATTTATTATAGAGCTGTTGGATTTCTCAAGTAAGTGTCTCGAGTAACAAACGATGCGGACGACGAGACGTTTGACATGAGTCTCGTGCGGCGCCAGGAGCCGTCACAGGGCTGTTCTGCGTCCACTCCACAAGACTGCGTGGTCACGAGCGTAATCCTTATTTATGGCAAGACGCCCTACGATGCCTCCGCTGGACCAACTATTTGTCAGGCACAGGCGGCCGGCCAGCATCAATCTCCACTGCTGGCTTAACGCGACCTCGATCCTTGACGACTCATATACGTATCCCATAAATCATCCCGCCGCATTGAGTCGCACAATAATCGCGTGGCCACTATTATTAACAGTGGCAACGTTATCTACTACCGATGTCGGTAATAAATACGAAACGGACATAAAGTGACCAACAAAAGTGAAACTGAATCACCCCCGACCACTTAATACAACAAGAGAGGCGCGCACCGGACAAACAGCTACAAACGGCCCCCAGCGCTCGTTTCCAGATCGCACTAAATTACGCGCAACTTACGCGGGCCATCTTTCATTATTACGACTCTATTTTGGCAAGTCACAACAGGACGGGCGTGGTGGCCGGCCCGATGAACATTATCCGTCTATTACCCCGGTGCAAGTTTTTTTGCCGGCCACACTGACCGCTGCCCCTATGCGGGGTGCCCGCCGAGATAAAATCGTAAATTACAACCCAATTCCATGGCTGTTAAGACTTGACAGATGAAAAGGCTTAATGTGAGATTGTTGGTGCTATATCGTTAACATATCAAATGAAATGATGGCATTGTCCCATAGAGACATTGTATATGATTAACGTCCATTTTCATTATTTGTGGTCAATTTAAAGTTATTTGGCGTTATTTATTACACAAATATGTATTTAAATGTTTCCCAAATAACAAATGTAAAGTTCATCTTGTTGCATTGTCCTACGTTGATTGATGATAAATATGTGCGGAATGCAACACAGATGGTTCCTAATGATTGTCAAGTAGATAGTGAAGCTCTGTACTGTGGTATCGATGGCTGTCGGGTCAGCGGGGCGCGTCGCCGAGTGGGAGGACATTACAGTAATGTTACTGAAAGACGTTACTCGCCGCTCGGCGCCAGCCGCTGTCACAATACCCCATTACGCTAAACTATTCACAGAGTAAACTGACAACCACTGTTACAAACTCTATGCGATAACAGAGAGCACGAGGAGATAGGGCTAAGGTTTTCGTTCAAATCGTAAACCTTAACTGCTTGGCGTTAACGTTTCTTTATTTGTAGCAGTTCTTTAATTATCAGCAACCTCTCCTATAATGAAAACCTAGTTACCTCATTTTCTTGAATTAAGTAACTGTATGTTAATTTGATTAAACTTTCTGACTCCTAAAGTCGTGATTCTGCGAAGCTTTTCGCGGCGACTTTCGTAATCATAATAATTCTCTGCGAAAACCTATTAGAAAAACTTTAACTTCGTTGTTAAATTTGCATAATGTATAAGGTGAAATGGGACTGACGAGAGCCGAGGTACGACCCCGCCCGCGCGCAATTCTAATGCACTATGTTTACAAATATTTAATTTTAAAATTTTATTTGTGTTTATATAGAAAAATAAATCCATAATCCCTTAAAGTATTTAATAGTGAACACGTAGACAATATTTTATTACATTTGCTTTGATAACAATCGAATGGAATAGGTTTTTCTCTTTAAAAAAGCAGATTTTAAGGAAACTTTGCGGTTTTTTTTGTATCGAGGAAAGTTTTGTCAATCGTGTTTCGGGCCTCATACTTCACCAAAGACACTCTTCAATTTTCGAAGTCGAATCGCGTCAAAACATCTGCTTCGGAACCATTTCACCTTAACCAAAACCAACAGACGGTGAAATGTATCCATCATAATGTCACTAACAATTACTAATACAATAACAATTATTATTATATCTTCATGATTACTCTCTAAATATACCTCACTCTATGGTCAAAGATAAGCCATCGACCAAAGCTATGACGTGCTTGTCGCATGATCGTTAGTAGGTTCCGATGTACCGATGGCCAGTTGACTCGTGTTTTGTCTCATACGCGATTATTGAATTAAATTAAGGGATGGCGCTGAATGCCGGACCCCTGCCGAGTCAGACCTCAAAATGGTCCACTACACTGATTTCATACGAGGATATGAATGCCCTCGATATTCTGTGTTTGGACAGGAATGATCGAGTGCCGGTGGTATTAAGTACAGATAGTTATGTAACATGCCGTTGTATTCATGTTGAGGATGTTATTCTATCGATTTTTGAACTCATTCTTGATTTGGTAACGACCCCTATGACTTTTTCCCGACATTCAGATAAGTTCCGGTTAGCTTATGTACACATTGTTTACCACGATATTTTTTTTTTCTAGTATATCGTGCGTATTTCACAATATCTAGCATATTGAAACTCGCCCTTAGACTTTTTCTGTTCGGTTCCTTATAACTATGATGAGTAGCAGCCGAATGAAACATAACACCTAATGCAAGACGTTAAGCAGACATCGTTCAAATTTTTTGGACAAAAACAGGAAAGAGATTCTTTTATAATTCCAATAATGATGAAAGACAGGGTGGAAGTATGGCGTATATGACTATCGTGTGTATGTTGTGTATGCGTGATACAAAAACAATGCGGGGCAGATGGATGGAAACCTTTACTTACCTACATTGATATATAGAACTTAGCTGACACGACAGACGTTGTCCTGTCCAAACAATAAGACAACAAAAATCCCATAGAAAAAAAAAAGTTCAGTTTTTCCCGAAATTTAACATTTTCTGGGAAACTTAAATACCTCATTCGGACTATAACGAACATTTTAAAACGAATCGGTCCACCCGTTGTCAAGTGATGCGCTTACCAACGACAACATTAAATTTTTAGGGTTCCGTACCCAAAGGGTTAAACGGGACCCTATTAATAAGACTCCGCTGTCCATCCGTCGTTCACCAGGCTGTATCTCATGAACCGTCATAGTTAGACAGTTGAAATTTTCACAGACGATGTATTTCTGTTGCCGCTATAACAAATCATACTAAAAAACAGAATAAAATAAATATTTAAGGGGCTCCCATACAACAAACGTGATTTTTTTGCCGTTTTTATAAACAATGGAACCCTTCGTGCGCGGGTCCGATTCGCACTTGGCCGGTTTTTTTTATATTACCGTAAAAGTAGGCCGTTTCACACGTAGATCTCAACAGTCATGGTTAATTTAATTTATATGCCTTCTGATTTTTGCACTACGCCTATCGGAAAATTCATAACTATAGACTTTGACCTTAGATATGATACGTGGGTAGTACCCATTTACTATTATTTTATAAGCGCACATAAAACTAGTGACTTCTACTGCGCACATCAAGGACCATTACTATCGTAGCTTTATAAAATAAACAAACGCTGCATTTACGAGCTATGACAAATCTGAATTACTATCATAACCTTTGTCCAACGCATTCTCGACGCATTCGGGCCAATAAAATAACTCATGTCCAATTTATGTTAATACAATAAATAGTGACATAAATAATTCCAGGGAGCCACAGAAGACAATTTAAATTTATGTAGATTCGGTCTACTGTCTTTAAAGGAGCAACAAGGTATTCAAATTGAATGATTTGTGCATATTGATGTCGTACAACATATTATACGTATTAGTAGATTGTGTACTTTAGGATGTATAGAAAAATGGAATGAGTCTTTAATCTTGCTCCCAATATTTTTAGACTATAACAGGGTTTTTTATAAATTGTTTACTCAAAACAATTTGGGGAAAAACGTAAAAAAGCTTGTTAATGTATTTGCAATGGTTTGAAAAAGGAACGGCAGTTTTTGTTTAGTTGTTAAAATAAGATTGGTGTATGCAGTCGTAAGTTTACTTTAAAAGATTTAACATAATGTGATCGGCTGAATTATTATGATGTCTTGGGCAATGGGCTGCATTAAAATGTAATCCGAAGGACTGATGGTCGGTGGAGCTGACGGGTGTTGGAGTGGAGACCGCGTATCGGCAAGCTTAGTGACGGACGCTCCCCAGCTACTTAGATGGACCACCTTTTTTTTCGCAACTGCGGATGGCGGAGGATAGGGTGTTATGGCGCAGCCTGGAAGAGGCCTATGTCCAGCAGTAGACTGGGATAGGCTCAGTTGATTGAAAAGTAATCTATGAGATACGTAACTATTTCACGTAGTACGACGCACTGTAGCTGCCAACCCGACTGACTGGGTATAAGTTACCTAAATCTTATCACATTTCATGCCGTTTTCTTGTTTAGCTCGTACTGACGCAACGGCAGAAGAAAAACATGAAATCCATCTTAAAGCGTAGCGTAGCCAGGAGCTACGGCGTAGCAGTTACGTACTCACTTGGAAGACTTTAACAATAATCATCTCTATACGTTTGCTTACGCATTATACCTACTGTGTCTACCAATACAGATGGTTTTTATCATTTTAAATATCCAGCCTTACAAATAATCAAAACCAACTATAGTTACGAACCCTACTAGATCTTTTTTTAAAATAATATGACAATGTTTGTTTGGTGCATTTTTGAAATTACACAAAGTGCTCATATGAATGTAATGAACCGCAATAATAACAACATTCGAGTAATTGTATCAAGAAAACGGTTATTTGCAGGGAAAGAGCGACAAACCGACAGATGCTCCCGGCCATCTTGCGGCTGCGACATAAGAATCGCATGACGCGTTCGTTACATTGTGGTCACAATGTCGCCGTTTAAAATCAAATTTTGGTAATATAATGTCGCCGAAATTGTTCATAACGACTGAAACCTGCCGTGCCATGTAAATGATGTGACGACGATGTAACTTTTAATATAATTATGTGCAGTTTTAGTAGGTAGGTAATTGATACCAATGTTCTAATTAAAGACCGTTGCAATTTCGCGACAATGTTTTTTTTTATTAAAGAGTTATTTGCAAACTTTTGTCTCGTACATGTAGATAACAAATACTTTGTCAGAGTTATAAAAAACAATATGGGATACAAGGCAAGAAGTTGTGAACCGTGAAATTGCCATCTGCGTCGCGAACACTGTTAAGTGGGTAGCTACGTAGTGTTAGGTATTCGCGACATTTTGTAATTTTCATGTATTCTTAATAAAAACAGAGTAGTAAGAAGTATTTTCAAAGTCGTTTTATATTTTTTCCCCAATTTCAGGAGAGCCAGCGTGGTCATAAAAATATGAGCCACAACCGGCTGCAGCTATACAGAGTTTATTAATCAAGTGGAGCGACATCTCTGGGCTCAGTGGCATTTTTCTCGGAGGATGTCGTGTTCATTATTTCCCAGGAAGACGGGCGGTGTGATGAGAAATTAATCCGGGGGTGGGCAGGTGGCCGCCAGGGCGCCGCAGGTGCGGTGTGCGGCCAATTTGCCGCAACAATAAGCTGGCCGCGCCGCGCCAGGCTCTTCATGAGTGCACCTAATCCGCGCGTCTACGTCTGCACGCACACGCACATTAAACTTTGCCACTTTATGTCTTCAGTTGTCCCACTTAAGAGCTCTTGAACAGCGCGCGGCATCTTTGTAATTGTTTTTATTTTCGGTACCCTTAAATGAGGGCTGAAACATTACGAGAGTTTACTTCACGGTACGAGCTCATTTCTTTTTTAAACAGTTTTTATGAATAACTTACAAACTTTATAATGCCTCTAAATACCTAAATACAGAAGATATTTTTTGTAAATGGGTTCCAGCTGCAAAACACTGAAGAAAACCAGTAGATATGAAGGAAAGCGCACGGAGCTGTGGCGCGCCGTAATCCGAACATATCTCGGTACATTGCTCAGCGCGACACAGCGGGACTTAGCGAAAAGCCTCGCCGCGCAGATGCTTATCTCAATAACAGTTTTATTTATTTTTGCGAGCGGCTGATCCGCTCCCGGCGGATCCGTCTAATGAAAATAGAGGAAGGCGCGCTCATGCCGCTAACACCGCGCGGCAGCGGAGAAGCGGCTGAGACAAATGTGTCTCTGGGCAAGGATTCTAGCACCCGGACAAAACTATCTCTTGTATGTGGATATCAACAAATGAGTACCGATTTCTGGGTTTTCTCATTTATCAAAGAACTTGTCACAATTGCATATCCAGTTGTCTGTTCCTTTTCTTTGAAGTGAGGATTCCAAATGCGGTACTTATTCGTCATCAAGAACTTTTGTTAATTTCCTCTTAAAGCTGGCTGTTAGAGAATTGCGACAAAGTTGCAAGAAGACATGGCACGTTTGAGTTTGTTTAGTCGCGATTAACGACCACAACTGTCGTAATGCTGACTTCGTATGTCGTAAACCGAAACACATTGCGACTTGTAAGAACCGACGATCGAATTTGAAATATAAACTTAGGCGCATAATATATATAATACATATATAGGTACCTATACCTATATATTATATTGAGTTTTTACATTCGAAATTTCCTAGTAACAGCCAGGTTTTCGGTGTTGGCGGTGTGGTACCCCCGTGTCTAGGAAAGCACTTAAGGTGCATTCGTATTTGCGAAATTTAAATGTTCTTACGTTTTTTGCTATTTGCAGATCAGGGTCAACAACTGCGGATCACTTAGCGCCCATCCTAATTAAAAATATGTGTTCTCTATTTATAAATCTATATAGATAAAAATGAAATGCCCTTCGCTGAGCCCATCACTTGAGAACGGCCGGACCGAGTTGGCTATTTTTTGTTTTAAAATGTTCGTAATAGTCGAAATTAGGTTTTTATGGAAAGAAAAACTTGAAATTTTCCCGGAAATTTCTCGAAAGTCCTGTTTTCTATGAGATTATTGTATGATTTTTGGACAGAAAAATACAAAGTCTGTCGGCCAACCTAGTCGAAAATAAAAATATTAGTGTTAGTTCGTCAGTTAGTTATGAGACTCAGAATTATTGTCACAAGATAATTTTTGATGAGTACCTAGGTGATATGATACAGTTCCACCGGCAGTGGACTGTGATGCCATCCTGTCCAATGGCTATTTGTCAAACTTTACAAGCTTTATTTTATCCATGACATGGGACATGGTAATATACAATTAACAGCTCATACTGAAGTGAGACAATAAAGCCAAATAAATGTGGAGCACTCACTTTTAGATTCAAGCACACTGTGAGACACAGTCTGTGAGAAACAAAAAAACGTCGATAAGTATATGTAGGTACCTACCTAACATTAACACAAAGCAATATTTCCAAAACGTAGACAAACTTACCTACAAACCATGATTCCACTCCGTTATTCGATGGTATTCACGCAAAACAAAATAACTCGACACATATTAAAAGCCAATTCTCTCGGAGACCGCAAACAACGGGGGAGGTGAAAAATCTTGCGGTGGCGAGACGGGCCGGCGCACCGGTGGGGTCTAATTAGGTCATTTGCCATAATTGCTAGCTCCAGATTGGTTTTTTCGCGTCGGCAGCGTCCCGCGAGAGCCTCAGGACGTTGCCTTGCTTTAATGAACACTTCTAGCACTGAGACAGTAGAATAAAACCTCTTATTTTCACAGCGGTCATCGGTATTTACTTTTTAGTTAACTTTTATGATTTGAGTATTTTACGAACAGACAGAGTTCGTAGCGGACGTTTAAGGTTCTCAAATAATTATTTTTGTAATTAGGTATGTAGGTATATCAAATATTGTCAGTAAATGGCCTTTTCCAAAAGCATGTAATTAGTATGTAGGTACTAAGTACATAGTACAACTCCATTACACGTGAAACTATCAATGAATAACTAAGTTTGCGCAACTATATGTAAATTCGGCTTTAGTACCTATCCTAATAATCAGCACTCAATTTTGTACCTCAGTGTCACAAAATGGTATCCACAGGTATGTTTTCTGATCAGCTATCTTATTGTGTATTACGATGTTGAGCAGAATTTATCTTAGAACTTATGAAGCAATGGCTTAGACATTTGTTTCAAACCGAGTCGAGATTCTGATTGATCGTGTATTACGCAATTAGGGTGCCGTAAGGTAACATTTTCATCAGATACTTATAAAACAAACTTTAGTTTCTCAAACGGATTAGCTAAAGTAATCAACCCTCTTCTTCTAGTAGTGTCTAGTGAGTAAGGATTCAAGTAGATAGTAAATAGCTACTGCTACAAAGGCAGCAGCTTTCTACACGAGAGAATAGCTATTAATTAAGGTAAGTACTTTGGTTACATTATTGCGATTATCAATCCATAAATTATAACATAATATCACACCTGTATTCCCCGCAGGGTTAGACAGAGGTGCACCCACCGTACACCCATGGGCGACCCTATTGCCACAAATCCAGACTCTGGGCTCCTCTGAGAAATTCCCGATGGAAGAGCCCAATAACTGCTCAGCAGTTGCGCTTGCGGCCACTAGACCAACAAGACAGTCAATCTGCCTTTTCCCATCCTTTTCCCAACTATGATGGGGTTGGCTTCCAGTCTAACCGGGTGCAGCTGAATACCATTATATTACATGGAGCAACTGCCTATCTGACCTCCACAACCCAAAAACTAGACGGGTAATACGATACCCCTAGGTACCCATTCACGGACCAACCCTGGCAAGCGTAGCTTAACCTGATGGATCAACCCGTGCGGCTATATAGGCTGTTATTACTTAGCCACAAGCTCCTCCATACCTTATATCCATATGACAGTTCTGTAGCGGTATTCGGACTATTTCAGGCATCGCATAGCCCTGAAAGTAAACCAGCCGATGGTATATTAGATAGTGGTAGTAATCTTAAGTAGGTACTTACTAAATCAAACTGAAGCATACTATTGGTCTGAATAATTAATTGTTTAATCCTAAAAGTCAATTCACATGAATTTCAGTAGGTAACATATACATTTTCGTAACAAACAACATCCACTGATAATTAAATTGTATGTTTGTTTCTGAGACGGACACAATGATGAAATTGATTTATTTATGACACCACGTCCACATAAATTTATGGGGGCCTAGGTTTTTCGCCGTCCTCGTCCCCCTGAAGACTATTGGTATGATGAAGCAGAGCTTGGTACGATTGCCGGCGGATATTGCTTTTTGAGTTTCTCTCGTTTCCGGAGCTCGTCTCGTAGTAGCACCAGGTTCTCATAGTGCTCGGCCGAGGCATCCAGTAGGTCCACACACACACGGACCGCATTCGCTTGGCGATCGCGCTCCACCTCCATCGTCGAGTCCGTGACTTGGCTCACCGTTAGCACCTTCTCAACCATGTCATCTAACCTAGATGCAATAATTTGTAAGTGAATAAAGCGGCACGACTAATGCACAAATACAAGTCGCTAGCAACGTATGGAAAGTGATATGCTTGTCATTCCTCTAAGGAATGACGCCATCTGGCTGGTGGAGCAACGGTCTTTGTAGAATGGGTGGTAGCAGCTGGAGGAGTATAGAGAATCGAGTGGAATGGCGTGCGATTGGGAAGAGCCTTCCTATATCCAGCAATAAACTATTATAGGATGATTATGAACCGATTAACACGGTGCATCCCCGTTTGCAATTTCATTAGTAGGACCTCTAGGCGCCCATGGAAGATATAGGTAAGGACAAGGACGTAGTGCCTAACCATCCACAACAATGAATACCTAACTACCATCATCGTGACCGTATCTTGTCGTCGACAAAATCTACAATAATGTCCCTAAAATGACTCAGGACAGCCACATCCTCATGGACACTATTAAGGCGGCAAGATCCATAAACCGCACTTTGACATTTAACAAAGCCAAAGTAAGCGTAGGTAATTCTTAAATTGATATTTATTTAACCTAAAATTACAAAGTATCAACTTCGGTACCTAGTTCATCAAATTAAACATCGAAAGAGAAAATTTGCTTACTTTCGTTTCCGAATTTCAAGAAAAAAGCAGAAAAACAGCATCAGCAGCAAAATAATGGCAGCGTTCAACTGCGGCCAGGTGAGATCCTGGGTGAAGATGTGCATGCGCGAGATCCGCACCTTGGGCACCACATCCCACACAGAAAACCCTGGCACCAGCACTGACACCGGTAGTGCGAATACCACAACCATTCCTAATATTACGGTTATATCGTAGTCCTTATCAACCATCACTGTGTAGGCAGGTATAGCTATTGAGAGAAGATTATTGAAAAACACTTTATTTAGAATTACAAACCGAAAATGATCACGAAAATGATTGACGGATTGTCTGACTTTTCCACAGACTTCTAAATGTAGAAAAAGAAAAGAGGTAGGTACCTACCGTAGTTAATGAAGAATGAATATTTTACTGTTTTGAGTCGATGAACAGCCAGACAGTCTTATAATTACGACTATTACCTATGCCTACGAATTTATACACCTATCCTTGAACTCAAGGTCTCCTGAATAATAAATTCCATTAGGTACCTAAATGACCCATTTTATTCCCGATATTCCGTTCACATTATTGAGACAAACATCTTATTCACGTTACGACAAAACATCAAAGAAGCGATCGCCATTTGTATGGTTTAGTGCCCAAAATTCGCGAGACAGCAAATGGTCCCTTGCGGAACCTGTGTCCGTCATATGGAGCGAGCCGTCGACGCTCGCGCGGCATATCAATTTCGACTAGGTACACACAATAAAATTGGACGGTCTCCGGAGAGGGCTTAAACGATTCGCCGTTTTGTCTCGGGGCCCAGCTGCGTAATGACCGGAGCAGGAAAAAATTGTCAGCAAGAAAACGCGAGGGTAGTCGGGTTTATGTGCACGCGGCAGCTGGCGGCGCCGGGCGGCGACGCGCTCCTAACTGCCTCTGCTTACCTCGCAAAACCCGCGCCAATTTTATTTATCGAAAATATAAACCGATTTGCGGAGGGCCCTCGTAAATTCTGAACGGCTGATTTATGGCGGTTACCAGGCGCGCTTAAAACAAAGTTGCTTCTTAAAGGACTTCTTACCTATCTATTGCTTCCTTATACAGACCTGTAATGAAAAACCAGCTATCCAGATAAATAGGTCTCTTGATTTTTCTTGAAATTAACTTTGCTGCGGGATATTTGAGTTTCTTGAGTGTTAGCTTCAGAGACTTCCCAACGCTTACATAGGTACCTACATGAAGGTAATACGATGCTAGATAACTCAAAGACAAGGAATTGTCACCCTATATTTCTGATTGGATAGCAAGGCTACCTACGCTTGTAAGGTACGGATGAACTTGAAATAGTATCTACTTAGTAGTTATCTACTTTCTAGTACTACCTACCCAAGTTATAAAATTGACGAAAAATAAGGACTTTCTTAATTGTTTGGTGGTAGTGTTGTGGACTTTCCAGTTATTACATTCCCTATGGAAAAACCCATTAACCATTTCCCCTTCGAGATCGAAGCCTCTCCTGCTCAGCAGTCGCACTTGCGACCACCAGACTAACGAATTAGTCAAACGCTCAAATCAAAACCCACATTTTTTATAGTTTTGATTTTCGTTTAACACGCTAGCTGTCCAGTGTACCGAATACAGTACACGCCGCGTGGGTCCATCACGTCTGTGTACCGTAAACGGTACATTCGCCCCAGTCTCTTTCTATGCGCTCTATTTTCATGGACTTGTAACTTATGTTGCTCTATTTATCAGGACTTGTCAACAGGAAAATATTACAAACATGATTTGGACATTTGGGGTTATCCAAAAAGCGCGTCCTCATACCTAAATGGATGGATAAATCTGGATGCGTCCATAGCGTGCCACAAGAAACTTCCTCAAGGAATTAACAAGCTTGGGGCTGACGGGATCGCAAACAAGTCCCCTAGGGCGGTCGGACGGCAGTCCTCACCGGCCTGCCGTGTCTAAGGAGACCGCCACACGAATCAATTAGGTGATTTGAGGCATTTGAGGGTTGGCTGCGGCCTCGCGTGACGGAACCTCGCTCGAGTCAACACTGATGCTCATGCCCACGATATTGCTTGCGTTTTTGAAAACGATTATATGAACTGAGTAGGTAGGTAGGGGGAGTAGGGAGAGTTCAGTTTAGCTGAATATGTTGTAAGTCAGTATATCGAAAACCCTACAGTTAATCACAATTTTAGCCCCTTTACATTGTGGGAAACGTAAACGAAGGAAAAGGAGTACGTAAAGATCGTAACAGATGGCGTTCTGTAGTTTTTGCCTACCCCCAGTGGAAGAAGACGAGTCTGTAGAATTGCTAAAGAATTCACTTTCTCGGCTTCAGGCGAGGAAATTATACAAAAATGCGCGAAAATAGCAACCTCAATTTTTTGCAACCACACATCTATACATATAATAAATCTGTAGACGAGGCGTTTCTGTACAATGAAAAAAAAAAAAAAAAACCTGGCTGGAGTGTCCAAGAATAACCAACAGATGCCATTTCTACCATTTTTGGAATTTTTGTCTGTTTGTCTGTTTGTCTGTTTATCTGTTTGTCTGTTTGTCTGTTCGTTTGTTTGATTGTTCCAGTATCACGTAAAAAGTACGAAATCAATATGGTTAACTTATAAACTCAAATATTGTGTGTAACTCGATGTTTCATTTAGTTTTTGTTTCATCGCAATCGCTTCAAAATATCAAAAGATATAAGAGTTTAAAGTATTCAAGAAGAAATTTTCATTAGGTACGTAATGTAGATACACGTAACGACATCTATTGTCGTAAAATGACACTAGCGTAAAATCAGGTAGGTTTGTGAGAACGTGTGTAACACACGATCATAATCATCATATGTTCACATACTTCGCGCGGAAACATAACGCGATACATTGTGAATTTACCCAATCTAAAGTTTGGTTAATTCAAGTTTTCCAAATCCATTGTTTGGTAGTAGTGCCATAGGTGGCGCTATCTATCTTTTAAATCATGATACAAATATTAATCATGAAAAAATGGTGATAAATTTTAATTTCTTAAAAATTGTAGATTGTTACATCGAGCAAAAAGTGAGTAATTAAGGCACGAACGCGCTTACTAAATAAACACGAGTGCATTAATTACTCACTTTAGCAAGGTACGTAATCAACTTTTCTTTCAACTACCAATGTACCTGCTGCGATAAAATATACCTGCTCAAGGTTAACTCAACTCAATCCAAATCAAGTTAGGTCAAGTTAGGTCAAGTCAGGTCAAGTCAGGTCAAGTCAGGTCAAGTCAGGTCAAGTCAAGTCAAGTCAAGTCAGGTCAAGTCAGTCATGGAACCCTACATCTTTTCTACATACCTTACAGAGTGTTCGAACGTTTTCCCATATATTTTGACAGTATCACTTCGTGCTCGATAGATGGCGTTGTTCATTTAACGTCATTTTCTGAATCGCGGTGTTAAGAGTCTCCGTAGAAGAATGACTTGCGCCGAATTCATAATTATCGAGTGTTTGGCTCATTTTGAATTGAACACATAATCCATACTAATCGATGCTTAAAAGTATAAATTCGATAGTAACTCTGTCTGTCTGTCCGTCTGTAATTCTGTATGTTACCTTTTCACGCCTGATCCACTGAACGGATCTCGATAAAATTTGGTAAAGAGATAGATGGCATCCCGGCGAAGAACATAGGCAATTATTTTCTCAAAAACAAATTTAAGGGGGGGTGGATATAGGGGATGAAAGTTTTTATGGGAAACCTATCATTTTTAGAGTTCCGCAGTCAACAAGGAAGCTTTATAGTTTCTCCATGTCCGTCTGTCTGTCTGTCTGTCCGCGACTTAGCTCAAAAACTTTTAATCGACCAACTTACATGTGCAGTTGCAAAAACCCAAACATTCTGTATGCGAGAACAAGTTTTTTAACTACAATGTTTTTTTAACTACACTTTGAGGGACAGTAAACGCCCATAGACGTAATGACAATAAAACTTTGCGAAAGTTTGTTTGATAAATTAATTCATCCCAACTACGGAACCCTTCATTGTGCATGGTTCGACACGCACTTGGCCAGTTTTTTTTTAACTTAGGGCTGTGAAAATTTATGCTTTTTGTAACTAACAAAGAGTTATGTTCTTCTAAAATCATCCCTCATGAGGGTAAAAACCCTTCTTTACCCTCTTGATTTTAAAATTCACATGTAAGTACTTATTATTGACATTTTTGCGGGACTCTCTTCAAGAGCGTTAAGGGATTGAGAATATAGTCATAGTCCGTATCTTGAGAATCTGTCCACTCAATCAAAAGTTATTACTACTTGGCTCTTGGCTTGGAACGAAGAGTTTGAGTTTACCAGTGAGTACTTACTCGATAGATGGCGATGTGCAAATGATGCGATTTTCTTAAGGGGCATGCGCCGGTAGCCCGCGAAATTCAAATCTTAAGTTTTTTGCCATTTGCAAGTCAGTGTCAGACAGGTTGTATGTTAAAATGAAATTGTTTATTATGTAAATAGGTTATTGGAATCACTTTTACACGTCGTAATAATATCAAAAAATGTAAAATTAAGCTAGATGAGGTCGGCGTTTCCTATCTGACTACTCTGAGAAGAAAGGCCGAAACAAACTCAGTCTCTTTTAAAGTCCGGACATACCTAGGTCAGATATTGGCATATTAGTCAGGCCCTATGAGGGCCATGTAGATTAGAGTCTGAAATGGTCTTTTGAGGAATGAACCACACAGATTTGAGTGAACCTGTCCTGTCACTGCAAGCATTTGTCAGTAATAGTGGAGCTCAGCTCAGAACTTAAGGAGCTCAACGACTCGACGAACAATACCAAAGAAAGGACATTTGTGTAGGCCGCATAAAGTTTCCAAATTGCCAGACCATTGTTAAAACTAACTGAGAACGAAAATTCACATTCATCCTCACATTCACAATAATTCAATACTTTACAAAGTAATCATTTGTCAATATCCTACATATAATATTCAATAATGTGAATTTGTATATAAAACTGGTAGGTATATTTTGATGATTTTCCATAGTACTTATTCAAAATGTTACAATGCCAAAATGACAAAATGTTAGCAAAGCGAGCAGCTCAATCCCATGCTTTTTGTCTTCTAAATAATCTGAAATTGTATAGTACCCTTTTTACAAAGTTTGGTTTTAATACAGCTTTTAAATCGTTTAATGGGTAAGTTTCGAATGTCAATATGAATAAAATATGATTCGCGATCGTAGCAAATAGTAGCTTTACAGAATAATAACCATTAGATACAGGAATACAACTCCTGCAATATTAGTTAGATTAGATAAATAAATATTTAAAACAACTGCGACTCATTATTTAGATCAACATAAAACTTGATACTGACCTGTAAAAAGCAAAAAACATAAGATAATTTGAATTTCGCAGGCTCCCGCAAAGCTTTCACCTTAGTTTCCAACGTCCATACAATATGCCATAGTTTTTTCATTAATCTTTATACAATATTTTTTCATTAATCTTTCCGACAGTTTCATACTGCTGTCCATACTATCCACACTATCACCACAATATAGATATGGACTACCACTAATATATAAAGTTACTGGCTGTCTCATGTCTGTTACTTTTACGCCGTAACGCCTAGGTCGCCTAGACAGACCACGTGGGTTATGGGACATAGGATACTTTTATCCCGGTAGCACATTCCCGTGGGATAATTTCCGACATCCACGCGGGCGAAGCCGCGGGCAAAAGCTAGTTTCTCTAATAAAAACATCAAGATAGGATTCGACAAGCGTTCCAAACTAGGAAAACGCTATACTCACGACACAAAGGTATACTTTTGCACTGACATTTTAAAAACAATATTAGGTAATCAATATCGTATCGCATAAAAATAATTATCCGTATGGCACGAGAATATTAGCCAAGTGCTTGATTGAAAATATTGGGTTCATGTACCTACCTAAGTACCAGTAATGAAGGAACCACTCAACCGCAGTATTAGGGCCCTTACACGAAATAATTGAACCAAATTAATTTACCTTTATGAAGGGCAAATTGTTTTGGTGAATCCCCAATCAATTTACTAAATTGATCAATGTTTTATGACAGAGCGGGTCAGAGCGATCACGTATGTACTTACGACAAAAAATGGTTTATGTTATGTTTCGACTGTAGTTAGGTATGCTTAAACGATTACAAGAAAAAAAACCGGTCAAGTGCATGTCGTACCATGCACAATGAAGGGTTCCGTAGTTGGGATGAATTTATAGAACAAACTTAACATTGTAGTTGAAAAACTTGTTCTCCGATACAGAATGTATGGGAGAACATGTTTTTACAACTGCAAATTTAAGTTGGTCAATTATTACTCGGTAACTTGTGGAGCCTACGTAGCGGTGATAGTTTTCCTTTTAATTTCGTTATATATACTACTGCCGTGAATTTTTTCACATATCCAAACCCAACCATTTAGCTAGCAGGGGGGGGGACACTTGGCTCTAACAAAAAATAGCACTTTAAAGCTTAATATTCCGCAAATGGATAACTTAATCCAAAAATGGTTTTAACAAACTCACATTATATTAAAAGACCTTTCCAACGATACCCCACACCATGGGATTGACGAGAAAAAAGAAACCATCCCCACTTTAAGTGTAGGGGAGGTACCCTAAAAAAAAATAATCTTTTTTACGATTTTTTTTACCACTTTGTCGGCGTCGTTTATATGTATATCCATACCAAATTACAGCTTTCTAGTACCAACGGTCTCTGCTAAGCCGCGGACAGACGGACAGACGGACAGACGGACAGACGGACAGACGGACAGACGGACAGACGGACAGACGAACAGACGGACAGACGGACATATCGAAACTATAAGGGTTCCTTGTTGACTACGGAACCCTAAAAAAACAGTAAGTATTTTTATTTTTTTAACAAGTTATGAGCAACGGCATTGTTTGATTTTACATAACAACATCACGCCTTTATACCACGAAGAGAGGTAGAGGTGTATGTGTACATACAGTACCTGGTCCCGTGTAATAGAGGGCGAGCCTACTGCCTAGTTATGGTCTCTCCCGAAGCACTGGAATGGTTCTCTTCTTACCTTCAGGAATGTCAGCAGTCCATTCATGGAAGTTAATTCATGGATTTGGAAGCTGGCGTTCCTCAAAGCGGTAAGTCTCCACTTCGGTTTTCCATTTTCATTAATCTTATAACTTCCGAGCTTCAGTGTGCGTATCATCTGTATGACTTGCAATTTTGTGTATTGAGGGGAGGGTTGATGAAATACCTACCTGACGCTATCAACAAATTAAACAGAAACTTGATAGCCATAAAAACCTGGTCTGATAGGTTTGGGGTAGCAGTAAACCCCAAAAATTGTAAGGCGATCATCATTGCTAGTCCTCGAAGCATTAGTAAGATGGATGCAACCTTGCCACCGATCCAGGTTTGATCACGCTTGAAAAATTTATTACCATCGAGTACGAAGAAAATGCTTGTGCAGTCCTCAGACGAAGTAGAAAATCTAGACAGAGCGCTGCGAACAATAAGGTGAAGCTTTCAAAACTACACCAAGCTCTGTGCATACACGCTCGAACGCACACATTTACAACCAAACTACACCAAATCGATTATTTACAGCTAGTCTGTCAATGAAGCGTCACGCTGAAACAAATTAAATTATTTTACACCGCAGACAGACAAATTAAAAATCCGGAGTCACACGTGTTAAATCGAACAGATTACGTGTGACTCCGGATTTTTAATTTGTCTGTCTGCGGTGTAAAATAATTTAATTTGTGTTGTCTTGTTTATACCTTTTTAGTCGTAGTTGGGTTTTAGTTTTTATTACTTTAATTGCAGTCGTGTAATAATAAAAATGTAGTTACTTTTAACTTTAATTGTTTTATTTTTTTGTCGGAATCAAGCGAGGTACCTATAAACAATTAAAAAAATATATAACGCTAACCTATCTATTTACTTGTCCAGTCCCCCGCCAATAGGGTAATGAGTTTTTACTGAGCGGCAACACTCACTAAGTGCACACATGTTTACGAAACCGGCTTCATGTCACTGTTAACAGCGCTCTGTCTAGATTTTTTACTTCGTCTGAGGTGCAGTCCATAATATTTCTGCTGTGTGCTTATGACCTGAATGCAGATCTCCTCGATAAACTTGACCGTCTTCTCAATAATTGCATTCGATCTCTGCACATCGACCCCTTCTAAGGTGTTTGCCTATACGCCATCGCAGAGAGCAAAGGGTGCTGACCACCTTGTTTTCGTTTCTTGTTTCTCCCTCTTCCCCTAGTTATCTAGCTCCCCAGTTTTAGTACATTTGCGCCAACCACAATAGAACTCTACGTTCATCACAGAATCGTCTTCTTCATTGTCCCACTCACCGTACTGACTTCATTCACTTTTCCTTCTTCGTTCAATCTATCTCTCTGTGGAATGCGCTCCCATTGGAAATCAGGATGAAGCTGCCAGTATCAGCCGTTAGTGTTTTCCCATTGTTTGTCTTATTTGTTTTAGTATATTCATGTATTTATTTGTGCTTATATTTATATATAATTAGTTTTAAGTATATATTATATTTATAGTTCATAATAGGAATATGTATATCCTATATATTCCTTATATAACCTTCCACTTGTTGTGTCTGCATCACCCAAAGGTTGACTGGCAGAAAATCCCGATAGCATATAGTCCGCCTCTGTACATTGTGTGTTTAAAGTATTAAATAAATCAATATTGCCACCGACCGGGCACAAACCAAGACTTCATGCAGCTACTGAGAAATTCCAGATGGAAAAACCCAAAAAAACTGCTTGACCTGGGAATCGAACCCGAGACCTCGGCAGTTCCTAGCGCTTGCGACCACTAAACCAACGCGGTAATCTGGCAGTAATTTTTTAGGGTTCCGTACCTAAAGGGTAAAACGGGACCCTATTACTAAGGCTCCGGTGTCTGTCTGTCTATGTCTGCCTGTCTGTCTATCCGTCTGTCACCAGGCTGTATATCATGAACCATGATAGTTGAAATGTTCACAGATTTCTGTTGCCGCTATAACAACAAATACTAAAAAACAGAATACAATAAATATTTAATGGGGCTCCCATACAACGTGTTTTTTTTGCTCGTTTTTGCTAAATAATTAAATTAAAATAAAATAAATATTTAAGGGGGCTCGCTGATTGATTGATTTTTTTTGCCGTTTTATAGATAATGGTACGGAACCCTTCTTGCGCGAGACCGACTCGCACTTGGCCGGGTTTTGTTTTTATAAATTGATAAGTATAATATTAATTAACTTTTCGTTAAAAACTATCATAACTTGCAGCAAAACTCTTTCAAATAATATTCTGAATAACGCTGGGCCATTTAGAGTTTTGTGATCCGTGGAACAAATGGTGGTTTTTCCTTTATTTTAATGCCTTTAGCGGTGAGCGATAACCTCGCCCTATAATAATATCATCAAGATTGGTAAAGTTAGTGAGTTGTTGGCTTCCAATGTCGTAATGATGCGCTCCGCCGTCCGCTCTACATAAGACGAAGCCCATTTCAAAGATTCTCATTCTTCTCCCGTATCGGCAAAAACTAGTAGTAAAATAACCAAAGCTCATGCTGTGGTATGAATACTAGTCAGTCAACAACTACAGCAAGCGAGTCTAATAACAAGGGAAGTTATTTTATAAATAAAAACCACAATGAGAAATAAGTATGTATATTATAATTTTTAGGGTTCCGTAGTCATTATTATTCCCTACGATGGCTACAAATGTATAAAATATCAGTCATCTTAACATTATCATTATTATAAACAATAATATCATAGAAAACGTCTAGCCGCTTAAACAGATTAGATACAGATTATACAAAAAATCTCCAACAAAATAAACTACTAAAAATTAAATAGTTAAAATTCATATTATAAGTACCTACTGCTGATGGATAATAATATGTTTTCTAAATATCTATTATCTGAATTGTTACCTTGAATATGCTTATTTTTTTATATTGCACACTATTTAAAAACTGGAGACCTATTTGAAACCAAATAATATACTTATTTAATCTCGAGAAAATTACCAGGCCATGCATACATTAAAATGCTGATTATCAAGCGTTTCAATAGGTATTTAATTGACTTTTAAATAATTACAGTGCTGTTCTAAAGCTATTTCATAGATGTTGCGGTAAAATGATGTTATTTACATTATATTTTGTGAGTAGACTAGACTAATATCATTTTATATAAATTAAAGCTTACATATAATAAAATGTGGTATATTTGGAGCAATATCAGAGCTTTGGGAAAGCTTAAAATCGATATAAAGCTCTAGAATTTTTAAAACGATAGTGAAATTGACCAGCGTGCTAATAGTTCATTAAAATGAACAAGAGTATCTTGTCGATAAGGGACTATTGACCCACAAAATGCCAAAATCGATTATAGAAAATTCTAATTCTAACACTTACACATTCACTTTATTTTCCTTTACATTGAACTAAAAACAATAAAGTCGAGGCACAATCCAATTGTTTCTCTCCTAAACTAATATGTTTTACATATAGGTATAGGTATCTAACCAAGTCGCCAATAAATTATTTACTTTTTAATTATAATATAAATAGACAAATGATTCAAACAAATAACTTTACTTAGAACCTAATGAGATACAAGCCAATACAATAAAGTTAACGCGTATATATTTAAAACAACAAATATACAAAAATCGCTACAAGTATACAAAATAAAAAAACCACTAATATACATCTCAGAAATGGCGAACCATGTGGCACAACACGGTACAGACACCAAAAAAAGTTAACACTTCAGTTTTTCAATCACAACAGCAGAAGCGATGATTGTGATAAATTAATATTAAAGAACATAAGTGAATTCTTGACTTCATGGAATGCATGAAACCAAAGCGACATATAATTTTGTGTGTGTCAATTTACATTAAAAGCTCAGACCAAATAAAAAAAACAAGAAAGAGCACTGCAAACAATACAGTGAAGCATGCCAAAAACCTCCGCTCTGTGCTTCTACGCTCACACACACACATTTACAATCAAACTACACCTCACTATGCACACATGTTTACGAAACCGGCCTCACATCACTGTTAACAGCGCTCTGTCTTGGATTTTCATTTGGTCTGAGTTAAGTAACAGCGTTAACCAACTTTCGTTGCTGACCGTGACATGTCATGAACCCATATGAAACAGTTGTTTATGTTTATTGGTTCGCCGTCCCAGATAACACAGATCCTTTGAAATTAATCATTTTAATAATGCCCTCAGAATTTGACTTCTAGTAAATGACGCCATCTGTTGGATCGAGGTTGAATAACAACGATTGGAGCCCATGACTATCAAGCATGGATTAAGCACATTTCTTATGAGTATAAGACGTACAAATACATCCATGTGGTACAATCTAGCGACTTTCAGGTCAGCATTATTAAATACATGTTACATGAAAATACTTGGAAGTACTCTTAATAGAGCTTCAATTGTGCCACGGTGAAATTATACAGAACTTATAGCACCATCTCTTATCACTCTGGACAAATGATGATTTTGACACTTCCCTCTGACCAAATTAGACACGCCACTTGAATATTTTGAATATTCTACAGTGTAACTTAGCAACCACATGCTCAAAATTATTAAAAGATCCTCAAATTACGTAAATTCCAATAGTAGTCAAGAAACAGGCAGTCAAAATGATGTTGACTTATTTCGTTAGACTGTGGTGAGACTGTCCACAGCTTCCATGAGGCTTGGCACGGAGTCTACTTTCATCCCACGCTTACGAAGGTCGTTCAGCTCTTCGACCAACTTCGACTTGTCTCTGCCGAGTGTCTCCCTGAAAATAATTTTATTTAATTATAATTTTTTATTACTTATGTGACAAGCGTGCCCGATGGGGTTTCCCATGACGAACAAAAATGACGAACTTCCATAGAAACTTTCATCCAATATATATAGGGCACGAATTTTCAAACATCCTTCCTTAGGGCTAACTTCCTTCATGCAAGGAACTCTTGCGCAAAATTTCATGCTTCTAGACCCAGCGGTTTAAGCTGTGCGTTTTCTGTCACTGTCAGTGTTAAGTAGAAGATGATAGCATATGGTGGGTTAGCCAAACCCATCTTATCTATCATCTTGTTGATTGGGAAGCCTGATTAACTGTTTTTGATAGGTGTGTAAAATGATTTGAGGTTAAAAATGTTCTAGCTGTTTCCCGCGACTGCGATCCAGGATGAAAAGTAGCCTATGTCGTTCTCCAGGTTATGGTCTACGCATGTACGTCCCAAATTTCATCCAAATGCGTTTAGCCGTTTTATCGTGAAAGCATAACAAACAAACTCACTTTCGCATTTATAATATTTACTAGGCATTTATTATCTGCGTAAAATCGAACTTTATAATCCGATCAATCTACATCCAGACAAAGACCTTGT
The DNA here is from genome assembly GCA_948473465.1 of Lithophane ornitopus. Classification (NCBI taxonomy): domain Eukaryota; kingdom Metazoa; phylum Arthropoda; class Insecta; order Lepidoptera; family Noctuidae; genus Lithophane; species Lithophane ornitopus. The sequence goes on along the minus strand of OX419617.1, from coordinate 12,316,618 downwards.
TTAAGTCACACAACTGGGGGAACTACCCCGAGTACCAAGGATAGGTACCAACACTATTATCAGTTTTATGACAAATATGAAGTAAGTAATTAAATCTTAAGTTTATCACTATTATTTATGTCGCATTATATCCTTAAACAGTTCAATGAATTTTATTGTTGCATTATCAGTTCATTTATTTATTCGCAAGTAGTCATCCTATTGTTTTGTGTCATTATTTACATTATCAGTTGACTTGCAGGAGGCCATAGATAACTGATATCGCGTGCTTTTAATATATAGGTACTTACCAAAAACAAGAGAATGTTCTATAAAGGTACAAGGGGCATGTGACCGCCCGTTTTTTTCTGAATATTCATGAAAAATCATCGAAAATTAACTTTAAAAGAGAATATTTTTCATGTTATTCAATTTTTTTATTTTTTGAATACCTACCGTTTATGACCTTGCTTTAAATTTTTTGCCATATCTTGATCTTATTGGCTCGATTTGGATTAGGTTTATTATTACAGAAATGTGTGCTAGAACACTTAGCTACCAGAAATTGATTAATTTTGGAGAGAAACCCATTGTATATACCTAGTATTAATAATAATGTTTATATTTTATGTATAGCTCTATGTATAAGTACATAGAGACTTCATGGTTTTGTTAACCAAAACCAATAGAATACTTACCATATAGAAATGCATGTATGTAAGAGAGGTATGTATATAAGCAGCAAGTCTGAGTCACTGACAGCCTCGTATCGTTTGAGCGCGAGTTGCGCCCAACGCTCTACGGGCCCGGCCAGGGTGCCGTCGCTTGCGCCTGCGCACGCCACGATGCGGCACAATGCACCAAGTACCACGCGTGATCGGTCCGTGTATACCTGGAAAATGATAGCATATTCATTAAGTCCAGCTAAGCCAACTTGCACCAGAAATGGCTAAATACGTTTAATGCTAAACGAATTTAAAACATTGTTCTGTTTCTTTAAATTGTTTGAAGATGACAGGGACAGAATGATGTGTTAAATAATGTTTAGCACTATACGTATTCAGTGATTTGTGGTGCTAGTGGGCCTAATTTTCGATAAGAAAATATCTAGAGGACTACAATAGTCCATAGTAAAATTAATGTAAACCCATTTGTCTCACTGACAATAGGCTTCATAACAGCTTAGCAATTAGCAAAAAACAAAATAGATAGTAAAAATAGATTGCATTGCTTTTCTTTTCGGTTTAGCTGAGAATTAATAGATCCATGCCTAAAGAGTTTTATTGGTAAAATTAAATGTTTGCATTAAGCAGTCTTTGATGTAAATATTTTTTGTGCATGACATATTTGGAATCTATCTTATTTTTCTGTGTTTCAATGCCACACCCTACAGATATTGATTTGTATTATTGCATTGGGCCATTCCATTTAGTGCGGATTTCACCAATGAATGAAACTGAACACGATCAGCACTTCTACAATACGGTCAAGAGCTATCAGTGTCAATATTCCTTAACAATTTTGACACGGACAGCTGTTGAACGCAGTTTAGAAGTGCTGATCGCATTCAATTTCATTGGTGAAACTCGCCCTTAGCCTATCACAGTAACATACTATGATTGGCCTCTTAAATAGGCAAACTGGAAAATCTATCTTTACCAATTTATTGATGAAGTGTGCATACCTTAATATTACATTAAACTCACTTGTGTTCCTCAAAGTGGAATGTTTAGTAATTATTGTCCTAATATTATGAGTCTTAAGGATGATTGTAATTAATTAAGAGTTATTAAAGTCTAAAACTAGACATGGTTAACATTGTCAACTGAAAGTGAATCCACTAACATAAGAAAATGAAAACTCAATCTTACTAAAAATAAGACTAAAAATGTATGCTAATAATCTACCTACCTTGTTTAATAACTTAAAACTTGTCTCCAAAACTGACAGTGCTTGATCAAACTTGCCCTCATTAATCAATTGTTTTGCTTCATTTAGCTCAATGTCCTGGAAGAATGTGATAGCAGCCGGGGAGTCCCGCAGCCGTGAGTCACCCGCTATCAAGTCTAGTAGTGACTCAAATGCAGTACATCGTGTGGAAATCAAGTTTGGATCGAAGTTACCCATGACTATCTGAAATGAGTTCAAATCCGTAAGAAATAACTTATATTTTTCAGTTGTTGTCTAACAACTGAAAAATATAAGTGTTACTTATATTACCACACTTTGGCAAGTCACGTTTCTAAAAAGTCTTCAAACTAGGTACCAGTCATTTACATATTTTGCAGAATGACATCTGCCATATCACATATTAGCAACTCATAAAGTTGCTAATTAAATCGACCTGAGTGAGATCCAGCCTTCCAACAGAAAAACGATGTGTTTCAAGTATAGCAAACAAAACTAACAAAATATGTACACTGCATAATACGCCTACTTAATTAATTTAAAGTTATGACTCATAATAATAACAAAGAACTAAAAATGTACACTTGTTTACCTTTCTAGGAAATGAAGTACTGCTTAGCAGAGCCGGAAATTCCTTTTTCAAACCGTGGTACAGATCTAGGAAGTGGGTGTATCGCCTCTCAACATTTGCTGGGTCTGGATCTAACACCCTGGATTCTGTAGCTTGTCTAGCTTGTACCATGTAAGCAACGAATTTCTTTTCATTCTCAAAACCTTCCACTGTTCTTGAAGAAACTATTTGAAATTTGAGCATGATGCACAAAATTTATTTATATGTCAACAACTTACTGTTTGGGTGGACTTTATGAATTAATGACAAACAAAAGTGACTTGACAAAGATGAAAGAACAAATAAAGTTTGCACTTGCAGCTGCCACTGGCAGCAGTGGCAGCAGCATGTCAACTGTCAAGTTGAAAGTCACTTTTAGTTGACATTGACAGTTGACAGACATTTGACAACTTTTGTGTTTGGTTGTTATTCTCGTAAGTACGAGTTACAGCGTGCCAAGTATATTTTTGATCATGTTACTTTATGACAGCTGTTGTCATCCTTGTCGGTGTCTGGTTCATATTCTCAGAGAAGGTACCTTTAGCTACTGCGTGCCAAGTAAATTACTGCCAAAAGCGCGCGAAAATCTCGCAAACCTATCGAGCGGGGTATGAAAATCGCATTATGTAAAAGAGCATTATCTTTCCTCTCAACTGAGTATATAATTATATAGGTACCTACAGTGTATTTATGTTTATATATTTAAGCTTTATGTATTTATTTAAGTATATGTTAATTTTCTTGCGTATATGTGTAGGTATATTTAATTTTTTAGTTAAGACTTCGCATAATCAAGTTTTTCTCTTCTTGTTCTCACACACTATTGTCTACATTTCTTTCTCATTTCTCCTTTCGCAGGTCTGCTGGAAGAAATTTCTTAAGAAATAAGCAGTACCTACCTTTGTACTCATATCATAATTATGTCATATCTCTTTGTATTTTACTGTGTGTACATAAATAATAAATAAATAAATAAATAAGAACAGCCGTAATTATAGAAAATATATATTTAAGGAAATCAACAATATTACCAATCGGTCACATAATTTTTTTCTAGGTAAAGTACTTATTATTATTATAAAGCATAATGTCAATACATTAGCGATCGACGTCTCCAAAAACAACGTCGATTGACGCAATAAGCATAGTAACATCAGCAAGCATTAACTGCGGGGCCATAACAGATAATCCCAAAATATGGTTAAATGACGACGGACGTAAGTGCACCCGATAAGGAATGGAAGTGCCGTCACTCACCATGTACACACCCAATTCGCCTTTTGGCGCTTCTATTGCCGTATATGTAATTCCAGGTGGCACAGGATAACCCTCACTGCATAACTTAAAATGATGAATTAAGGATTCCATTGAAGTTTTCATTTCCTTTCTTGAAGGCAGACAAACTTTGGAATCGTCTGTTTTATATTCTCCTTCAGGCATCGTGTCAAGAACTTGATTGATAATCCGTAAAGTTTGACGCATTTCTTCGAAACGTAACAGGTATCGGTCATACATATCACCAAATGTTCCAACAACGCCATCAAAATGGTATAAGTCATAGCCATCATACGGTTCGGTAATTCTTACATCCCATTTGATTCCACTGCCGCGTATCATCGACCCCGAGAAGCCGAGAGACAAAGCGTCGTGCGCACTTATTATACCAAGACCTGCAGTCCTTTGATAGAACAATCGATTCCCGGTTGCAAGATCATCAGTTTCATCAAAACGAACTTCCATCTTACTACATAATTCGTAAATATCGTCGAGATAACCAATGGGAATATCCTGGGACACCCCACCGGGACGCAAATAGGCGCAGTGTACTCTAGCGCCGCAAATTCTCTCAAACATTTCATAAAGTTTCTCTCGTTCCTCACACATCCAAAAGAAAGGTGTTATACCACCACAATCAAGTATTGTGCCTGAGACATTCAGCAAATGATTTGCTAGACGACTCAATTCGGCGCATAGGATTCGAATTGCCTTAGCCCTCGGTGGTACTTCTATGTTAAGAAGCTTTTCAACAGCAATACAGAAAGCTTGCTCGTTTGCCATGACGGACACGTAATCTAGGCGATCCATGAAGGGCAAACTCTGATTATAATGCTTGTGTTCCATCAGTTTCTCGGTGGCTCTGTGTAGGAAACCTATGTGAGGGTCGGCTCTGACTACAGTCTCGCCATCCAGTTCCAGTATTAACCGAAGAACGCCGTGAGCAGCTGGATGTTGAGGCCCGAAATTGATAAACATGTTTTGAAGCTTGCGTTCAACCGGGAATAGTTTTGCATGATGGATTATTCTGAAATACTTGTTGGTCTCTGGCGTAGGGTACATCACTGAACCAGCGAATTGTTTGAGATAGTCCTCGTCGGGGTACCACCTGTGCCCGTATAGCGGCGCACTGATGGTGAGCTGCCGAGCTTGTCTCGCTACATTAAAAAAACTTAAATGTTTTATATTCAACATTTTTATACAAGTACTTCAACGTCAGCTTTACCTAATTGTTTGACAGTTTTCCGCATCAAGTTTGACGCAACGGTTAGACATAAATAAGGGGATTTTATAATGTGCCAGTAGGTCGGTATTCATAGTCAGAGAGTTGACAATGAAGTCTGTAATAGAAACAAACGAGAAAAACCGGCCAAGTGCGTGTCGTACCACGCCCAATCAAGGGTTCACTAGTAAAGTAAACATAACATTCCAATTGAAAAACATGTTCGCATACATTCCAAAATCCAAAAGGAAAATTTACGTTTGTACCCGCAATATTGATGGATTTACCATGTTATTTTAAGATTATAGACTTCCTATAGATTTTCCTGTAATCTATGAGTAAAGAACAATAATTCTCTGAATTTTTTTCAAAATTTTAGGCTCAGTGTTGTTTCGGAGATTAGTGAGGGGGAATGGTCTTTCGTCTATCTTCTTAACTTTATAAGTAGGTAAGTATTGTTATCCTCACCATAAGCCCTTTCATTTGATATAAGATGTCACACGGATAGAGTTTGCAAAACATTTTTATAATTTTCTTATTTGCCCCCCAAAAGTCATTTCCATGATCAAAATTCATTTATTTACGTTACACGTCCGTGTTTGGGTCATAGACACATAAATGTGTAGCGCAACATAATCGGTCCATTGGATTTGAAGCATTACGGCCAGGACAAGAAATCTTTTACATAATTACGATTACAGTGGACTAAATATTAGGTATAGGGCATAGGTTATCACGACCAACTTTTGGATTTTCACTATGGGTCATCACGGTCTACTCGCTGGACACTGTTCACTCGTCGCTTGAGCTTTATTATTCAATCCCTTCATTTATTTCTGACCTGACAAAAGTTGTTCTGTCCTTTCAACCCTAACTATCCCCTAACACAGGCATATCTTGCTTAAAAGGAGGCTCCAATCACATTTTGTAACTACTGTAACCTGTATTGCAAATAAACGAAAAAATAAACGAAACTATAATAATTATACTATTATAATATCTATCTAATCTAATATTATAAATGCGAAAGTGAGTTTGTTTGTTACGCTTTCACGCTAAAATGGCTAAACGGATTTGGACGACATTTGGCTCACGGGTAGACCATAACCTGGAATAGGACATAGGATACTTTTCATCCCGATATTCCCACTGTCTTTGGACATTGAATGAAACACGATAAATTGTTATGTAGTATAATGTTTTATTTTAATCGTTTTTGTAGTTACTTAGATAAATATTCATATATAAATATGTTATATACTTAGGTACCTTATTAATCTATACATGTAGGTATTATTTCTTCCTAATCATGGAAAATGATTAGGTACTGTTGATTTGATATCATGTTATAAGACACTGACAGTCACATTTATTAAACTTTTAACTAGCTACCCTTATCCTCCTCTACCCGTATGTATAATCAAACTGTATAAATAACATTGTAACCACAAAAAATCTGAATACATATCTCAAAACAGTTGTAAAAAAAACGTAGCAAAACTAACAATTATAGCCTAAACTTTAGGTCTAATAAAAACAGTGCTTTGTAGGAATGTCCGTACATTATAACCATTAAAATATAAATAGGCTCTTACATCTACATTTTAAATATAGGTAGTAGATTCAGAGAGCAACCACCACTTACCAATTTATATTAGGTAGGTTTAAAGAGGTAACATCGCTTGAAGATACCACAGACATACAAAGTTGTTTCTGTAGAAGTGTTGAAGATACAGATAGGTAGGTACCTACAGTAAGCTTTTATACACAACTTACCTTATTTTTATATAAATGACGGAAGCAACTGCACCCTAGATATAAATATTTTAAGCCTACTTTGCATGAGCCATAAGTTCTCCGAGTCTAGCTGCTGATAACGAAAAACTTATGTTTTCAGCACAAACGAGACATAGGTACCTACAGCACATTAGCAATCAGCATGCATGCAGTTTTTCCCCGCATGCGGGGCTCACGGCTTCCGAATATTCAGTAAAGCAGATCGTCTATGAATACTGACGTGGTTTAATATTGTCTAAATATTCTGATAAGTTATTGTTTTCTTGTCACTTTTTACATACATTTCTGAGTTTGTTCTTGTACAAACAGTAAACTCAATGATTATTTGTGACGTATTAATAATCTGGCATATCTACTTTTGCATTAAAAGCATAATTTTTCAGTAAATAAGCATGTAGGTATTCGCCTAAACAACATATCTTCGGCGAAAACGGAGATTACAGCTTAGATTGAATCTGTATTTTCATTTCATAAAACGAACTGATTTAGTAGTACGACACTTTTGTAGAAGAAACACGTTTATCACAGTATCATGTTAAAATGAACGATTTCTAATTCGTGTAACTATCTACATTAGGTAGGTACCTATCATATTGGTCCTTTACATTTAAATATCTAATCGGGTTTTATTCAATATTTTCGTGAATCCAATTTTCGATATTTCGTTCCAGACAAATGCAATCTAAATCCATATTCTTTGTACAATGATGGTTCAATTCGACATTTTTTCAGAGGAATCTACGTAAATACATGAGCAAAGTTTCTGTAGGAACCTTAGGATACAACCGGAGAAAGAATGGTACATTTCAGGCTTGCTCTCCCATTTAACGCACAGGTAGTACACTGGCATGCCAGAGAGGAGTATAGCTACACCAATAGCGGTATCTTTAGGTCGCGTAATAGCTGGTATGACCACTAAGCAGCCAATGGCGATGAGGAACAGGTACGGGATGACGATGTTGACCTTGATGGGTCTCGGTATGTCCGGCTTGACGCGCCGCAGCCACAGCATGCCCACGACAGAGGCGCCCACGGACAGCCACAGCGTTTGAGAGAAGTAGTTGATGAGATCAAACACGTTGCTCGTCGTCAACATCAGGAGCGAGAAGAAACACTGGAAGTTTAAAACGAACTCCTTAAATGCTGATTTAACTTAATTCAATAAGTACTACTTACTTAATGTTATTACTGACAATAACTAACTAAATAAATATAATTTCCTACAAACATGCAGATGTTTAGCTACTTACAGTGAACATAAGTGAAGGTATGGGCGTCTGCTTCTTAATGTGGAAGAGTGAGAAGAAAGCAGGCATGTGACCCTCTTGCGCACCGGTCGCGAACAGTCGGGCTGATGTGAACAAGACTCCGTTGACCCCGCCGAATGTAGACAGCGCCACGAACACGGGGATCATCCAGCTCCACCCGGCGAACAAACGATCGCCGAACACCTGTCGAAGTAGAAGAATAAAAGAAATGAATAATTTTAACATGGATTGAGTTTTTGGGTGTAGTCAGCCCCGTCACTGACTCCGCTGACTGTATTACCTACCATAATCTATTGAACTAATGTTGAACTTGTCCTAACAGGCGAATCTCACGGGGATGCGGGACAAAATTTGCACACACCGATTGTGTCAACTAATTTGTATGGAGGTGTTCAAACTGGCACGAATACCTAATCGACGCTGCAAGTCACGTCCCGCATCCCGCGCGGGGTTCGTCAGTGTGGACAGAGCTTTATCTTATACCTAAGGCTGGCAAGAAAGAAGAAGAATAATAAATACCATTGTTGCAGGGTTGCAACCATATTGTAAAAACCAAACATGAACAAAGTGCATTCATAGCCTAAATAGTACGCATCTCCGCACAACTTCGGTATATCCACAATCCTCCAAAACTTTTTACAAAAAAAACCACCGACTTCCAAAAAAAAAAACAAAAATGGTGAAAAATATAGGTCTTTGCTTTTCAATTTTCGTTTTTGACCACCAACTTCCGGAATTAAAGTCATTTTTCACTTTTTTATTTTTCACTTTTTAGTTGTGGTACCCACACAAATTCGAATACCACTACGTAAATAACAGTGACAGAGTCAAAAAGAGAGGAGAGGAGGAAAAAAATCAAAATGTTTGCGAGTTTCGTATTTTTTTGAGCATTAAGCTGTAGTTGAATTTAACTTTTTCACCTCACAAGCTCGGAAGGAGTCTGTTTATCATTCGAAATCTGCGTGCAAAAGTGCATTTTATTCGCCAGCGAGTTTTTAAAATTCGAACCTTTCTATTCAATAATTTTCTATACCGCCGGGGCCACTGTTAATGCATTAATACGTCTTATTTCATGTCAGTGCGCCAACCTCATTTTAAAAATAATTGCACTGGCCAGCACGAAAAAAAAAAACGCTCAACGCGCGTAAAGAAGTTTTCACTACAAAAAACGTTATATCGGGTGTTTTTATGAGGTTTGGTTTTTAAATTGGCATCACTGTTTCTAGTGATTGTCAATTTGACAGTTGGCGGTATGTATTTGTGGCCAGTACGTTTTGCCATTTCACAATGGATAGACTTACTTCAGAACAAAGCTTGTAAATTGTAAAAAATTAACATTAACATAACAAAATTAACATTCGAAGAGCGCATAATTTCGCGTAATAGACCTGTGAGCTGGCCTCCACGATCGTGTGATCTCACACCTATGGATTACTTTCTTTGGGGATATGTGAAGTCACACGTCTAAACAGATAAACCACAGACGTTGGACCACTTGGAAGCCAACATTTGCCGCGTTATTGCCGATATACGGCCCCAGTTGCTCGAAAAGTGGTCGAAAATTGGACTTCCCGATTACGCTTCATTCAGCCAGCCGTGGCGCCCATATGCCCGAAATAATTTTTAAGCACTTATGGCATAAGAATATCTTTTAAATAAAACCAATACCATGATTATGAAATTTATTTTTAGGTGTTTTATTTCATTTTGTATTTGTATAACTCTAAAAAAAACATACCTATATTCAATTCACTTTCCATCATTTGGGTTTGTTTAGCCGTGCAGAGTTAGTGCAAGCCGTAAATAATGCCGTATTGAGCTTTCTTCCGGAAAAATTGCGCGAAAAGTACATAAAAGCGTACAATATTTTGTTCATTGCATACACCTAGCATTTTCCTCGCTGTGGTGAGGTGAAAAGTTGTATTTCGCTCGTCAGCAAAGGAAATCATTCATTTTGGGCTAAAAAATGAAAGTGCCGGCCAAGTAAAAAAAAAAAAGATATATTCCGTTAGAACATGTTATTCTCTTCACTTTTCACTATTAGAGCAAATCTGTAGGGCGATTCCCTGCGCTGTTATACGATTTTGAAAAATACTGTTTTCAGTATGTTTTAGTTAAAATAATTAATAGTAATCGAATTAAAGTAACAGCTTGTAGTAATAAAAAATAAAGAGAAAAACTTACTCTTTCGGAATTTAGCTTTATTTTTGTTTGGCCGGTACTTTCACAATTATAGCCTAAAAATGTTTGGACGGTGAATGTCCTTTATTCTGCGTCTCGTACCTTTGAAACCCTCGCAACGCTCAGGTTTTAATACAAGTACTCGCGCCAAAAAACAACTTTGCAGCCTTGCATAATAAATAACTATTAATACTTTTCTTGGGTGTATATCTGTCTTTTATTGATTAAGTGAAAAAAAATTAGATGGATAAAATTGGCTTACTAAATTGTACCGAGATACGTCTGAATAAAGCCCGTATTATATCAGCTGTCAGCTGTCGAAATGAAAACGATAAAAAATATAAACTTTTTACAACAAAAAAAACAACCGACTTCGAAAAAAAAACACTACAAAGTGAAAAATAACTTTAATTTCGAAAGTCGGTGTCTTTGGTTTTGGATTTTCGTTTTTTGCCACCAACATCCGAAATTAAAGTCGGTTAAAAATAATATACAGCGTGCCGCTTTAATGGTGACAGTAATTTAACACACTTAGAAAATTTCGTTATAGGAAAATATTTTAGTTTACTTATTGATTTATTAACAATTTTCTAAACTAGCATCTTGGAGCAACCTGTATTTAAAGAACTGTAGCGCAGAGGTCATTTGCCGGGGTCACGGATCATAAGTAGGCGAATTGAAGGAATGCCGCGCAATTTCTTAGAATTTTGACATAATTTCTAAGAAATTGCGCGGCATTCCTGCATCAAAGGGTATCGGACCGATAGAACGTAAGCCAGCTGGTAGGTAGCTTTATGAATGAATCTTTTGCACAGAGTGATCTCAATGTTGTTATGTTTTTATTATTTAGTTTGTTTGAAATTATTTTTTTTCTATTTACGGATTATTTTATTTTATTATAATTTTTATGTTTACTGGACACTAGCCCTACCCGTGTGTTAAATTAATGACGCCATTGTAGCGGCACGTTGTATGTATGGTCAGTTATACTTAAACGTATTTTGTATTCTATGAAACCCGACACGATCAATCAATTCAATAAAATGTTACGCTCTACAGAATAAAATTATGGCCCTCATTCTATGAGGATAATATTCGTAGGTATCTCAGGTAGGTACTAAATACAAGATAATAATAAATAGGTACATAACTTCCATAAGTCCGTGACCCTATGTGAAAATCCAATGCTTGTGGCATTGGATTGTCACATGTGTTGTCGCCTTGTTGTTCTCAGTTCGCCAGGCTCAAATACGAGTACGTTACACTACGTACTTATTTAACGACCACTGCTTGCATCATCCGATGTCTTTATAATTTTCATGGTCTACACAACAGTAGATGGAATGGAATACTTAAGTTATAACGCCATTCGTAAATCATCCATCGAAGATATCGCTACTTTAAAGTTCCAGGCACAGAACACACGGCTCAAGGGATTTTTTTGAGCAGGTAGAGGTTTTTGTCACTTCCTAAACTTCAAGTTTGTTTTTTTGTCGCAAAAACGGCTGAACAGATTTGGTAGACCTTGACCTAGAGAAGAACATAGGACTTATTATCCTGGATCGCAGACGCAGTCGCGGGCAACAGTTAGTTAAAATAAAGCTGAATAATTTGTTTGTTTGTTTGAACGCGCTAATCTCTGGAACTATCAGGTGGATTTAAAACATATTTGTGCAATTAATAGCTCAATTCTTGAGGAACGTTATAGGCTAACATCACCGTTACGGCCCTTGCTCCTTAGTCTCCTAAGGGCCGTAACGGCGATGTTAGCCAGCTGAGCAAAAAGAAAATGAAGTGGGTTAAAAAGTCAGAAATAACGCTAAGCGAAAACAAAGTAGGCGAGCGATTTTATGATAAAAAGAAAAATTCAATCAAATTCGCGGTTATAAGCTAGGTAGTCTTAATTTATTAAAAGTAGAGGTAAGTACCTACTTACTTGAAATTAGTTTAAATCTATATTATCAAGGAAGCTATAATTATATTCTAGGTAAGTGTACCTACTTAAAGCCTCGTGCCTGTTTGTGGAAGCCTTAAATTCTTGAGGAGGCTTAATTTTAAATCTATATTATCAAGGTAGCTATAATTCTATTCTAGGTAAGTGTACCTACTTAACATTCTTGAGTAGCCTATACAACGTGCCGCTATAATGGTAACATTAATTTAACACACGGGTAGGGCTAGCGGCCAGTAATTATAAAAAATCTAATAAAATAAAATAATTCGTAAATTGAAAAACTTACATTTTCAAACAAACTAAATAATAAAAATTTACCATAATTGAGATCACTCTGTGTAAAAGATTCATTTAAGAAGCTGTACCTACCAGCTAGCTTACGTTATATCGCTTTGTTGGCATAATTTCTAAGAAATTGCGCGGCTTTCCTTCTATTCGCCTACATATGATCCGTGACCCCGGCAAATGACCTCTTCGCTACAGTTCTGTAAGTACAGGTTGCTCCAAGATGGTCATTTTTTTAAATTGTAAATAAATCAATAAATAATAACGTTTCATGAAATTCAAATATTTTCATAAAACGAATACCTACGCGATTTCGTATACGTGTGTTAAATTAATGTCACCATTGTAGCGGCACGTTGTATTTTTATTGGTTTTCTCAATGCCATTGTCTTGCCAACAACTCAGTGTTAACGATCATTAGCTTGGATTTGCTGAATCTATCGGAAAATCTTGGCGGAAAAGGACACTTTCTATATCGGCCATTAGGATGTCTTAATACAAACAATGTTGGTTAATGTAATGCTGATCAGACGAGATGTGATAAAGCAGTAGGTATCTAAGTATGTACATTTCAACAAGATGCCAGTTGATAGAAACTCCCAATGGTATTGTGTGTAGAATACTTTGAGATCATTTTCAGTAAAAAATATATCTAATAACTAAAACCCAACTAGGTACAAGACATCTTAAACAGACTCATTATAAAATCCGGAGTCACACTCACACGTCTTTATTTTGGTAGGCATAAATCGAACAACATAAACATATACTTAACATAATATAAGTAATAATAATTATTCTCAGAAAGGACTTTTTAGACACCAAAAACGTTTTTTTTTTAAATCTTCTTTGTCGGTTACATCCGCTAGTAGCCGCCATCTTGGATTTTATGCGCCATGCAGCCTTATAAAGTTATATAAGCCATAATTTAAGTTTAGGAGTTAAGATGGAAATGGAACAGATGAAGATACCAACATACACATGCATACATAGCCTGTAACAATCATAACCCTTATGCCAAACATACGTCAGATTTCGTTTCCGATACAGACTATCTGATCGTATTGAGTAAATACGATCAGATAGTCTGATCAGACATATCATCTGCCTGCCTAGCCTTTTCCCAACTATGTTGGGGTCGGCTTCCAGTCTAACCGGATGCAGCTGAATACCAGTATTTTACATGGAGCGACTGCCTATCTGACCGATAGTCTGATCGGACAATCGGAAACAAAATCTGATGTACAGTGTTTACGGCCTTAGTCGGGTAAAAATGATGCTTACCGCTGCCACCGCAGGATTTGACATCATTTCAAGCTTGGTGACGACAGCAAAGTAGGCCAAGTTTGCCATCACGTAGATAATAGTCACCAAGGGCATAGCGATCCATATCGCGCGAGGCAAATTCCTGAAACAGAATGGAATGAACTTATAGCATAAAAAAACTTATTACTCTCAGTGTGGAATGTTGGGAATTTCATATAACATGAACATGACATGTGCTGTTTCCAGTGGCAGATTAAAAGTTGAGAACGCCCTAGGCAAGCACCTCATCGACGCCCCCTAGCGTTTTTTTGGTCTCTTTCTACTTATAACATCCCAAATTTCATCACAATCGGTTCAGTAGTTTATTGTATGAAGAAGTAAGATATCTATACACACACACTTTCGCAGTTATAATATGTAGGTACTAGGGATAATTAGGTAGGCCAGGAATATGCGATGAGAGTGAAGAAAGCAAGACGGACCAAACGAACATGGAAATCCATGATGTCTCTCTGGGAAACAGATCCTGTGTGTGCAACAGATGATCGATTTTTATCATTAATTTAGTAGGTATCTTACCCACTTCTATTCTTCTTATATTCAAGAAGACAGAGCACGCTTCGGAAGCGCTACATCTCTATAGAATTAAATACTCTTTTTATTATATTGTGTTAGTAGGTGCATACTTACACAATTTTTTTTTTCAAAAGAATCTTATTACCCGCCCCTAGGCACGTCTCTAGTTTGCCTTAGGATTACGCCACTGGCTGTTTCAAATTAAACATTGTAATTTTTAATGAACAGGATTACAATAATAAGTCTTTAGTAGTCTGCTAATAACCTGACACATAATAAGTACCTATACAGATTATGTACCTACACGCATACACGGATGTTATCTTCATCCAAAACGTTTTATATTAGATAGAAGATTAGTAGTGCTAATTAGATTCTAGTGTCTGTGAAAGCCTAAGAATTTATGGCCAATATCAACAATTAACATGGAATAAGATACGTTACATTGCATACAATAATTCTGAATTAATTTAAATATTTAAGTAGGTAGGTAGTACACTAAAGGAGAATGGGCCCCTGCTTATGGGGTTCTGCCCTGAAGCCCAATAAAAATAAGATATATACCAATGGAAAGAGCTTTTCAAGGGGAACCTTTCCTACTAACATAACTTTTGCCAATTGTTAGTCAGTTCGGAGTAAATTACCTAAATAGGTGTGAATACTTGAGCATCGAAGTTAAGGAATTTTCTTGTTCCAATAGCCATAAGATATACATCAATGGTTTAAGCTTTTTGAGGGAACCTTTGATACTAACATTACTTTTGCCAATTGTTAGTCAGTTCGGAGTTAATGGCATAAATAGGTGATTACTTCGGTACCGAAGTTAAGGAATTATCTTAGACCAATAGCCATAAGAGATACACCAATGGAAAGAGCTTTCCAATGAGAACCTTTGCTACTAACACGACTTTTGCCAATTGTTAGTCAGTTTGATGCTAATGACCTAAATAAGTATTACTACTGGGGCACCGAAGTTAAGGAATTTTCTTGACCCAATAGCCATAAGATATTCACCAATAGAAAGATCTTTTTGAGGGGAACCTTTTATAATAACATGACTATTGCCAATTGTTAGTCAGTTCGGAGTTAATGGTATAAATAGGTGACTACTGGGGCACCGAAGTTAAGGAATTTTCTTGGCCCAATAGCCATAAGATATACACCAATGAAAAAAGCTTTCCAAGGAGACCATTTGCTACTAACAAGACTTTTGCTAATTGTCAGTCAGTTTGGAGTTAATGACCTAAATAAGTGTTACTACTGGGGCACCGAAGTTAAGGAATTTTCTTGACCCAATAGCCATAAGATATACTTACACCAATGAAAAGAGCTTTTCGAAGAGAACCCTTGCTTCTAACATAATGTTGCCAATTATTAGTCAGTTCGGAGATAATGACCCAAATAGGTAATAAATTGCGCACCGAAGTTAAGGAATTCTTGGCGTCCAATAGCCATAAGATATATACCACTGAAAAGAGCTAATTGTCTAAATACCTGAATTTCACTAATGCTTACATACTCACATTTAGAGCTGTGTAGCTCCTTTCGTACTAACAAGCGAGAGAAGCGTGCTATTACAAAATATTAGCCTTGAAGAGATCTTCCCATTGGCATATATCTCAACTCTATTGGGGTAACCGTCAGGCTTAACGATCCGTCCGGTCAACCGACTCTTAAAAACATTGTCCCTAAAATGGCATCTATTGGAGACCAATGTTTTAAAATGTTCACTTATAGGCTTCAAAGATGATGTTTGCAGGGCACTGAATCATTAAAAGTTAGAAAGAAATACTAGAATTCCAATTATATTTAATCACTTACATTTAAAGCTCTATAGCTCCTTTTGTACTAACGATCAAAAGAAGTCTTCATAATAAGAAATATTCTTCTTGATGAGATCTTTCCATTGGTATATATATATCTTAACGCTATTGGGCTCCAGGGCAGAAAAGCCGCGTGCCAGGGTTGCGGAATAGTCCGAAAGGGATACCGGGACCCTGGCAACAGGCAACTGAAGGAACACGGGTGGGTTTTAGTCAGTAAGAGTCTGACACGCCCTTCCGCTCCGCCCAGAGCGGACGACGTCATTGGAGATGATTTCCCACCCAAAAAAAAAAAAAGGGCAGAAACGCCCAATCTCCTTTAATTTTAAAACTTCTGCTAACAGGATCAGAGATATAGATTTTTTTTTAATAAAAATAAAAATATTTGTTGTTGGTACTTTTGTGTGTTGGCTACGATAAAAATGCGTGAAAACGTATATTTTATCTGCTGACCTTCAAAATATAAAATTCTATCAATATTTAAAATACTTAATCAAAGTAGGTTCAATGTTTACCTACGTTAAAATAAATCACGGTGAAATGGTCCGATGAGTCAACAGTTAAACGCCAATTTTGATAACATGATAAAATAAATGCATCGTTGAGTAAATGACGGATATTGGCGTCTAGCCAACTGTGATAAAACTATTAATGAAATTCTCGTCGTAGAAACTTATTCCCAATTTAATGTAATGGCGTGTTAAAATTTTGTTCCATGTAGTCTGAATTTTGGAATACACCGGGATATTCCAAAATTCTCACTATGGTGTGCAAAGTGCTATCATTGATTTTCTAAACGATTAGACATGCATGAAGTTACCTACGTGAGAACTTGTCCTTATTATTGTAAGAGAACCTGTGGAATCATGAAAAATGGAGGTAAATTCTCGCGTTTACACCCGTACATGTCACTTTCGACATTACCACTCGTCTCTATAATATGGTGATTCATTAGATTTATAACTAGTACTTAGGTAGGCTGACGAAGCATAGCTTAGGTAAACCAGAAACCATTAGAAATATTAATGGAAGCTAAATTTGTTAACTTAAAAACCTTAAAGGAAATATACCGTCTTATCTCAAGAATTTCTCAGACTTTAATTTTGCATGTTGCTTTACATGCCATTAACTTCCATTTACAGTACCTAGGCAATTACACCAACCATTAGCAACGCATTTTCAAAAATAAAACAATTTAATTGTTCGAGTAAAAATCGATTCTCGCGGAAAAAAATATCTACTCGCTACTATTCGATTAAACCTTAATGAGTGTAGGTAGGTAATTTCCTCTCGAGTAAATACTGTAATAGACCGAACTATTTAGTGGTCACTATTCACTATCAACCGGCCGGCACCGCCAGCACCGCCACCGCCCGAGCGAGACATAAATGTCTCAATGAATAAAACATGCAATAGGAAGAGTGAGAACACTTGGCTTTAGCTACCCAATGAATAGATCCTTTGCCGACATTCCTATGTCATTGTAATTTCTAGTTTCAATTTCAAATCTAAAAGCACTGCTTTGGGATAGCTTATTTCCAGACATCGACCGCGTCGAGCGCGCCAACCCTAATCGCGACGTCAAACAAAAGGGGTATTTGAGGAGCTCTCCAGGAGACCACTTCAGATGGATTTTAGAATCCATCCAGTGTGCAACCCTAGCCTAATACTATACCAAATCGTCGATCTTGACACCGGTCCTTTTATTTGCTCCACTTTGAATGACGCAACTCGTTCGTGTGTTACATAAACTTTAGAAATACGAATAGGTATAGTTACAAACTCGTTTAAAAGTTGTTGTTAGCAGTATCCTTGGAAAATGCATGCTAAGAGACATTTTCTAGAACTCTAGATAAGTGACAGGTACACAGATTTAATAAGTGTGTATTGAGATCGACGAACGTGCTTCCTTCACAATGATGGTAGTTACGAACTAAGGTTTGCAGAAAGTCAAGTTCTGCTTCGTTATCTATGTCAAAATTATTACTAAACTCAGCGAAATAGTATTTTTTTTCCTCTCTAAAAGGTTCTCAGTGCAACAACATAGCAAGCAAACTTTGCTTAGTTTAGGTTTTTTGTAGAAAAACTTCCGGGCTTTATTGTGTGTTCTAATGAGGAAAAGACTCACTTGTAAGGATCCTGCAGTTCTTCAGTGACGAAGTTGAGGTAGTTCCATCCCCCGAATGCGAACAATCCTGAGTAAAAGGCGAGAGCAATGTTGCCAGCGCTGAACTCTCCCTCAAATGCTGCGTCGAAATTTTCAGTGTGACCTGATAATTGACAAAAAAAACTTATAACCTTGATAGCCGACTGAAACAACAAAACCTCATTGTAAAGATACGATAATTATCCCGATCTGATTTTAACTATGCCAGCCAGCATCAATGCTCGCATAGTTATTAATAATCTATTAAGTTTATTAGTCAACATACAAATTCCATTAGACGCTAGCAGATTTAGTAAGATTAGATAAGGCACGGGACTACAAGACAATTAGGTAGTGATAACACATTATATTACATATTGTAATAAAACTAATAAGATCCATGCGTAGCGATTCGAATTGTCGGTAGTTGTCAGTCATTCTTAAGATAATTAATGCAGACAGTATAGTATAGTATTTCATCTCCAGTGCATTAATAAAACTTATCAAGTAATTATACTTGCGAGAAGGATATAATAAATATGGAGTACGCAACAGACTCCAGAATTTTTCCTATCATTGCCAGACGTATCATTTATTTATTGCGTACCTACCTACTACTTATGTATGAACTAGGTCCGACCGAAACACGATTTTCAGCCGAAACCGAAAACCGAATTTTGTGAAGTTAAGAAATTGTTTTACAAATAATTTGATTTAGGGCC
This sequence comes from Lithophane ornitopus, assembly GCA_948473465.1. Lineage (NCBI taxonomy): Eukaryota > Metazoa > Arthropoda > Insecta > Lepidoptera > Noctuidae > Lithophane > Lithophane ornitopus. The sequence goes on along the minus strand of OX419617.1, from coordinate 12,297,606 downwards.
ATTGACATAATTATGAGCTAATTTTGCAATATAGACAAACTCACAATATTTTTGAACGACCTTTCCAACGGATAGACGAGAAAAAAAACATAGGTACCCATATTACGTGTAAAAAAAGAAGCTGTATGTCTATTTGTCAGCAGTCATTCTTATTCTATCAAAACCGACAGTCAACAAACGCCAATCGCCAGTTTCGGTCGAACCGAAGAATCGGCCACTTTTTAACCGAAACCGAAACTGCAGCCGAAACCCTTATTTTTTTGGCCGAAACTGGCTGAGACCGAAACCGAACCTTCGGTCGGACACTAGTATGAACCAACAGCGAAGTTTATTCGATAAATAAATCATAATAATGTAAGAATGTCTCCATTGATAGCTTGTTGGCTATAAATTAATTAATGACAGTGCTGATAAGTGACTTATAAGTACTGCATTTTATTTTTGATTTGCATTTCGTCGAACTGCCATGTTTAGAATAAATACCTATAGGACATCGATTAGGTATTTAATATATTTGTCCTTCTTTTAATTTACTAACCGTTCACACATTGGTATTTGAATTGCATCGGTATACCCACGCTCTGCCCGGTCGTATTTATGTGCGCGAAACATTCCCTCTATAATATTTTTGTTTTGTTATACAGTCACACAGGATAATAGGAGTATGAGCATAACGTGTTTCACGGATCAATGGATCATTATTCATTTTTTCCATGTTCATTACGTACCTATGTTATGTATTGTATATCTGCGGGTAAGTGTATCGACCGTGACCAAAGGTTAACTTACTTTCATAAATTAATTACCTAATTAAACCACAAAATTAGGCAAAGAATTGTGAAATTATCATAATTAACTGGTTTTTATGATATACTTATACCCGACGAGACCGTGTACTTGAACTATATAGGTAATTATTATTATCACGAACCTTATCATAAATTTTTGGAATTTTAAACCTATTTTTTATTTTTTATTTTTTTTTATTGAAACTAACATCCTATTCACGAAAAACTTAAGAAATTAATATAATATTATTATGTAGACTTGGTTACATAATTTATCTAAACCAAAATATAATTTTGATTATTAAGGTTAAAGTTGATTGGTGATATCCGCGTCCTCGTGTCAGTCAAATAGAATCAAAGTACCTAACTTTATTTATTACTCGCTGTTGCCCACGACTTTGTCTGCGATCCACGATAAAAGGTAGCCTATGTCCAGAACATGGTCTACCCATGTGCCTTCATCCAAATCCGTTCAGCCGGATCGCAGGAATCATATGCCAGGTGATTCTTTGACATGGTCTCATTAATACCCTGACCAGTGAAACTACACTTACGTACGCAGTCAGTGCTACTACAGTTACACTACACTTACGTACGCAGGCAGTGCTAGTACAGTGACACTACACTTACGTACGCAGGCAGTGCTACTACAGTCACACTACACTTACGTACGCAGGCAGTGCTACTACAGTCACACTACACTTACGTACACAGGCAGTGCTACTACAGTCACACTACACTTACGTACGCAGGCAGTGCTACTACAGTCACACTACACTTACGTACGCAGGCAGTGTTACTACAGTCACACTACACTTACGTACGCAGGCAGTGCTACTACAGTCACACTACACTTACGTACGCAGGCAGTGCTACTACAGTCACACTACACTTACGTACGCAGGCAGTGCTACTACAGTCACACTACACTTACGTACGCAGGCAGCGCTACTACAGTCACACTACACTTACGTACGCAGGCAGTGCTACTACAGTCACATTACACTTACGTATGCAGGCAGTGCTACTACAGTCACACTACACTTAGTACGCAGGCAGTGCTACCACAGTTACAGTACACTTACGTATGCAGGGAGTGCTACTACAGTTACACTACACTTACGTATGCAAGGAGTGCTACTACAGTTACACTACACTTACGTATGCAAGGAGTGCTACTACAGTTACACTACACTTACGTATGCAGGGAGTGCTACCACAGACCCCAGATAGCAGATAGACCTAGACTTCTATAAACGAGTGTCACGTACACTTGACACTCGTTTCACGATATTATGATAAAATTGACGGCCCTTTCTTTTCAATGCTTTCCATCATAAAATATGAACTTCCTCATCAATGCTTTCAATACATACGTAAGAGAATGTCTACACGACTGGCAAGTTGTTACGAAGGGAATTATTGTTATCAAGATATGGCCCTTCAAACTTTCTAAACTTTCTATTTCGTTCGATAATCAAGTAATCAAATAAAAAATTCATAACTTTTACTTTCTCGCTTGGTACATAATAACATAACTTTTCTAATTACTTTGCATTGAATATCTAAAACGGAAAATATATTTACCTACTCTTTAGAGTTCATTGCTTTTGTTTCGTATCTTTTGTATTGCGAAATGGGACTTTTTTTTTTTTGGGTTGGAAATCATCATATGACTTCTCCCGCTCTGAGCGGAGCGGAAGGGCGTGTTAGACTCTTACTGACTAAAACCCGCCCGTGTTCCTTCAGTTGCCTGTTGCCAGGGTCCCGGTATCGGGATCCCTTTCGGACTATTCCGCAACCCTGGCAGGCTGCGAAATGGGCCTGCTTTGACATCGATCTCGCCTGATGGAAAACTATGGATGGGGTCTACAATGGAACCAGCGTACCGAGAAGATGCCGATGTTCACTCTTGCTTTTAAAGGCTGTCGGGGTAATGTGTAGGGGAACACTGCTGCTAAATAAATGATGACTCATTTCGTTCCTATTTACACTTCCATAAAACTGGATAGTTGCATAGGTAATATAGGTATATGCAGTTGTGCCAAATCTCAATGTCGATGTTATTCATCGCGTCGTAATGATGTACTGAGTGAGGTAGGCGAGTATTTCCTCTGCGGAATAAACAAGTCTACCCACAGGCCACAATGCCCACGCCAGTCAATCTAGCTGTTAAAGGAGAGCTATCGGAAGCTGACAACGAAGTCTATCATTATCATTAATCAATCTTTCAACTGAGACAACTGTAGTCCATAAGTGTCTTACTCATACATACTAGATGTTAACTTATCCGTTTTTCCCATGGGGGTAACCAGAAACGGTAGAACGCCGAACGACATTTTATCAAACTAACAGGCAACTTGAATATTTATCTTCAAAGACCGCTAGCAATGGGAATATTTCTTTAACCCCGTTTTTATCAAACAGATTCGTGATCAGCCTATGGTCAGCCTAATGAACAGACAGAAGGATGCCTTACGTAAATAACTGAGCTGCTCCCAATGATATCTATAGGTAGTAACTTATTATTATCGAAACAGGTCTCAGCCATAAAAGTATACATAATGGAATCCACCTGCCAGTACCGCAGGTAGCTTATAAGAAAAAAGGTCGTCAACACCGTCACCAACATACGTAGCCATAAATAGATACTCATGAGTACCAACTGCCTCGTGGTCTGCATGGCCTACAAAGATTATGACGATACGTACGTGTTCTTAATTAATTAAACTATTAGACTATCAATCAGCTTTAGGTAGGTTATACAAATACAACCGTTTAAAAATAGGCATGATCTATTTTAAGGATACAACAATATTTATTTACACCTAACTACTAAGTGAGGCTAAGTAATAACAGCCGCACGGGTCGATCCATCAGGTTAAGGTACGCTTGCCGGGGTTGGTCCGTGGATGGGTGACCATCTTTACATACCGAGACTCCTCCGTGCCTCGGAAAGCACATTAAGCAGTTGGTCCCGGCTGTCATTCGTGGATCTTTGACAGTCGTTACGGGTCGTCAGAAGCCCGAAAGTCTGACAACCAGTCTTACCAAGGGGTATCGTATTACCCAGTTACTGGGTTGTAGAGATCAGATAGGCAGTCGCTCCATGTAAAATACTGATATTCAGCTGCATCCGGTAAGACTGGAAGCCGACCCCAACATAGTTGGGAAAAGGCTAGGCAGATTGATCAACAAAGAACCTACCTATTTTCAATTCATTATCAGAGTGAATTTTATAGACAACTGCCGCACCGGATAAAATGGCATCCATTCCCCCATAGCAGTTATAATTTATGTTGCGTAGGCGAATAGGTCAGTGACGGCAGACCCCTATATTCAAGCCGTACTCAAGCTTATTCATGAAGATAAGAGTGAAGTAACTCAAAGTGAGTCTGCGAATTTCTCGCTACATTAATCATGTTATAGCAACTTCTAAGAGGCTCCTTAGTAGGTTGGAATACAATAGGCTGTTCTATCCGACCTTGGTATAGACCAAGGTTCATTCATTCGATGAACCAAACGGTTATCTATGAACAAAACTAGGTAAGTACTAAGATACCTACGCATCTATGTGAAGTGCACGTGTACGAACTTAACATAGCCTTATCAGACAATCGTATCAATCATTATTATTATTATACGTATATATATGTATACATATACGTATGTACATTAAGCTCATCCCATATTTCCGATTAATACATTAAAACTAAATTATTTTGTTTATACTACATTACAATAAAAAATTCAGCTCTACATACTACGGTTCATGAGATACAACCCACTGTCAGACAGACGGACAGCGGAGGCTTAGTAATAGGGTTCCGTCTGGCACCCTTTGGACACGGAATCCTAAACATTTTGACCACTGAGTTGACTCGTATTGTATTGACATAATATGGAACATCCATGACTGTCAGACGAAAACTTCTTGTTACTGGAGATTTTAATGCGAACAAAATTGAAGATAACACGCATCTGCATCGCTATTCTGTAACCATCTGACCGTGAAAACTTAGGTGAAGTGATCGTGGAGTGAGCTGTCATTGTCATCGATACCTACTGATGCTAACACAGTGACAGTTCACTTCAAGCTCACTCCACCTTAGTTTTCACGGTGATATTTTTACAGAATAGCACAACTGGTTCCTTATCTTACTAGTTACAATGTAATGTATCCTCATTAACATACCGATGCAGATATAGTAGACTCCAGAGACGATGATGACGATCAGCGCCAGCAGCTTGGACGAGGTGAACACATCCTGTATCCGCATGGTCCATCGCACGCTGATGCAGTTGATCGCTGTTAGGATACCTGCGGAGCAAAGGTTATGAAATTAAATTTTTAATATTAATTAAAAGTTTTTCGATATTAGAATATATTTGAAACTTAGGAAAACCCAATAGGTTTTGACGTGAACCAGCGAACCATTAATTAATTTGCAATAAACTGCCAACATAGTTCAAATTATTATAGGTATAACTATACCTACTATGCTACTTGATAGCCCAATGCTTAAGTTTAAATTTTCATGGTTAAATTAAAGATACTTTATTTGGTAGGTATAAACAACTAATTCAAATGTCACTGTGTCGTGTCGATGCAATTATAAATAAAAACACTGCGTATTCAATACAACCAGCCCTTTGCCATGCTCTAACATGAAAATGGAGGATGTTTGACAAATTCGATTCCCACTTATAAAAATAATATAAATCACACTATGTTTATCTGTTTCACTATGTTTATTTATTCACTATGTTTACTTGAACGAATGGAGAAATTAAAATTTATAATTTCACGTCTGGAAACATCAGGGTTGCGGTCAAGGACACATACATAATAAGACATAATTCTTTAGTTAACTTTACGTTCTTTCTTAACGTTACAACACAAATAGGAACAACATGCAAATTATATTCGTTGCAAAATAAATTGTTCTAAGTGATCCACTTTCAGCGAGTCATTAGGTTCGTTTAAATACGTCATAATGCTTCCAGACAAACAGTTCCGGATCATATTTCGGTGAGACTTGTCGCTACTGCAAATATTTTGTGTAGCGTGTCAGGTTTCCGCTTGCGCTCATAACTTTGGAAATACAGATTTAGTATGAATTGTTTTGGTAAAATAAAAAAAAGCTTAACAAGTCTCGAGAAAGACCGATAAGACTACATAAAAATAATACGTCGATTAACTTGAAATTCACTGATAGAGAGCAATGCGTAAAGAACTGAATATTGTAGAACATGATATTTGAAAAATATGAAGAGGATCGAAACTTCTCTTGAGCGGGTCAAATGGGAAGTTTGAAAGCGGAAATGGCGCTGGCAAGAGTTAGGCTTTCTGGGAGCCGCACCGACCGGCGCACAGTGGTCTGAAACCGAGCTCCAAACTAATAGAAATTTTAAGTCAAGAAAAAAAAAAAAAAATTGTCTATGGTATACCCCCCTTTACGTGATATTAACAGGATGGTATTAGTAGATACAAGCGTGAGAAAAAAAGTTTTGTGAGTAGGTTTTTTCGAAGCTGAATGGAACTGAAGGGCTGGTACTCACACGAGCTATTGTACCATACACGGTGATCAAGATGACATCCAATTCATGCACAGGCAGTTGCCGATTTGGGCGCAGCAAATTTTTGAAATTTTGAATTTTTTTGTGATTTTATACTATCGTTAGTTTATAGCCTGCTAATGACTATGATGAGACACAAAACATAGACAAATAAAAAATCCGGAGTCACACGTGATATAGCATAAATCGAACAGATTACGTGTGACTCCGGATTTTTAATTTGTCTGCCTGTGGGGTCTTGTTTATATACCTACCTTTTTAGTCGTAGTTGGGTTTTAGGTTTTATTACTTTTTTTTTTTTAATTCTTTTTGGGTTATAATATTTTTTTTGAAATGTGCTCATTAAGCCCTTTCATTTGATATCCAAAATGGTACGATTAAACAATATTATTTTTTTAGTTTCTGACTTTATGTCCTCTAGAGGTCGCCATTTACTGTGACGTCACAGAGCCTATAACCAGCGGACAATCAAGACGCTTCCAACGATACCTCATTTGTCAAATTGTGATGAGTGCTTTAGAAGATAGGAGGGAACAGATGAACATACATACATACATACATACATACCGGTCAAAATCACAACCCTCCGTTTTTCTTCGCCGTAGTCGGGTAAAAACGATATTGATTATGTACTTTTTTGTAACAAAATTACGTTCTAAGAACTAAGTAACTCATTTGTTAATCACCGTTGAATTCTACTTAGAAACTAATGACATGAGCATTACTAGTTAAACTCTAATGGAGCTAAATGGGGCCCTAGTCACAATAAAAATTATATTGTCTGTAATATAGGTACCTAATTAGAGAATAGCCAGCGTTAATGAGGCTAGTTGTATAAAAATAGGACGTTTGAGCTTAATTTTTTCAGTAGCTTTTATCACTATTTGCGTGCGCTAACTTATTACGTTCTATTTGTTATTGTTTTATGATGGAAGGTTTCAGTACCAATTTGGATATTTTCATGTTTGTTATTTGAAGTTTTTGAAAATACTGTTGATTTGTCAGAAAATGAAAAGAAGGAATTGAAACATTTCTGTCAGACTTATGTGTGTTCGTTGAGGAACAAATAGATCGTCGAGTCATCGCATGAGAAGTACATTTATAATAAAAAAGTATGAGACATGGCTGCAAAGAACGTAAAATGGCCTGAGGTCGTGCTTAGAGGACTCTGATGAGGGCGAAGATACTCTCTGTAAGCAGTAGTTTTTAGGTGTACTCGAAATTTGTAAATAGTTATAACTATCTATACCCCATTTGAAATAAGATTAGACATTAAAACAAACCCTTTTACAGTCCGTTCAACCGATTTTGACTTCTATACCATAGGCATAAGGATAGCATTAAAAGCAAAAAAAGTTACACAATACCAACTATCTACTGCGGCTCCCATTTGTCATCCCACCAACGCAATAGAATTCAAAATCGGTTGAACGGAATGTAAAAAAGGCTTATCTATACGTCTAATCTTATTTCAAATGGAGTATAATTATAACTCAACGGTGATGAGTTAGTGATGAGTGAGACAAATGAGTTAGTTAGTTCTTGGAATGTACTTTTGTTACAAAAATGTACATAATCAATATCGTTTTTAATTATTCTCATCATAATAGTCATTAGCAGGCTATAAACCAACGATAGTATAAGTAAATCCATCGGCAACTTCATTTAACCACATCAAAGATTTGAAAAATCACATAACGAAAATTCAAAATTTCAAAAATTTGCTCCGCGCATAGGCAACTGACTGTGCATGAATTGGATGTCATCTTGATCGCCGTGTATGGTACAATAGCTCGTGTGAGTACAAGCCCTTCAGTTCCATTCAGCTTCGAAAAAATCTACTTTAAGTGTTTTCTTCCATAAAAAAAAAACACAAAACTTTTTTTTTCCCGCGTGGAGCAGCTACTAATACCATCCATACGTTAATACTTATCACGTAAAGGGGGGTTTACCAGAGACATTACATTTTTTTTATTTTTATTTCTTAGTTTCTATGAGTATGGAGCTCGATTTTCAGACCACTGTGCGGCGGCCGGGAAGCCTTATAATAGGTCTTTACCTATGAAATTGCCGTTTTGTATGAAAAAATTTAAACGAATTTTTTTCATGAATTTTTTATTTGTATTAATCGAAGTAATCACCCATGCAATCAATGCATCTTTGCCATCGCAGTGGCAGTTTATTGATGCCCTTCTTAAAGAAATCAGCTGGACGGAAGGCAACAAATTCTTCAAAGGCATTTTGTACTGCCTCTCGGGTATTGAATTTTTTTCCCGCCAAGAAGTTATCCAAATTCTGGAAAAAGTAGTAGTCTGTAGGCGCAAGGTCTGGTGAGTAGGGCGGATGACGGAGAGCTTCCAACCCCAGTTCTTGCAACTTGGAGACCGTCTGCTGTGCAGTATGAGGTCGCGCGTTGTCGTGCAGGAGCAGCGGAGACGAACGATTGACCAATGCTGGTTGGAGATGCGCCAGCTTCTCCATCATTGTGTTCAGTTCTTCACAGTACACATCTGCAGTAATGCTCACCCCGTTTGGTAAGAAGCTGTGATGAATCACACCGGCGCTAGACCACCAAACAGTGACCATCACTTTTCTAGGGGTAAGTTTTCGTTTAGGGCATTGTTTAGGTGCTGAACCAGGATCCAACCAACTTGCTGAGCGCTTGCGGCTATCAAACAGAATCCATTTTTCATCGCAGGTAACAATGCGGTTCAAAATTCCTTCATTTGTGTGTCCGTTGAGCAGTGCAAGGCACGTCTCGACGCGTACTTCGCGCTGGCGATCATTGAGTTCGTGGGGCACCCATTTGTCAGCTTCCACAATCGCCTTTAATTCGTCATTGTCGACCAAAGTCTTCGGACGACCGCGAGGTTCATTTTTCAGGTCGAAATTTCCAGAACGGAAGCGAGCAAACCAATAACAGGTGGTGCGTTGGTTTGTAGTGTTAGCTCCGTAAACGTTGTTGATGTTGCGTGCCGCTTGTGCCGCGTTGCTGCCACGACGGTACTCATATTCCATAATTACTCGAATTTTTAACGTATCCATGATGACGAAAAAGATTGAAATGCGATGAAAATGTAACACTAATCAATAAAGAAATGACTACTTTTGGAAAAAAAAATCCATGTTTTTAAAATAAAATTAATTTGAAATTAGAATTCTTAGCCAAACAAAAATTATTTTGATTTGAAATGGCCAGTACTGCAGAACGGCAATTTCATAGGTAAAGATAATATAATCTATTATCACACGCCAAAACCAGCTCCATAAAAATCATTCAAATTCAAGTCACAGTCTCATATCGGCGACAATCACTGTCAAACATTTGTCAAAATGTAAGTAAATTAGAGGTTTTTGTTGACAGATTGAGTCTGAGTTATAAATGCGAACGTTATTAAAAATAAGGGATTTGCCCCACATCTGTGCGTTGATATCATATTCATTCTCATTATTATGTTAAGGGTTTAGAAACAAGATCTCTGTCAGTCGTAATTTCAAGAGTCGAGTTACGGCAGGGTTGGAAAAAAACAGGTTTTTTCAAATTTTGTAAAACAAACAGTTCAAAATGTTTTAAATAAGAGTTTTTTTTCCTTTGAGCGATTTGTCAAATTTATTATCAACACAAATCGATCTGACCTAATATAATATATATCTAGACTAATAAAAAAAAAAACGGTCAGAATATAATACTAATTATAGTTATTACTAACTAGGTCGGACTTTGTTCAAATAATGGGGAATCCCCAAAATAGTTGCAGCGAATTAGGTACCTACTTACTTCATAAAAATATGCTAAATCTAATCTAGGTACTATCTAACCTTTTTCATTTATTTCGAGCTATTTCAAGAATAGAATAGAATAGAATAGAATAGAATAGAATAGAATAGAATAGTTTTATTTTGCAAATATGGGTAATACATAATAGTTCTTAAGATTACATTTAGCTCAGCCATATTTTACCAATCGGCATGCAAACATTTGAAATTATTTATAAACACTATTATTACACTTATTTAGATCAATTCATTACTATTACTATTATTATTATTATTAACCAAAATCAAGATGTCAGAAATCAAAATGTCAAAGATCAAAATGTCAAAAATCAAAAATCAAAAAATGTCATGCAACAAAAATCTAAATGTCAAAAATCAAAATGTCAAAAATCAAAAAATGTCATGCAACAAAAATCAAAATGTCAAGAATCACTAATTAACAAATATTTTTCTCCGATAGGAACTCAGTTACACTGTAGTATGTTTTATCAATCAAAAAATTCCGTAATCTACTCTTAAATTGTGCTGTATTTAAAGATTTCCAACAACTCGGTAATTTATTGTAAATAATTGGGGCCATGCAAGAAACGCTCTTACGCATTAAAGTGGTTCGACATGATACTTGACATAATTTGCTGTTGTCACGCCTATTCCTTGGGAATACAACAGCCAGGCGCTCAAAACGAGATGGATTTTGCTTGACAAACATAGCTACTTCGAAAATATAGATACACGGAAGTGTCAAGACTTTATGTAACCTAAAATAAGGCGCGCAACTGTCTGTCGATTTAAGTTTTAACAATGATCGGAGACATCTTTTCTGGGCCTTAAATGCTATATCTCGATCAGTTGAGTTCCCCCAGAAAATGATACCGTAGCGCAAGAAGTAAGAAGTGTTTTGACATCTACAATGGAGGATAGTTTATATAACACATATGCGGATGAACTCAATTTTTTACACAAACTGTCTATATGTGCTTTCCAATTTAAGTTGCAATCTATTTGCAACCCTAAAAATTTGGTATCCTCTGCTTCCTCAATTTTGTCATTTTTGTAATGGATGTTGAGAATAGTTCCGCCGGGAGTACGTTGTCTAAAGTGCATTATTTTTGTCTTACCTAAATTAATTTTTAAATTATTTTCGTCTAGCCATTTAATTAGTGCGTCAAGAGAATTATTTATGTCATTTTCATATGTATTTGTACTTTTACATGGGATTGTTATAGTGCTATCGTCTGCAAACATAGTTATAGAATATTCAAGGGACATGGGCATATCATTTACATAAGTAATAAATAAAAACGGGCCTATCACGGTGCCTTGTGGTACACCGTATGAGATTTTACGTTCTCGAGACCTTATAATGTCTTCGTGCTTAGTAACAATGTTAATGTTGCTAATTTCGGTTATTTGTGTTTTGTTTTCCAGATAAGATTTTATAAGTTCGAGCACGTTACCCCTTATGCCATAGCCTTCTAATTTATGAAGTAATATATTATAATGGACATAATCGAACGCCTGGGTCATATCGCAAAATATAGCGCATATGGGGGATCGTTTATCCACGCTACTCATAATAGGGTTCAAAAAGTCATAAACTGCCATGTTGATGGTTCTGTGCTGTCTGAATCCTTTTTGTTCTTCGCAAAGTATATTATATTTTTCCATATAATTATATAATTCCCTGCAAATATATTTCTCAAAGATCTTCGAAATAACCGGTATGAGCGAAATAGGTCTATAATATTCCATCAACTCCTTATCTTCTTTTTTAAATAAGGGTTTTATTATAGATGTTTTTAAAGCATCTGGATATTTACCCGTACAAATAATAAGGTTCAGTATGTGGCTTAAATGTTCGCATATCGTGGTTGAGACAGACTTCAGTATCTTTGTGGCGATTCCATCAAAACCAACACTGTTAGTATTTTTTAGCGACATTATTATTTTATTCAAATCGTGTGGTGTGCTGGGTGCCATAAACATTGAGTTATGTTTCATGGACGAGATGCATGTTTTCGGCTTACAGTCAACATCTATTTTCGGACGTATTTTGTCAACGAAAAAGTCATTAAAAGCACTAGCGATATCATAAGGTTTGTATAAAATTTGATTACCAACTTTAAGTTTCTCAATTCGTTGTTTAGGGATATTGTACTTTGTCTGATTAATTACCTGCCATGTAGTCTTTGATTTATTTTTAGATTGCTGTATTTTGTGGTTATTTTGAGCTTTTTGTGTCAAGTTAATTATTTTATTATATAGTCTAGAATAGGTAGTGAATTTCTTTTTGTTTTCATGGTTGGGTTTCAACCTGGATCGCCACAAAAGTTCTCTTTTTTTCCTACTGCATAATTTAACTCCACGTGAAAGCCGTTTTGGTTTATTTATTAGGTTTATTTTTATTTCTTTAAATGGAAAACATAACTCGTAAAATAACTTGAATATGTCGATAAATTCATTGTAAGCTACGTTGGGATCGTCAGTAAGATATATCTCCGAGAATTTGAGACTGCTTATGCTATTTTTAAATTTCTCTATATTATCGTTACTGTAATCTCTTCTAGTTATATACCAGGATTTGATATTATATACATTGGGAACTGGACATTGCAGTAGCTGTGCTGTATGGTCTGATAAAGCAAACTCAAGTACATCCGTCTTACAACTCTTCTTAAAATTATGCGCAAAATTATCTATACATGTCCCACTAGCCATTCGAGTTGGCTGTTTAAGAGCAAGTTTCAAATTGTAACCTAGTAGTATATACTCAAGTGCAACTGAATTGTTACTCGGTTTTAAGACATCAATATTAAAATCGCCTGCAATTACAACATTCTTGCAACGCTTGTTAGATATCTCTTGAAGCAAAGTTTCAAGTTTATCAAAAAAGTAGTTTAAATTCCTGGCGTTTGGTACTCTGTAAATACATACAACTATTAATTTATAATTAATAAGCTCGACAGCACAACATTCAAAAACCCCTGGTGAGGACAGCTTTGATATTTGAGGAATTTCCCTCCATTGGTGGCAAGTATTAACAATTATGCATGTTCCTCCTCTCTTCTTTTCCGGTCTACTGTAACATGCAGCTAAAGTGAAATTTGGTATGCACAAGTCCTAAATATTTATAACTTTTAATTTATTTCCATTCATTTGCTATTCAAATTCGATTTAAAACCATGTTTTTTTCTTAATGTTTAAAACATTGTTCAAAACTTGTCTTAAACTGTGATTTTAAACACTTAATAAAAAACATTGTTTTATTTCAAAATGTTTTAAACATTGTTTAAAATACGTGTTTTAAAACAACTTGTTTGTTTTATGCCAACCCTGAGTTACGGTGACCGCAACCTGATCATGTCATAAGATCAAGCTCCGCTAATTAAACGTGTTGTTGAAACTAGGTGGCATAAACATTACTATCGTAAGTACAAGGTGGGCCAAGATTGCGAAGAGAAAACATGTTTACATTAGGAAATGACGCGCGGCAGAAGATTCGTTCATATAACTTTAGCATCACACAAATAAATCTAGCCAGGACATGCCTGCAGGATTTCCATCGTTTGCGAATCTTGGTGTCCTTTACAAACTTCACAAAACACATACACACAGATAAATACTATAGGTAAACTAATTTACGCCAGGATTGACTGACAAGATGGAGGTTCATTTTCAGAGCAGTTCATCTATCAAGCAGCAATTGGGTTAAGTGGAGTTTCCGCCGACAGTTCCGCTCCGAGACGCAATGCAATCAAAGAATTAAAGGCTTCCTACTCCTATAGATTTTCATTTATCTTTATTGACTCCAAAGTAAACCGATGAATGTCTGATTTGCATTTCTTTAACGTTGAAACGAAATTCCCGATGGTATTTGAATTTTCCTTATTGGAAAATTCTCTTTTTACCACTTTTTTGATTTCTTAAAAGATAAGTAATTCCAAATAATTGCACTGACTTTGTGGCATTTATTGAAACAAAAACAAACGAAATCAATACATAAATACAAAAATAAAAGCTATGACTCACGACTCATTGACTGACTCATCAACACCAGGCCCAAACAAAAAACTGGCCAAGTGCGTGACGGACCACGCACAATAAAGGGTTGCCTGCGTGGTTGGGATAAATATATCCCAAGAACAAATTTAACATTGTAATTGAAAAACATATTAATTCTCTCATATTATATTCCAACTGCATATTGATAGATTAACCATGTTATTTTAAGACCATAGACTTTTTATATGTACTTATAATAGGTTTTTCTGTATAAGTACATAATTTATATAAGTACCTACTTATAGAACTATTTTCTGTATTTTTTTTTCAACGTTTTAGGCTCAGTACTGATCAATTTTCATCTATTTTCATAAATAGCTTTAAAACTATTTAAATAATTAAAATTAATTTTACAAAAATTTGCCTCACACTAAGCCCTTCCATTTTTTATTGCACACGGTAAAATTATAAAAACTTTAAAGAAAACTTATCAAAGTGACCCCCATAATGAAAAATTATTTATTTACGTTACACTTCTGGGTTTAGTTCACTGAAATTCATATGTGTACCTTTCAAGTTAATCGTGCATTATTGATCGAAGGGTCCATTAGATTCGGATCAAAACTGACAGACGGACAGACAGACACACTAGTGATCCTATAGGTAAGGAAAGTATGTGTTACTAACAATATTGTTGGTACCATTTTAGGGAACTCCCTGTCCCTGCGAAGTAGTAGTTAACACTGCTGTGATGACTAATTAAGATATAATAATATAATTCCACATAAACCTAGATGACCACATGAATTGAGGAAAAATGTTAAATGCCACCACATACCTGAGGTCCTACATTACGCAATACCTACAGTATTATAAATAAACTGATAAATTTATTCATGCTCTATGTTAGTAGGCAAGACTGCCACTAATAAATTATCAGGATCGCTTGCGCCGCCGGGCTCCTATTAGTTATATAGATAGGCAGCGACTAGACCCCGTTAGAAATGCATATATAAACACATCGTTCTTGATTACCTACCATGAACAAGGGTTGAAAGGGTAAGCAATTAATTTCGCATTAGCAATTAATGACTTGTAAGTATATCAGTTAATAACGGAAGATAATAAATCGGCGATGTTCCTAGGCAAGTTTCTGACCAACAGATATAAACTTGAACCGAAATTCTGGATACTGTGTATTTTAAAGACAAGTTCACGTTTCCTGTTTTGAGCTACCAGATAGGGGCCTAGCGCGAACAACTTCGCGCTTCGTTTGTTATTTACGTTTATCTAATTGCGTACTTAACGACTAATCTGATTCATTTTGACAGTTCAACAACATTCATTGCGTTATTTACATTACTGAGCAGATTTTTTTTTCGAACTTATGAATCTATGGATTAGACATTTGTTTCAAACCGATTCGGGTGCTCTTCTATACAAACGGTTGTTTGTAAAGAAATACGAGTACCTAGTATGTCAAGCCTACCTAACTGCAGGATTAACAGCCTCCCGTTTCTAATAGCGAATTTTATACAAGTTCTGTTCCATTTTTTATTTATCTTTTAGACATCAGGCCCCTGAGTAACATAATAAAATGTTTCAGGGTTTTCAATTCATGTCTACAAATCAAAAGAGTTTTAATATCAATCCTTCCATCTCAGACAATATTGCTGGGTAGGGTCAAGTCTATAAATAAAAAGAGGGGTACTGCCGAACAGCTGTTGGTCAATGATCAGGTGCCCAATGTGCCCAGTGATAGGGGGCCAGTCTGTGGTTGTTTAGTAGGTATAGTACCTAACGATGCCGGTTAGAGTCTTGTTTGACTTGAGAATTTGAGATACCTACAACTTTGCCAATCCTGATTGTCTGCCATTTCGGGCCCCTATCTTTGCTAAAGAGTATCTAGAACGTGTTTTATAAATTACTAGCTGATGCCCGCGGCTTTGCTCGCGTGGATGTCGGTTATTATATACAAAAAACCTTCCTCGAGAACCACTCTATCCATTGGTGAAAACAGCATGAAAATCGATGTGCAGTAGTTTTTGAGTTTATCGCGAACAGGACGACAGACAGACGCCGCGATGTAAGGATAACAGATTCTTTATGAAAAATTACAACACTTTCTGTAGAAGTTTTTAATGAACAATGTAACCATCTTCGTAAATTGTAGCAGCATCGGAAAATTACGTTGACACTTGACACATATTCTCTCGTATCGTAATAAATCGACACGCCGGCTACCTATTCGTGTAATCAGCGTAGTGTGGCGTGTCATGAACTAGACAACGGTGTACCTATGTAGGTAGTGTTTATCTAAGTTGGGCACAATATCTGCGGGTCATGCTCGAGTTAGCACCATAGGTAATATTGTATTTGTGCCCTCAACAGTTGATGATTCCATGTACAATATTAGTGAGGTAGCTACTGTGATACCGTGCAAGCAATTGCAGCCGTAGATTTTAATGGGGGTAAGTCCAATCCTTTCAACGAATGCTCCATTATATCTTGAAGAAACTTCAAATTCCTTACACGACGATGACTTGAATGAACTAGCAACTAGGTACTAAGTACTGTCTTTACGTAAAAGAAAACTACGGGTCAGTTGGCTTTCACCATAGGAAGGAAGCCGATGATTGTTTGTCCAAACAATGCTGTCACCCGAGCCGTGAACGAAGATCGAAAGCGTTCCCAACGGATTGTATCAACATGCCCATAAAGTTGCTTAGGAACCACTAAAACAGAGTACTGAGTATTGATCAGAGAAATTCCGCTCTTTATTAGGTACGAAGAAGTCGCACACAAGTTTACACAACTCACAAGTCAGCGATATCAGAGACCTTGTATTTAGCATGAGCCTATATTTAGAACTAAGTATGGAATTGAATATTTGGAATTTTTAGTAATCAATGACGTATGGTTTTGTATCTGTGTTGTTTTGAATTGAAAGACTACAGACTATTTTATCAAGATTGTAGGTGAAAATGTATGATTTTCTTTAGCTACAGACAGCGTAAACTAAAAGTTTATTACACAGCGTAATTTAAAAGTATTTTTAATTACGCTTTTTACACTTGAGAACCTTTTACAACCAGGTGCCAACAAACCTTCGTGCCATGAAGTTAATCTACATTTTATATCGCTCGCATTGCAACTTGCACGCTTGTGTTAAAACATACAATAAGTAAAGTGCACGTACTTTTATTAAACTTGCCTTTTAGCGCTTTAAGTACGATGCCATCCATTACCTTTTAATGTAAGGCCCGAATTCCTCTTACGCTGATGTCGTTCGCGTACGCGTAGCAACGTAGTACGCCCCGCGGACGTCAGAGTCGCAGTAAGGTATGGTAATATACAGAACACAATGGTGCCGATACTGTTGTTCACAAACTAAACTAAATTTTTCTTCAGTGCATCTTTTTCTTTCTATTTCATTATGAAAAGGACAGAGGAAAAAAAATAGTTTAGTCCTGTCAAATTAATCAACGCCTGACGTAAATTGACGTAATTTTTTACCGACTTCTTCAAAAAGGAGGTGGTTCTCAATTCGTCTGTATGTTTTTTTTTTTTTTGTGTGTATGTTACGCGATTACTCCGTCAATTATGAATCGATTTTGATAATTCTTTTTTTGTTTGGTAGGTCATGCTTCAGAGGTGGTCCCATATAAATTTTATTAACTTTGCTTGGGTAGTTTTTGAGTTAGCTTCAATAATTATGTATTTTTCCCACTTAGTGTATGTAGACGATATATTGTTTGACTCCTTCACTGTTATTTACATACCAGGTAGTGGTATTCAAATTTGTGTGGAGTAGGTACCACAACTAAAAAGTGAAAAATAAAAACTTTTTAGAAAAAAAAAACAACCGACTTCCAAAAAAACACTAAAAACGTGAAAAATAACTTTAAATAAGGAAGTCGGTGGCAAAAAACGAAAATTGAAAAGCAAAGACACCGACTTCCTTATTTAAAGTTATTTTTCACGTTTTTAGTGTTTTTTTGGAAGTCGGTTGTTTTTTTTTTGTAAAAAGTGTTTATATTATGCAAGTTTTTAATCGCGTCTAAACTTGTATGGAGTAGTGACAGTTTGACAGGACTAAACTAAAATTTATCTTCTGTCCTTTTCTTAATGAAATAGAAAGAAAAAGATGCACTGAACTTAAATATAGTTTAGTTTGTGAATAACAGAATCGGCACCAATGTGTGTAAGCACGCGCGACCGACAACAGCGTAAGAGGAATTCAGGCCTTAGTAATTCAGTGTAATGTTTTTACAGCTTACGAAAAAAACCAAGTGTCACAATAACTATTGCAATTTACTTTCATTGCAATAAATTTATTAATATTGAGTCAACCACCATTGGCCAATTTAAAAAGCTGCTAATTTAAAATCTCCCACAAAAAATATACATCGTTTATCATCAATTCAACCCAATTCATGCTGTCGATTTCATTTTGATTTGCCATTATTTAATTTACTCGCTTCACTTATAGAACATCAGGGGGAAATCAGTTCTTATTTCTTATGTTTATTAAGATTGACATCGTGCAGTGTCGTTAAACGTAGAGATCAACGGGCAGTCCAGCATTATCCATCAATGTATCACTTCTTGGTACTTATATGAGCCGTCTATAATGCATAATCCATACCACCATAATAATCCATAGGTACCTATACTTCCATACTAATATGAATATTATAAATGCAAAAGTAACTGTCTGACTGACTGCTACCGTTTCACGCCTAACCCACTAAACCGTTCGCTATGATATTTGACAAATAGGTGGACCTGGACACGTACTTACATAGGCTACTTTTCATCATGGATATTTGTATTAACAAAAAATACCTACACGCAAACGAAGTCGCGGCCGTCGCGGGCAATAATAAATAGTATGAAAAAATAGAAGCACTTTACTTACATAAACAGACAGCAGCAAGAAGTTTGACAGCCAGTTCCGGTGGGTCACATTCCGGGAAGAAAGGCTTCACTACGTAGTGGCCGAAGGTCAGGGCCACTATGGCCTGCGTGGTCGGTCTGATAATGAGCAGTGCGATCCACATGCGCAGGAAGGCTGGCAGGGGCCCGAAGGCAGTGTAGATGTAGGCGTAGTCACCTCCAGACCTCGTGATGGAAGTGCCCAACTCGGCGTAGCACAGGGCCCCCAATGTGGACAGCAGGCCGCTCGCAAGCCATATTATTAATGACGCACCTACTGACCTATGACAACAAAAATAGGATTGGTAAGTTCATGAAAAAATAAACGATCGTAATTGAGTAGGTAATTGAGGATGGTGGCAGATGAATTGAAATGAAAATTATATAATTAAATTATCTGCGTCCATCTGCATCAATAAGATACTATTAATAATTTTTCTACGTTTTGTCTCGTAAAACTACTTAGTATAAGTTTCCGATAAAGTAGAGGTTCAAAATATGTTTATCTTTCTTGCTTCATCAGGAAACTTGAATTATGCGTAGCAGCTAACTAGCTAACTGCAGACCGGAGTCATTAGTAACTATATGTACTCAACTCTAGCAGATGGTTTTCTAGGTATTTCAACACAGGAAGTTCCTTATATTGATTATCCTAACGTGTTTTTCTTAGTTATTCCTAACAATATTTCTACGCCCACGTATAGTAAGCTGAGTCTATGCATAGGACACTAGGAGCTGAGACGTTATAGGTAGAATTTGAGAATATGTTCAGGAAACTATTACCTACTAAAATACTTTTATAAATGTTTAGATAACTAATTATATGGTAAATAAACTAGAAATTATATGGTAAATAAACTAGAAACGATTGTAGGGGTTCCCGTTGGTTTGCGGTTGCGGTTAACTTTACCTAGTGAATTACTTATGTACCTACTTACTTAAACTAGCTACTATTAGGTACTTATTATGTACACCGAAGCCCAATGTACTTATGTACCTATCAATATAAACAATACGGGTTATCATCAATTTATTTGTGTACTAGGAGCCAATAATAATATGATAAATAGTACCTACTTTATTTTATGATTTTTATTTGACCGAGGTAGTGATTGTTTACAATGAATAATAGGTATACTTACTTACTAGATGCCTATTAAAGGTCACAATATCGTCAGTATCACATTACTTATGTAGAGTCGCTGTATAATCGATGAACACTAAAAAGTTTGTTGTGTTTTGTCTCAATTTTCATTTTTGATGTTATACGATTTTCAATGTTAGGTACTTACTACATGTTTAATAGCTGTTTCAGCAGATAGAGCTAAACGCTCGTTTCTACAGCAACTGTCTCGATTCACACAATTTCAGTAAGTCATTTTCATCTGATCTTTTATAGAAGCACTTTTTATTAAAGGGTATATAATAGTATTTATACTATAGTATAGCGCAACTAATGTTAGGTACCTAGAGAGGTTTCAGTGCCACGGTCTACCAGTTTTCAAGTTATGAATGAATCTAGGCAAGCATGTCAATCGTGCCTTGAGTCTTTGACAAACTATCGTGAGAAAATCTTGAACACAGTGCAGTACTTGTTAAATGTTAAGGTATTTTATTGCAATTACGTTACACCTGTTAATTTTATTATGCATTTTGTTGCAATGTCGGTACCTAGTAATTATATCATGTATTTTGCTGTGGATTAGCAATAATTTTATTTCGTTGTTCTATCGTCAGTTCATCAGTTACTTATACGTATTGGTTTTGTAATTCATAATTATTTATCTTCTTCTACTTATCGTGTCGACATGAACTGCATTCATTGCCTGCATTGACTTTTTCTTGTTTTCATTTCATTCCATTGTAGCTCATGCCGTGGTTTTTGCCAGTAGGTACCTGCTGGCTGGCAAAACCAGGTTAGCAAGGCTGACTGCCTTCGTAGGGGCCGCCGCGTCTAAATTTTCATACCTATTGTTACCGTGAAACTATGATCTGAAGCCTAATTGCGTAATACAATACACGATCAATCAGAATTGGAAGCGGTTTGAAACAAATGTCTAAGAGGTACTTACAATCCTTCTATGTTCGAAAATCTGCTTAACAACGTAAATAACGCAATTAATGTTGTTCATTGTTGAACTGTCAAAATGAAACAAATTAAGTTACCTACTCAATTAGATAGCTGGTGATCAGTTTGATACTGGTTCATAGGTAGCCCAGATTTGAATTTTTAAAACGCCAGTTCCGTTGAACTAATGTTTAAAAAAAATTACCAGCCCACCCAAGGGAATTTCAACGAAATTAGAATACAATACGTGCACGAAACTCGATCCTTTATTGTCCCCTATGGAGTCGATGAGGTGTCGAATTTCCGTTAATCCCTTTTAAAAGATCATTATTATAAATACGATAGGCACGAGTGTGGAGGGTCATTTACCCGAACACCGTTTGTAGATCACGGTAATTTACAAGTCAATTAGTGAGAAAATAATTACCATTCTTGATTTTTAACTTTTTTGATTTGGCAGAAGGCAGAAAGGGTGTTAATTGGATCAGCAATTTGTTAAATCAATATTTCCGATTTAAAAACACTATTATTATTTTATTGAACATAAGCATGTTGTATGTAAGCAGAAATATCTGCAGTGTCATCAGTTTGAACTAACTATATTGAACGTAACCATCAGCTAAATAGACCTATTACGAAATAAATGTAAACAATTTGTGATGCAATCGTTCCACTAAGTTTGGAACTCTTGACTTTAGATTTCAGTAGGGCTTTTCGAAATCCACGATAGGTACCTTTATTCTATAGATTACCTAGATTATCAGCGTCAGTTTTTACAAGTGTCAGCCTTGGCCGTCTTGCTAAGTTATGACTTATGGCTCTTGTCAGGCATTCACCACTCTTGTAAGTGGAACCATCTATTTACCTGCAGTTTCAGTACAATAAGTACAAATAACACCACATCGTACCATATCCTGTGCCAAATTTTATCCAAATCCGTTCAGCCGTTTTAGCGTGAAAGCGTAATAAACAAACAAACAAACTCACTTTCCCAATTATAATATTAGTTAGGATTAAACGACAAACTCAAAACTGTTACCTACCTATCAGGTAGTTGCCTACCGAATTTAGAGTTTAAGAAATCAGTGTTATATCTGCTTTATTATATGTTATTATAAAAAATAAGAAAATATCCCAACTAGGTATACCTACCTACTTTAATATGCCACCTACTTCTGAAACTGAACTGCTTTGAAGACGGTACATTGCCAGTGTGTACCTCCATGCTGACTGTACTTCTTATGGCAGCCACAGGTGTGTGTACAATGCCACAAATGAAAGTTTGCAACCAATGTCACGTATTGACCGGACAAGACTTTAACAATAAAACTGGTACTTTTATGTAATAACACAATTAATGCACGCATTATTTGGGCTTGCGTTAATTTGGTAATACAACTTTACTGTTTTGTAAACCGAGTTATTTATCAACTTCGTTTTCCAAACTTTGAATTGCCTTGCATTTTATTGATGGTGTATTTTTTAAAGACATAAGTAAATGGTTCGGTTTCGGTAGGTAGCCGATTATAAATAAGTAGGTATGGATAATAAAATCGAAGTAAGTAATAATTAAGTGATAAAACGCAGGCTAAAAAACTACCTATGTCGTAGATAAGATACCTAATACCTAGGTAGTAGGTACATGGAAATCAAGGAAGCATTTTTAAAGAATAGAGTCGTGTTATATTTGCTTAAATAACAGTGAAAAGATAAATCCATAAACAAATCTTATAGATAAAATTACACTGAAAATGGTGCATTTCATTTAAAGGTAAGTTGAAAATATCAGATTTCCACATTTTAGTTTAGCAACCTGAACATTGTTTATTCAACAAACAAACCTTGCGTCTCGAATTCAGCGATAAGTGCGAACCGATAAAAACTGAAGAATTCAATTTGAACACGCAAACATGTGGCTGAAATTATGGTCCCAAAGGCGGGAAACTTGAACACTCTGCTTACCCAGTGTATAAGAATACTCCAGTCGGAGATATAAATATTCCGGAACCAATAATAGTCCCAATAATAATGCCAACTCCATTAAACAATGTTATTTTACGTTTTAAAACCACTTTGCCATTGCTGGCCTGAGATTCTTCACCCATTCCGCAAAAAATCAATCGCGTACACCGGTAAACGCGACGCACGTGGGTCAAATACGCGCGCTATCCACGCTGTGCCTCGGATCACACGCCCATAGAGTGACTGCCCGCCTCGGAATATCTCACACGACTGAATCACTTTCTGTTACCATTTTTATGATCTGCGAAACTGGAATAGACGATGCGGTGCTGACGTCAGGCGAAGTGTACTAAGGACGCGATTCAGCCGACCACTCTGAGCAGTCGCCGCAGCGCATGTGTAGAGCGCTATTCAGAACACCATCCGCGCCGAGACCGCGTCTTACCCGAGAGGGACACCACCATTGTGTTCCACACAAACCAGACAAAGACAGCGAAACCAATTGCCCCAAGTTGAACTTGTTGCCGGCACATTTAGGGCTCTTTTAAACTTTGACAGAAATGAAACACATTACCTAGTGTATGTGTTATAATGTAGGTACCGATAAAACAATAGCATTGATATTAACAATTTTCAATTACACTTCCTGCTTCGCGGTTGGTTACTGCTCGACAACTACAATGACGATACAGAATTAAGTAGTTGCATCATGTTCCTGGGCACGTTTTTAATAATAACAATCACGAAACGATGTTTTTTTTAGGACTGGCACGTCACCTATGAGGTTGTCAGCTGCTTAACTGGACTTTCCTGTGGGGTGCCTCCATATATTAAGGCCAGGGCAGCGAACTACCTGAACATTATTGGAGGTTACATTTATTAGTTTGGGACTTGCGACATTCCAAGGAGTGAACAGCATGAGACAGTAAAAGATAAATGACAGATAGTAGGTAAAACACGTCCAACAGGCAGTTTCATCAAGTACTCATCATTACAATCAGATTCATCATTACAATCACATTTGTTTGTAATGATAGATGAAGATACTTATATCTTCAATAATAAATACGTACCTATCATATACTTATCAATAAGAAAACAA
Organism: Lithophane ornitopus; assembly: GCA_948473465.1. Lineage (NCBI taxonomy): Eukaryota > Metazoa > Arthropoda > Insecta > Lepidoptera > Noctuidae > Lithophane > Lithophane ornitopus. Next base: position 12,273,389 of record OX419617.1, on the reverse strand, counting down.
ACGAAAGAGATTGCAGTTCTTCTTAAAGAACTGCAATTTTTCTTCTTGTACCCTTCCGGAAATAGATGCGTAATGGCGTACCTTTTAATACCGTTAGTATTAATTATTACCAAAATCTGCCAAATTTATGAACTAAGATTAGCGTTTAGCTATGTAATTACTAAGAAATTGGATTTTATGATGCGTAAAATAAATTATTACCTACCTAATATTATTAACACTCTACACACATAAATGTAGCTCCTGAGGACATGGACACAGAGCCTCACCAAGACTCCATACGAAAGCAGTCGAAACTATAAAAATCATAACAATTGTGTAATTTCGTTGAGCGCTCTAGTGTGAGCAGAATTCTAGACGAGGCCTTTCACAACTCCGCGGCGAGTTACAATATTGTTAGCCTCCTGCAAAGACCGACGATTGAACATTATTAGTGCTATCATAGCAGTACCTATCTACAGATATTTCTATGTAAGTATTCCTATTATTAGAAACGCCTTCTTCTTGAGTGTCCTAGCTAGCCGGGCATTGTGGTAGGTAACCTACCTTCTGAACTTCAGAACATAAGACTTTACAAAGGGCAAAGAAAGACGAAGTGCTGCCGAACACTGCACTGACACTCTCGTGATCTAACTACTGAAGCATGTCTATATGTATAGTCTCTACTATGTCGTGAATTCGTGATAATCCTAACATACCGCTACAATAATATAGTCGTGACAGTAACAGACGACTACAACTGGCCTAACATTATAAAGTAACTGATGCACTATTTAATGTCATGACTTCCCGAATAGCCTGTAGAAACGCCGCGTCTTTCATAGGTTATGATTAAGTACTTATAAGATATTGTATTGGCTGTTGTGGTTAGAAAAGAATTATGTTTGCTCTACAATCAAACTAACACAAAAAATATTATAATAACATGCTGTTGATCTACCAAAAAGAACATATGTACATACCGCTTGTATAAATATATATGTTGATCATTGTAATCATGTTTTTGAAGACATCGCGGGAGACATCCTGAAATAACACGTATTTGCAGCAACGATGCGCCCGCGCCGCGGCGCTGCCGTCGCGCGCTTATCCGACGCCATTTTCACACAATCCCCGAGCTTTCCCGCACACAGGTACGTACCAGAATTTTCACATTGTGGCAAAACTTACAAGTAAAATAAAACTGTATCGTACACAAATCACTTCAATGAATCAGTGCAGCCATTCTCACTCAGGAAACTATCTAATTAACACTAAATTTTATTCGGCCATTCAAAAACAAGAACATTGACCCTCGAGCACACGTAATAGTTAACATGTTTTTTGTTCATTGTGGTAATTACTGAATACGAAAACTTCAAAATAATACGTCTAATTAAAGTAGAGTTAACGAATTGAAATAAATTGATATAAAATATCCAAAGTGCACTTCAGGAGGGTATAGCGGATAAATAACATCTAAAAGTGAACTGTGGAATGTGACCGTCATGTTTCGGTTACATCAATGCAGCTACTACAACATACTGCTACCTATCTAACTGTTTCACGTAATTAAACCATAGGTATACTCTTCGAAAGACAATCTATTTATGTCATCATGTCCTTATTTTTTAATAGATCACTGAGCATCCCCCGCAGTGGCAGTGTTGCGAGACACGAGTCGTGTCGCAAGCGGTGGTGCCCTTGCACGTGCTGTCCACACATTACGTGTCGCTCTTCAGCTATACACTCATCTGGACAATCATTTAAGTATAAACCAAGTAATCTAAGATCAGATGACACTCATCCATACATCTGAGGAAGGCAAAGAAGACATCATGACTGATACGACGATGAAAGAAGATCTCGGCAAATCCTCGAGACCTGTCAGAAACAGACGATACACTCGGTTAGTGGCTACAAACATTGACATGCATGAGTCATTACTTTCAGTATTCAATCTTATAATTTTCTTTGTGCGTCACTCACTTATCATATACAATGCCTCAATGACTTTTATTAAAAAAAAAACTATTTACGAACCCTGATGTTTTTTCCATGTTTTAGTCTCAGAGTACCTATTTATAAAGATTTTTATTAATTGATTTTTTTTACATTTCCAGAAGGAGCTTAGTCGCAGGCCAGCGTCCGCAAAAGAGGCTATTCACACCAGAAATTAAGCGTTATCTCAAAGACTGGCTAGTGCGCCGAAGAGATAACCCGTACCCCAACAGAGAAGAAAAAAAAAATTTGTCTCGCGAAACGGGCCTCACTTATATACAAGTAAGTCATATACACATTATTTTTTAAAGTTCATTGTTTTCTGATTTTTATACATAGGTATCATGTTTGTGCCTAACAGCAACCTAATTGGATCGATGCCAGAAATTGCTATTTGTACATAAATAGGCACTATTTTTGTCCCTGCTTTGTTGAATACTGTTCACCGTTTAACGTTAAGTGAAAAACTAGATTTAGGTACTATTGTACATATTTTACTAGGTATCATGGTATCATGAATTTTAGTGATTAGTGCAAACTGCAAAAATTAATAGAGACGGGTATCAGCAAAATTAGAGTAAACAACAAGTAACTAAGTCGTATGTAGGTCCTGAAGATTAGTACTTACCAAGTACCTATCTAAGTAGGTAGAGGAACAAAAAAACAATGTTAAATTAAATTTAAATTGTCTTTTTACAGATCTGTAACTGGTTTGCCAACTGGCGAAGAAAGTTGAAAAATGTAAACGTAGATAGAAATCAACAAACATGGGGACACCTGATACGCACGTACAATGATCGCGCACAGGGCAACGTGGAACAGTTCAGCATTTGCTCCGACGATAGCATATGGAGCGAGTCCGACCCCACCAACCCAGATGACAACTTAGACAATGATGGCGAACTAACAGGCAGTCCCGAAACAATCGCTGAATACCACCACGACGATTCCAATACATCGTCAATTATGAAAGAAAAGTGCGTGAACTTCAACAATAACTCTTACAAAGCAGATGCAAATGAGAATGAAGCAGAGGAAACAAAAGCGATCACAAGTCCGATGTTACTCAGTAAGTGGCTGGAGAGTGCCGCCCGGTTTCAACCAAGCGGGTGTAACTACTCATGGTGGGCTGACGGTAAACGAAGAAAGCCAGACACAAAGATCCAGCGGATTACAATAAATACGTTATCCCGCCACGACCGAGACGAAGTGGAAGCTGCAGTGGCCCTGACAGCTCTAGCAACTGCCACCAGCCGCATCGCAGCACCGTGATCTAGAGTTAAGAAAATTGATAATGTTTCTCTTAATATTTTTACCTGGAGAATACTCTTTGTAATAGGGTAACTGCCAATATGAATATTGTTTGTATTTTTTAGTTAAGTTAGCCAGCTACGTAAATAAAATTTACAATTACGTAATGCCAATTAAATCAGTGTTGCTCAAGTATTATTAAAAGTAAGTATGTATCTCGTGGAAGCAATCCTGCTTAAATAGTCATAAACTTTTGATCTCTATTGGACTAAGTAGTTATAAGTTGTAACTCCAACCAAAGATTGTATTTCAAGATCGAAATAAAATACATTTTGTTAAATAATAAATTTGTCTTATTTTAAAACGTGTCCCTGAAACAAAAACGAATCATCAATTTCGTTGTTTATTTTTTGCGACGCGCGACCACTAACACAATGGGGCTGCACACACCCCGTGTGTAACGGCGCGACGTCTTTACACTATTTTATTCAGATATAAGCTTGTAGGTATTGATATGAACTTGCATTTTCAATTATTAATAAACATGTGACGACAATGTGACCACATATACCCCTTGTGCGACGACCAAGCGTGACGATAGTGCGGCCACACCCCTTTTGCGACGACCTAGCGTGACGACATTGACAGTGTGGCCACACACACCTCTTTTGTGACAACATTGTGTGGCAACCGGGTGTTACGACAGTGCGGTCAAACCGTGGGTCAAACACACCTCTTGTAAAACGGCGCGAAGTCTTTAACTAAATATCTTACATACCTACCTTATAAGTAAGTATTGATGTGAACTTGCATTTTCAATTATTACAGCGAACGGTATTCTCGTAGCCGAGTTTTGGGCCAAACAAATTTAAAAAAAAGACATACCAAATTTTTGCCATCAATACACTAAGAAGAATTATTAATAAACATGCTGTCAGTTAGTGGCCATTTAGAGGGATATGGTTAACTGATTTTTATGCGGCCACAATAACATTACCATAAATAATATATAAAAAACCTACATTAATCTGTTATAAAAGAAACTACAATGTAATCTTCTAAATCTTATACTAACAAATACATCTACATATCAACAAAATTATTCTGAACTGTCAGGTTCTTTCTTGGCATTGTCTTGGGGTTCAATGCTGGGGGTATTCTGAAGTTCCACATGCTTTTCTAGATAACCAACAAGAGTCTGTGGCCCCTGATTCAGTTGTCTCACAAGACACGACCCTGCACTTTCTAGTACTGCACACAGTTGACTCCTGGCCACATCAATGTTCTGATTTTGACTGTATTCAAGTAATTCATTCTTTGACATCAATCTGTCTTGTATGATTCCAGCTGTAAACGAAAGAATAGTTTTGTTTAAAATATTTAGTAGACAGGAAATTGAAGTAGGTGGGAGAAAAATGTACTCAGGATTTTGTAATATTTATATTTAAAAGAGTGTCCTTGGAGTTTCTTGCCCAATCTTTTCAATAGAGATCTACGTTTTGGAATTGGCAACTAGCTTCAACTTTCTGACTAACTGACCGACTCTGACAATTCAAAAGTGCCTGTAAATGGTTTAATTGAAATAAATGCTTGAGTTTCAGTTTGAACGAAATTCATAACTATGTAGTAAGTAGTTGAAGTAGTAATTTTTACTTAAAAAATTCTGTAGTAATTGATAGATTTTAAATAGTAAACTTAAAAAAAAGAAGATTCAATTGATTACCGACCCATTATAACTAATTGAGGTGCTTTCTTCATTATCTTGAACATTTTAGCAACATTTTCAGGCTGTCCAAAGAGCATGTTTTGGTGTGATGTGAACAAGTGATTCACAGCTTCATAGCGAGTCCCAGTGGTGGCCATGCTGACTATCTTTTTGCCATAACATCTTAAATGCATATTGTTTTTTGCTAGCGCAGCGAAAATCGGAGTTTTATCTTCCATACTTATTGAATTGACGTGTAAAAATATAACCATCTTCGATGTGTTGAACCAGTTAAGGCATTCATTCGCTAATATTCTTTCAAAGGGATTATCGATCTGTTTTGCGTACAGTTTCTTTCCTCTATCGCAAAGGGCAGCATCAGGTAACGTGTATTTGGGTGGCCCGTATAAAGGCTTAGATAAGTCGATCAGAAGCTGTCTTTCGAAGTGAGGTTTCTTCGGTCTTTGGATATTAATCTTGCCACGAAATCGTTTAGATATCAGAAACGACGCCTGCGTTGGTAACAAAACTGTAAGACAGAAAATAAGAGGTCATAAGATATCATTTTGTCGGGTAAGTATAAAAATTGCTGATAAAGATAAGCTAATTATTTGGTACCTTTTTTAAGTGATGCCATTTTTTAAGTATTACTTATCCTGGTTATCAAGTCTCTATTTTTAACAACAGGTTATAAAAACTGATTATTTATTTCACAATACTTTGATACATAACCTAAAATTTTACAATATTAAGATGTCAAAATCCGATTGTCAGTTTGGTCAATCAAATGTCAATGCACATTTGCACAGTGCCAATGTCAAAAACCAAAAGCACTTGTATCATTTTTTTATGCTTGGATACAAGGCATTCGATTATAACTTATTTTTAGTGTTCCGTAGTAAAACTAAGTAAACCAACCCAATTGTAGTTTCGCCACGTCTGTTTGTCCGCAGTCTGTCTGTCAGAGACCCTCGCTGGGGTTGGTTGGCTGTACGCCCCCGGCACACGACGTGGTGGTGAAGACCCAGTATAGATTGAGGCAAAATAATGAAAACCGTCGCCGCGACTATCGCCGATCAGTAGAAATTCGACCAAATTCAAGGCACTGTCTGTCCGAATTATTGTCATCACCATCTGTCTACCCCTTTCCCAACTGTGTTGGGGACAGTCAGGTTCCAGTTCCAGTCTAACCGGATGGAGTTGAATACCGGTAATTTACATAGAGCGTCTGCATAACTGAACTCCACAACCCCGTACCCCTTGGTAGGTAAGAATAACTATCCGAATGAATAATGTAAAAGTCGTTTGAAAGATTTCAGGTGGGTATGGTGGATTTTACACACATGCACACGTAGACACGAGAATGCTATTCTCTGCATAAACTACTATGATTCCTTGTTAAGGTGGATGCGCTAGGGTAGCCCGCGAAATTCACATTTTCTTACGTTTTTTGCAATTTGCAGTCAGTATCAGGTTGTTTGTTGATCTAAATATTATTAGCGGCCGTAACAAATATGGATTTACAGAATTATAAATATTAGAATCAGCAATATAAACTCTCTAAGTTCATGTAAGTGTATTGAATGAAAATTTCGGAAATCGTCAGTCAATACACTTACAAAATTTGAATTTCGCGGGCCACCCTAGCGCATCAACCTTAAAGCATGCGCATCAACAATTAGCCTGACAGGCGATAGCCGGCCGACTTGACAGTGACAGCTGAACTGAAACATTTTATCAATTCTATCAAGTCAAGAGTCAAGCAAGATCAGCCAGACTCGAGAACAGTTTTTTTTATTATTACAACTTGTGCAACGTGTTAGCAAGAGACGAATAGCTAGTTTTATATCATTACAAGTCGTTCGTGTGCACTTTAGAACATTAAAGTATAGGACAAGAACAAGCATAATTAATCAAATCCAAATCGAAAGTTTGAACAACATAAGAAAGAGGTTAGTTTAGTAGTTTTAGTTTTTGGTAGTGCGGCATTATTTCATTTATTTATTTATTTATTTATTAGGGACAAAAAACAGTTACATGCTACAAAATACAGAGAAATAATTAAACTAAGATTAACAAACATGTAACCCACATCATTGTCCACGTTTTAACTAAAGATTAAAAGAAGTGCTGAAGACAAGTGATAAAAAAATAAAAAGAAAAGAAAAATAAAACAATAGTCGCTGCCACAATGTTGCTGTGTTAAATAGCTTAATTTAACTTAAGTTAGTCGCTAAACAAAATGTCTAGAGCCATTTTCTTAAATAATTGCTTAGATAAGCAAAATATATCTAATTCTGTAAAATGCGTGTTGTAAGAATCAACAAGGCGACGTAGAGGTGCACGTTCCCCAGCGTTAGTCCTGCATATGTCTGTATGGAAAAGTTGAGGCACGCGCACCCCCCTTCGAATAACACTTCTGGGTACCTTGTAACACAATTTGTTTGTAAGGTCAATACAGTCAAACTTGTTATTGCATATGCCGTGCAGTGTCATAACATCAAGTAACAGCCGCCTAGATTCCAAATCCAGAACGTCATACCGTTTTAATAGCTGCACGTAAGGAACCTTAGATTGAAAGCACTTATAGTTCATAGACCGTAAGAACTTCTTCTGTACTCTTTCAATTCTAGTGCCGTATTTGTCGTAGAAAGGGTTCCAGATAGGGACGGCATATTCTAACTGGGATCGTACCAAGGTCTTATAAAGCAGTAAGAACGTAGAGGGCCGCACAAATTCACGTGACGATCTCATGACGAAACCATACATCTGATACGCCTTGTTTACTATATTGTCAACATGCTTGTCGAAGTGCAAACTGGCATCCAGTGTGACACCTAAGTCACGTACAAAGCTAACTTCACTTAAGAGTGCATTATTAATTGAATAATTAAAATTTATTTTAATTCTCCTTTTTGTAAATGAGATGGCATGACACTTGGGTAAACTGAGAAAGAGCCTATTATTGCTACAATATGTATATAATCTATCTAGGTCCATTTGAAGAAGTAGACAGTCTTGTATATTCTTGCACGATCTGTAAATTTTTATATCATCAGCATACATTAAAAACTTAGAGTTGATAAAACATTGTTTAATGTCATTAATAAATATAATGAAAAGAAGAGGGCCTAAGATGGATCCCTGTGGTACGCCAGATGTAACAACTATAGGGTCTGACTCGTAACCATTAACTACAATTTTTTGGGTCCTGTTATAAATATATGAAACAAACCATCTAAGCAAATTGCCACGTATCCCGTTTCGTTTAATTTTGTATAAATAATGTTGTAATGGTTCTAGATAATGCGTGATCAGCAAGAAGACACGCCGCCGTCGTCTGTAAACGGCGACGAAATAACAGGCATGGATGAAGAAGAAATGTTCTATTACGATGAGGTTGAAGAGGTACAGTTAGAAGATCTGGAAGAGATGTTAGGTGTAGAAGAAGAAGACATGGACATGGAACCGCCAGAGGATCATGCGGCTTTTGTATTCAGTAAGCATGTGGGCTCAGTGTTTTGTTGCGATCTTCATCCTGATGGCAAGCTGGCAGTCACTGGCGGCGAAGACGACCGAGCCTATGTATGGTCTGTTAGCGATGGGCAGCTGGTCATGGACTGTGTTGGACACAAGGACTCTGTTATCTTTGTTGGCTTCAGTTTTGATGGAGCATACTTGGCCACAGCTGATATGTCTGGACTAATCAAAGTTTGGAAATGCAACACAGAAGACAACCAGCAACTACCATGGACAGTTGCCTTTGAGTATGAAGCTGATGACTTGACATGGGGCTTGTGGCACTTTAAAGCTCGAGTGCTTGTTTTTGGAACAGTGTCTGGAGATATTTATGTATTCAAAGTACCCTCTGGAGAAACCAAAGTCTTGCAAGGACATAATATAAAAGTAGAGTGTGGAAAGGTAAGCATAAATGGGAACTTTCTCAGATGAATGATATTATTGTTAATTGATTCTCTATCGTAGAACAAATAATCACTCATCAGTAACTAACAGTCACCTATCTGGAAAGCAGAGTCACCAACAAGTCTCACAGTTAATGATTCATATTCACATTGTTTAGCTTTCTTCATTTTGCAAGTCATCTCACATTGAGAGTAAAAATGTTAAGTCACTCTTTAACACATTAACAAGATAGCAAATTAATCTTTATCAGTTATTTTTTACATGATACAATTATTTTTCATTGATAAAAAGTAATTCTGATTCCAGTTGTTTCAAGACGGAGTTCGCTTAGCAGCAGGCTATGAGGATGGAGCGGTGAAGATATGGGACCTCAAGACATCTGCGGTCCTGCAGCAGGTACCTGCATCAGTTCACGAGATCAGAGTGACAGCTATTGATACACATCCTGATGGCAATCTTATGGCCTCTATTTCTACAGATGGTGAGATTAAAATCCTTAATTTATCTGTAGTTTTCCTTAATCAATGTTGCAATAAATATGTCAAGTTGCATTTAAAACATACTTGCTTTTATTTTATTGTAATTTTGACCTCTCTTTATTATTTTATTATCGGCTCTTGATTCGAAGTGTAATAATAATGCTCATTCTTTGTTATTTTCTGACAAAATGTGTTCTATTTTCCACAGGTAAAATTGTATTGACCACCACAAACAATGGCAAGGTTGTTGGACAGATGGAAACAGAGAATGACTTAGAAACTGTTGCCTTTGGACAAGACCCACAGTTAGGATTTCTTGCTACAGGTAAATAATGATTTTCATATTGTCTGTCTGTACCCTGTAACTACATGATTGAACATACTGAGTGTGTGTTAACGCTTTTTAGTAAAAGAGGCTTACCCAATAATCTTAAAAAGACTTATTTACGCTCAACGCAGCACCGAAAATTAAAAATCCAACAGTGCCCTTTCATTTGGGTGTCTAGTGTTACTGAAAACGGGGATTAGACAGTGATCAACTATGTAGTCTCTCATGTCAAGTCTGCCTGGCCAGTCACAATTCTATAACTTTTCTTTGTCATACCAGACAAACGGCTCACAGTCATCACTATCTTATTATTACTTTCCAATCTAAAATATTATTTTGGATAACAATTTTTACTATTCCCACATTCAACTCTTTATTCATAACACACAATTAATGTTACAGGTACACTAACAGGAGTTGTAAGCATATGGGATGTCCCCAGACAAATGGTTCGCCATCAGTGTGCCAAATCAGACGACGCGGTAGGCGGCGTCACCAAGATGGTGTGGGTCAAGAACCACCTGGTCACTGGCTGCCTTGACGGATCCATACGAGTATACGAAGGCAGGACAGGCGAGAGAAGCCAGATGCTCACAGGAAACCGCTCCGAAGTCCTAGATCTGTGCTACAACCCGAAAGAAAGTTTAATATTAACCACCTCGGATGATGGAACCGCGAGAATATTTAAATACGAAGTAAACAAAGACAATGATTAAAACCTCTTTTATTGGCTGTAGAAGTATATCCGATTATTTTCTTTATTTATTGTTATGATAATAACACATTGTTTCGTTTATTTCTTTACAAAATACATGAAAGTCAAATCTAAAAATTCTCATTATGTATTTACCTGAAATGCAGACCCATTATCTTGAAGTGACCTACTTTTGTAGGAACAAATCATGAAAACAGTAAAATTAAAGCCTGCCAAGACTAAAGGCTGTGTTAAGTGTGAAGGGGTGACCAGCGGGGTAATTACGTGTCTTTAATTTTGACAATTCGACAACATTCATTACGTTATTTACGTGGTCAAGTAGACAAATTTTTCAAACATGAAGCAATGGATTAGGAATTTTCATAAAAATCCTTCGAATTGTGAAAGAAAGTGTATTACGCGAGCACGGTGAACTAGTGAAAAAAGCCCCCGTCATCCCCAGCTCTTGAGGACTTAGCTATGTAATACTTTATTCGGAGATTATTAGCCCCCGTAAGAAGCGGAGGTTCTTTCAAGTTGTCAGAAGATAAAAAAATTGTAATGTGTTTCATCAAATAGTTCCATTACCGTAATGATGGCGCTACCTAATAGGTCAGTTTTTTTTTATATTTAACAGTGGAGCCAATATTACAGCCAAGGAACTATTTGATGAAACGCACCCTAAACATAGCAGTAGTGAGAGATTCCTGATGGAAAAATCCAATAACGGTTTGCCCAATCTGGGAATCGAACCCAGCCAGTCTGTTCAGCAGCGGCGCTTGCGAGTTATTATTAGTGAAATAAATAGTACTTAAATAAATGTGATCACACCTATTCTGTGCACCAATTTCTAACCATCTGCAATTAGTCATATCTTTGGATCTTCTAGTAAAAACTATCGATCAACGTCGGCAGCGCTCATTTTCCACCAATCGATCGTCGTTGCTCGACTGGGTGCTTACCTACCCACGGCTCTGCTTCCATAGCTACTTATATAATGTGTTTATTTATATCCCATAACTCTAGGGTATGATTGAGACCTTATCAAAGAACCAACTGGCATACTTATGAATTATTTTTCCCTTTTTTTTGTTTTCAGTTTTCATACAAAATAATTCGACAACGTCACGATTATTAATGTAAAACACCCTTACGTGAAATATGACAACGTCGCATTTTCTTAGCTTTAAATATGAATGATTGGTTTGAATAAAAATGAAATACCTAGGTACTCTTATTTATCAATGAAACTTAGATACCTATACACATCGAGTCTTAATTATGATTGATTATATCTTCGAAACTATGCATTTTTGGACCACCTATTCTAGGAGATTTTGTGTTCTTTTTACTTAAAATAATATAACCCTAGAGTTATGCGATATCAAAAACAACACGTTGTATATGAACATGCCGTACTCCAGTTGTCTTCTTCCTCTCATCGTTTCATTTGGCTAAAGTCCCACGTGACACGTCCACATCGATTCTTGGTTCACTCCAGGCACTGATACAGTGTCGTCTCCAGAAACCCTATTCTTAGGACTGATTTTTCAATCGCCAGATAACTTTTATCTGTAGAAAATAATGTCAAACCACTATTTTCAATGGCGTTTTATACAAAAACTGTCCTGTTTATTCCTCAGATAAAACATCTGACCAGCTATCTAACTTGCGTAACTTAACTAATTTGTTTCATTTTGACAGTTCAACAACATTCATTGCGTTATTTACGTTGTTGAGCAGAATATTTTTTCGAAGTTATGAAGCAATGGATTAGACATTTTCATTTTCAACCCGATTCAGATTCTGATTAATCTCGTATTACGCAAGGGTGCTGCCCTTATGCAACTATTCCAAAATTCGTATCACTTGCTAACTTGCTATGTCTGCAAGATAATATTATAACGTAGGTACCTACGTAGATACCTATTTATTTTATAGGTATAATTCTCGCTGTTCCTCTTCTTGTCTGTTTATGTGTGACAAAATTTTATTTATTTATTTTGTTGTAAGTATAAACCTATATATACTGCTGAAAGCCTTTGTGGATTAGTCAACTCGTTACGTACTCAGTGTCCACATCTAGATCTCATTCAGGCGATATCGTAGGCCATCCTGATGACCTGCATTTCCTATGTAAACAGTTTGATTATTATAGTTCTAGTGCGCGATACAAGATTATCTTACAAACTTTAGGTACTTATCATACCTACTGCCTCTTTGGTTTAGTGTTTGCAAGCGCTACCTACTGCTGGGCATGAGTTCCTGTGTTCGATTCCCAGGTCGGGCAAAGTGTTATTGGTTTTACCAATGGGAATGTCTCAAAAGCAGGTCGGAGTCTGGACTTGTGCCAAATCAAAGTTAAATCACTTATTTCTAACAAGAAAATAGAATTGATTTAGTTACCCCTTCCAAAAGGTAATTTCGTATGGAGAAGAATGGGCAAGATGTAGGTAAAGATGCGAATCCCCCCTTTGCGCCGATTGAATATTCACCGAACTAATTTCAGGAACTAACGAGTCTTGCGGAGACAAACTCGAGTATGAAAATGAAATTGATGAACCAAAAAGTAAAAAATAATATTATAATAAGATTAATAAGGCATTAGGTACTGAACGAGCTCCATATATGTAGATTCACTATAGATAGCATTCTATCATTATCTAACTTCTAAAGTACCTAATACAATGCAGTCGTTCGAGGTGTCAGTAGGAACACAGTAGCTTTCACCATACTGATTGATATCTCGTATCACCACACTGTCATTGACCTCTTTGCAACGAACAAGCTATAAATGAATTGCTCATATCCTGCTTACGTGAAGAACCTAATCCTCTTATAGACGGTCAGTGTGCCCATCACTGAACGTGGTGGCACTTTATCATAGTCATTTGTTTTAGAAGTTATTGTTCAAAATATTAACTGTGCCAAATGTAGGACACGTGGTGGTGTGGTGCACATAGGACGGTGATGGTGAGAACGAGATAAAAAAAACTAGTTGTACGAACTTGGCAGTGAATTCTCGTGCCCATCACCACACTGAAAGTACGCTCAATTACTTTAGCGTTAGAGTTGATTTTAACTTGACATGGTGTACGACCCATGCCGTTTCGTGTCTGAGTCATCCTCGCGGACGCAGACGACTGTGCTCGTGGTTAACTTGCAAAGTAGCTTAGTGAATAGTAAGGCAAGCGGACGTAACGTCGGACGTGTACTCCTCGTAGCATATGGATACGATCAAGACCGGGAAAAAACGAAATAAAAATTTTCTCTCATAAATAATTAAAGCCGATATTTTTTTAAAGACAAATAAGAACACTACAGTTTATTTTCAAAACAGGTGTCCTGAATGTGCTGAATATTTTAACCTAAATACAACAATGTGAAGCTGTTTGACGCTAATATTTATTATTGGTTTCTGTCGTGTTATCAGCTACTGTCGACTAGTAAACCACAGGAGTATTATTTTATCAGTCCATGGTAGTTCAATGGTGTTCATCGCCGCACGTGGTGTTTCCCGCCGCAGCTCACACCGCAGTGTGATGCAATGTTTGTATGACAGTGCTTCACGATTTCGGCTGTGCTACATCTTGCTGTTTGACAATGTGTAAAAGTGTTTAAAATTTTATTAGTGTTCCGCATCAGAGTCGCGTGTGTCTACAAAGAATTTGTTATTTATAAACGTTGATCATGGCGAAAGTGAGTGATATCGATGTTCTGCCGCCGAAAGCGATGGAAACGGGTCCAGAAACGAAACACACCGGTGATAAAGAATCCACTGGAGGGGTTCGTTTGAAGAAGGAGTTAGGTCTGGTAAATGGAGTGGCTATCATTGTCGGTGTGATAGTTGGATCAGGAATATTCGTGTCCCCAAGCCTGGCTCTCAAATATGCTGGGTCAAAGGGCATGGCGCTGATCGTGTGGGTACTCTCCGGCTTCCTCTCGATGATCGGCGCACTCTGCTACGCAGAGTTAGGTAAGAGGAATTTACTCATGAAACAAAAATGTTGGTTCTGCCGTCATCTCACGTTAATTACTTAATGGCGGAAGTTAAATTGTGTTATCAAGGTGTAATGAACCCGTTACTCACCTACATTTCCTACACATATCTACTTCCAGATTTACTGTTCCCACTAACTCGGTAGTAATCTGTATCTGTAAGTCAGTAAGTAATGTATACAATGGTGCCGATTCTCTTGACACAAAATTCTCTAAACTAAACTAAAAATCACTAAAATTTTGTTTATTCCTGTAGTCAAACGATCAAACTCATTCTGAAATAGACTTTAAATGACACAACTTAACTATAATTTAGTTTGACAGCACTAAGATGGCACTGAGATTAGTTTAGTGAAAATGCTATCCTCCTCCTCCTGTCCTATATCTAAAATCCTCTAACTAAATCTGACTATATTTAATCGCGATTAAAAATGTGTGGAATAAAATAAGATGTCATGAACTAAAATTCAAACCAACACCTCGACTTCAGTTACAAAAAACAGTACTGTATTTTTTTATTTTCTTTTGCTTATATCTCGAAAACGGTGTGTCCTACCGCAAAAATAACGAAAATTTCGACCCTCTTAAGGAGACTCTTAAACCCCTAATTCTCAACATCTTGGCAATTTTTTTAAAATTTTTTTCTTTATTTTCCATACAAAAACTGAAAAATTCCATTAAAAACACGTCGAGGCTGCCGTGCATGCGCGCCTCTGGCTCTAAAAAAAAAACACGGGGTCGGTAAAACAAGGACCAAGTGGAGGCGCGCGGTTGTCAAATTCGATTTTAGTTGTGTCAAAATAAATTTTAAATTTAGAGAATTTTTTTGGCAGAATAGCTCCAAGATTCCCATAGTCAAAAGTAAGGAATTTTAGTCATAGTTTAGTTAGTTTAGTTCGGTGTACCTACAAGAGAATCGGCACCAATAAATGCCAAAATGAATCTAATAAGACGCGAAAACTTGCATTGTGTGGATGTCATCTATTTACCTACACCTTCCACCATCATCAAGTAAAACTATTCGTCCACTGTAACTGTATTAAGCAGTGCTCCATCCATCCCTAGTGTTGCGGTGAGCTTGACGAGAATACACACATCATGCCATCGCGCTGTGATTATAAAGATTATCCAGTCACCAAGGTGGCTCCGGGGCCGACTGTGTAGGGAGCACTGAACGCCTACTTATACACACACTCCGAGGCTTCTTTTAAAGCAATGTTTAATTGATAAAATTATAAAACCTACCTACCTAATTTATGTTATTGTCGTTTGATTAAACAACGTGGTGCTTTGAACTTTAAAAGACTTTAGAGATGATGGTAATCTGACCTCGTTTAGTTGAATTACACGCGGAATCTATTACTTAATTAACGAAGATAGCCTTAACACGTTAGCTGCTTAGGTACTGGGAATTAATTTACGACACTACTAGGCAGATAACAGAAATAATTAAAAATGAAAATAGTGGTTTGAAAAACGCATTTTCGTGCGTGTCTATTTAGTTGAGGAAAGTCAGGTGTATTAATAAATAAATAAATAATAATAATAAATACTTAGGTACTGTATAATTTATTTTTTTGCTATGTATTTTCTGGTATACAATAAAGTACTTCTATATAAATAAATAAAACATTTATTTAAGAAAAATCTTTAATAAAAGGTAGTACTTACTTAATTAATAAAGCTACTGAAGCACTAAAGAACAGTTGACCTAAAACGTATTGCAGAGGTATCGAGTTATCGAGTGGGTTACGGACTCTATTTGCAGAAGCAATTATTTATAGAGTCGCATACGGTACTAAGTGGGTACCTACCCATATAATAATTCTTTATTCAGTCTGGAAGACCTCAGAAGCATAGACTTTTTAAAACTAAGTAAGTATGTGAAGGATTTCAAAATCATAATTCGATATTTAAAAATCTACATCTATAATAATTGAGGTCACGGATTACTGTAAGTAAATTAAGTTACTTGTAAGTAGCAGACAGACTTATATATCCAAGTAGATCTATATCGACATCAAACGACAGCCTGAAGTACCTACTGTCTACTGAGGTATGAAAAAATATATATCACACCATAACTCATAGTCACATAATTTATATTACAGGCCAACTTAGTCATAAATTCCCGATATGATACGAGGATAGTTTTATTGCCCTTTAAAGATAAGCAACTATATTTAATTTTGTCCTTCCTCCATGAAGTATAAGTATTCACAGTATTCGAACGATTATGTGCCAATAGATAACTAGGTAGGATTATGGCGAAAAGGTAGGTATTACCTACCCTGTTAATCGGACTGAGAAATACCTACATCTTTATTATGGCGAAAAAGTACACTCTTGATCGACCAGAGAATGTAAGTATAATAAATCAGTCCTAAACTACGCTGATGAAAGTTTGTAGTAAAGAAAGGAAAACAGAAGCTATTAGACACGAAACACTTGTCAGTTCACTTCAACACACTTGAAGCAGCGTTCATATGTTTGTGGTGCCTTTATAGTCTCTGCCGCCAGTAAAATATGCTCCAGTACGTATCGCAATCCTGAACATAGGCGAATTGATTTCTTTAATCAATACAAGCGTAAAAGAACTGCACCCTAATTGCATAATACACTATCAATCACAATCTGAATCGGTTTGAAACAATTGCTTCATAAGTTCGAAAAAAAATTTTGCTCGACAACGTAAATAACGCAATGAATGTTGTTGAGCTGTCAAAATGAAACAGATTAGTCTTAATCGCTTACGAAAATAAATTACGCAATTAGATTGCTGGCCATAAAACACTTGAGGGGTTCGTAAGCGTTTGCTCTTCAAATGAAGCAATAGAGCTTAAAATTATGAGGTAGGGTTTTATAGCTGTAAAACTGCCTGCATTTTTCGTGCTGAACTACAGTAGGATCGCGAAACGCTCTTATAAGTCTCGACCCTCGCAAATTTACAACCCCTTGTTAGCGAGGTCATTTTGTATTTACAGAGCAGGCAGCTGTTTTGGGGCAGTTATGAGTGATGGTTATGATTATGACTGACCCACATGTTGGAGTTAGTAGACCGTGTCTTTTTACAACGAATAGTCAAGTTGCCTGGTCACCCTCTATACTATATGGAAGGGGGATATAGATGGACACGTGTATGCTTTGATACGTGTTTAGTGTATCTAAAAATTAAATATAAGTAGCAGCATAAAAAAAACCTATCCAAAACATAAATAATAAGTAACGCAGCATAAAATTTATCTAGAAACTGGGTTGCGTAACAAACAGCTTCATTATAATATTTTTAATCATAATATATAGTTTTACAAAAACCGGTCAAGTGCGAGTCGGATTCGCACACGAAGGGTTCCGTACCACCATACAATGTTTAGCAAAAATTTTAGCCGAAACACATTTCTTGTATAAAATTAAATTAAAATAAAAATTAAAGGGGTCGCCCTTTCGGGTGACTTCGTTATTATTTGTTTTTATGGCGGTTAAAGAAATGCACAATCTCTGATTAGAACTATAGGTTTAGTACGGTTCATTAGATACAGTCCGCTAACAGACACACGCAGCAGAGGCTTAGTAAAGGTACAAGTTCGTAGCCGACTGCAGGCAGCAGCAGCAGGCGACGTCCAGAAATACCTACCAGTAGTGTCGTCGCGACACTACTGGTAGGTATTTCTATGAAATCGACGTGTCGCTAGCTACGGAAGGTATTTCATAGAAATACTTAGAAACCAGTAGTGTCGCGGCGACGCGTCGCCTGCTGCTGCTGCCTGCAGTCGGCTACAGACTTGTACCTTAATAGGGTTCTGGCACCCTTCGGGTACGGAACCCTAAAAAAGATACTAGACACATTAAACTAGTTCGATACGGAAATGACCGGTTCTGCCTATTGAAAACGAAAACTAGACATAATGACATACTATTTTGGACCATATTACGCAACTTTTTATGAACCCGGAACAAATATTTTTCACGGCTCAATAACAAAGGTTTTGAGTAAATCGGTCAATATTCCATTTTACATACTCGTAAGAAAATAATTAAATACAATAGCCTGACCTTAGTTTGGATTTGGGTCACTTGAGTGGTTCAACGTTTTACAAACTATATAAGTTGTCTTTACCTATACATTTAATATTGAACAAGGAAAACCACTTCCGATAGGTT
The DNA here is from genome assembly GCA_948473465.1 of Lithophane ornitopus. Lineage (NCBI taxonomy): Eukaryota > Metazoa > Arthropoda > Insecta > Lepidoptera > Noctuidae > Lithophane > Lithophane ornitopus. The sequence goes on along the minus strand of OX419617.1, from coordinate 12,254,868 downwards.
TTAACAGCCGATATAAAATTTCATTTCATTATTCGAAAAAGTTCAACAATGTTACATCAGCAAAAATTCGTTAGAGTCAAAAAACCGTTTCGAGAGCGAAACTATCTCTCAAAACTTGTATTTGGATTGAAACACGTGAAGCATGTATATATATTAATTACATTGTTCCTACAAAGATGAAACTGTTCAAAGATGTTACATCAGCCTGCTATTCCAAAAAGAAAACACAATTTGTTCGCGCCAACGCCAACGCCTGCTTTAGTGCCTGTCTTGAGAGCACCAATAGAAGACTTGAAAGTATGAATCAATGATGCTTTGACAGGCTTTTATAAGTTAACGTTAGCGCTAATTGATTCATCCTCACAGTTAATAGTTCACGATCTCTAAAAGACAGTTTGTTACCATTAACTTTAGGGTTTATTATAACTTTGGTCCCTTTTCTTACGTGGAAGGTATCTCTGGAAAATCTTCCCTTATTTCCCTTATTCCTCTACTCCTTGCATTATTGCCATTTTTTTTACATTTGCTCCTAATATTAGTTATTACATCTTTTTAGTCTACATTACTTGTTATCGTCAATGAGGAAATTTATTGTTTACTTTTTGTTTATCAAGTTTCTCCGGGGATCCCTTAATATTAGCAAAATTACCTAGTTTAATTTCAGTGCCTTCTCAATAAAATGTGTAATAGTGTTTATATTTCAGGTACAATGATTCCAAAGTCTGGGGGCGACTACGCATACATAGGAGAAGCATTCGGCCCTCTACCTTCTTTCCTGTACTTGTGGGTGGCGCTGTTCATCCTGGTACCCACAGGCAACGCCATCACGGCGCTGACCTTCGCACAGAACATCCTCAAGCCTCTGTGGCCAGCCTGCACACCTCCTGACACTGCTGTCAGCCTCATAGCTGCTTCAATTACATGTTAGTATACAACAACGAATTGCTGTTCATCAAATTGTTGATAGATGCATACAAAGTAGGGTCCGATGCTAAGACTCACTTCCAGTTAGGATATTTGCGCACGTGATTGTATTGATACTCTACTAATATCACTATTAGGTATAAAGCTGAGTTTCTAACTGTGACTAGTTATATGTTTTTGATACTTGGAGCTAATCGTTAACTCTCCCAATATCAACGCTAAGTATCGAGGCAAGATTCTTAAAATATCCGACATACCGACATAATAGCTATCTACTTGCCACGCGTGGGAGAGAGTAGAAAAAAAAAAAGTAATGTCTTCCAAAGACAGATGTATAGTGTTGTCCCAAATGTGCGCTCATTCATGAAATGGCTACATCGTCATGCACAAATTAATGTGTAGTTATATTTTTCTATTCGGTATCTGAAATACTTAATAGAAATAAATTCTAATGTATCCGTGTTGATATATAAAATAGACAAGAACCCCATAAATAGAACATCTTCCCCGGTCCGGTTAACGACCTACCCGAGAACGATGCTAGCACATGTTTGGATAAACACTTTTTGCCCCTTCCACGTCAAGTGTAACTATGAGCCGATTATGGAAATGATGGCGTCAACGAGTATCCCGGTTGGTTACTAGGTCGCGATTACGATAGTTTTTTTTCTGTTTGAACAGATCTAACGAATGTTTGTTTAGCCTCGTTAGACTGTATTGTATCGACGCCTATAACGAAGGTTGCTTTATTAAATTCAACAGTAACAAATAATAACGCACCAACAGTAATTGTATCAATGATTGTTTAATCACTTGTGTCTCTATCTATACTATTGTAACACGGCCTAATTCTAATGAGAAACCTGTCTTTTCTTTATCAAAAGTTACAAGTCTACACGTTCACAAGTTACCTAGAATGTTAATTTTTCGTTAAATTCGTAGCTCTTCTCCATATTCATAATCAGCCTTAATGTTGCTGGGACACGGGCATAAGGTCATCTCTCTCTTTTGACCACAATTTAAAATGGAAAATCGAATTTAAAAATTGATTGCGATACTAAGCACGACACTTGTAAGACGGAATAGAGAGTCACCAACACTCTCACAAGATTTACCTACTATGATTTTCTACCAGTTGTAACTTACAAGGATTTTTTTGATAAACAAAATCACGAATGAAAGAAGTGTAAAATATAAGAACTTGTGAGATAAATAATGACACTTTGTAACATGTAATTTACTCGTGTAGTTTTTTTATAATATAGAAAAATTTTACAGGCTTTTAATTTTTGATAAGCAGGTCACTGGTCTCTAAAAATGTTTGTAACAAAGTATCACGCGAATGCTTCTAATAGGTTGAGGATATTTAGAGAATTTAAAATAATGTTGGACAAGCCGTAATGACATATATTGAAATATGTAACTCTTATTTCATTTACTTACATAATTTTAAAAGCTTACAGATTTAAAATAATAATAATAATATGTAAAAATATATATATTATATAAAAAGGGGGGAAATAATCATAATGCAACAAAAACTCTACCGAATCGCTGTCAACGGGAAAAGTGTCGAAACGGCTGGTAGCATTGGCACGTTGTATAGCAATGCTAATTCTTTGGCCAAAAAAATAGGCCAACCCTCTGGTCACGTGAAGAATCCACCAACCGCTTGGCGATGTCTTGAAAGACAAAGTAAGCACTCGGACCCCTTGGCCCTAGTGTTTCAACCCCAACCGGCTCATCCTTATAATTTCACATTGGAATGTTTGCAATCTTTTACACAGCAATAAGATCCATTGTTTATGAATACAACACGGAAGAGGCATTAGCTGATTATGGAAAAGATCTAAACTTATTTGAATCCCATCCCATCTCAATCATACGCAGAAATCTCAACATGAAACCTGTATCGATGTTCAGCTTCCAAGAAACTTGTTCGATGATTTAAGAATTCTCTCACGGAATTCGCACAAGTATGCCTCGTGTTACGCAGCTTTGCTCAACAATAAGAAAGAATTTTTTACCTCACAAGCTCGGAAAGATTCTGTTTGTCATTCGAAATCTGCGTGGAAAAGAGCATTTTCCCCGCTAGCGTGGAAAGAGTTTTTAAAATTCGAACCTTTCTATTCAACAATTTTCTATACCGCCGCGCCGGGTCGACTGATAGTGCATCAATACTTATTTTATGTCAGAGCGCCAACCTCATTTTTAGAATAATCACACTGGCCAGCACGAAAAAAAATCGCTCAACGCGCCTAAAGAAGTTTTCACTTCAAAAAACTTGATCTAATTTTATTCTGTATATTCAATTCACTTTCACAAATCATTTGGGTTTGTTTAGCAGTGCAGAGTTAGTGCAAGCGATACATAATGCCGAATTGAGCTTTCTTCCGGAAAAATTGCGCGAAAAGTAGCTACATAAAAGCGTACAATATTTGTTCATTGCATGGAGACACCTAGCATTTTCCTCGCTGTAGTGAGGTGAAAAGTTGTGTGTTTCACTCGGCAGCAAATTTATTCTGCGTCTCGTACCTTTGAAACCCTCGCAACGCTCAGGATTCAATATTTGAACCATTCGCTTCGCTCATGGTTCAATCCTAGAATCCTTCGCTTGCTCAGGTTTCAATACAGGTACTTGCGCGAAAAAACAATTTTGCAGCCTTGCATAACAAATAACACCGTCAGAGGACGCATTATCATCACCCCATGATGGGGACCGGTTTAATTCCATGGAATAATGTTCCAACGATTTATTTTTGCTTTCCAAAATTGGGTTTCAAGGATTAGGGGAGCTTGTTATTGTAAAATCTGGTTAGCAACGCAATTGTGAGCAGTGAATTGTATCCAAAGATTACCTATGTCTCACATTCATCTGACATCCGTGGATCCGTTGACTTCATCTTAAGTGCTTTAAATTTGCCTTTCACATTGCATGCCTTATTTTAATATACCTAAGTGGGTTATTATAAGTTAGAGACTCGCTATATTACTTCATGCAACTTTAACGCTTACCACATCTTCAAATCTAGATTCATTGCTGAATGTGGTCCTAGTAACAACAACCAATCTTAATTACATTAAAAAATCGCTGATGCACGCATTTTACAACTCCATGGGAAAGGCGGAGATAGAACCTATTGCAAATAAATGATTTCGTTCTTTCTTGTATTTTCTGAGAATCAAAGGATAAACTACAAACATTTTAACTGATAACACTAATTCAGCTCAACGCCAACTTTAAATGCATTGCGTTACGCCAGTCCATTTGTGATGGAAAATCGTGCAACAAATCAACAAGACACGCGACACTGTGATATACCGCGCATCTATCATCGAGCGTAGTATTGTGCTAGCCTTAGGGCTCAAGCCTCAGGCTATCACTTCTATAGGGCTACTGTGCCCGCGTCTTTATGTCCCGGTAGGTATATAGGTGTACTGTGGCTCGGTCGCCGTGCTGATTGCGCCTGACAGGATAATGTGAGCTTCCTCCCGCATCGTACTGACACACGCTCTTGCGCGGAATTATCACGCTCAACGTATAGTAAGGGCACTTAATAACTCGACGTGATTTTGCTATTACCATGTTAACGACGACTTCCGTAAGAGTTTTGACCTGCTTTAGTAAGTGCGTAATTGCCATGGGATGGTTGGCTAAAGTCGGTTATGTGTTTTAGATTTAGCTCATAGATAACGCCAGATCATTAGCGGCGAAATAAACAAGAATCATCTACGTTTTAGGGTCGATACACCGTAAGATACCATATTACCTACACTTAATCTATTTGATTCTTAAAATCAGTAATGTTTGTAAGAAATCCATGACAATTATATATCTGATTTAATATGACAATTATATATCCGTTTTCATGATGGTATATAATTACCATCCAGTTCTGCATCGTGGACCCTTGAACAATGTACAAGTTCAATAAACATGTTCTTACACACTGCTGTACAACTACTCATCAAAACACGTACAGTACGTACCTACAGACATAAATAAGTACGTTAACTCATTTGTTCAATTGCTTCATTCCAGGTTTCCTGACAGTTATAAACTGCTACAACGTCAAGTGGGTGACGCGAGTGCAAGATTCGTTTACAGCGGCGAAGATCCTCGCCCTGCTGGTCACGTTCTTCGCCAGTTTGTGGTACTTATTCTCCGGACACACGGAGAACTTGGAGAACATGATGCAGGGCACGATCACAAAGCCCGGAGAATTGGCCATTGCCTTTTATACGGGGCTATTCTCTTACTCCGGATGGAACTACTTAAACTTCGTCACGGAGGAATTGAAAGAGCCGTACAAGTGAGTTGATTGATAAATAGTTTGTTATTTCGATATATAAATTCTTTACAATTGTAGGTACAAGAATCTCTGAATGTCAATTTAATGTAGTTACTGAAACTTTTAGGATGTGAAATGATCCTAAAGACAATAAGATCTACGGATGTGACCCAGCAGCACAGACAGCTGAGCAGAGGTTGCCAACGACAGTATCCAATAGATAAATTAATTATAATAATCAGGGTAATGGTTGTGTTATCCACAAAAAAATCATTACCGAACTTCTGTACCCTCAAAAGTTCTCATACATAATTATTTCAGTTGCATAGTGTTGGGCGCACATTATCTCGCCTATCTTATTAGTTGTTGGTCATTTGTTTATCCGTAGTATAAACACAATAATAATATAATCATAAACTTCGTTAATGTAAACTATTATGACTCATGGGAATTCTCGCTCATTTGTTTTTATTAATTTAAGTTTGTTGTTATAAAGTTATCTACATTACATTTAATAGGTTGGCATACGTAATTAAGATAAGATATAAAACTACCTAGTTTGAAAGAGGAATCTGGCTTAGTTCCCATTCCCACACTGGGCCAGCGGGTCGGTGACCGTAGGAATAGCTCTCTCTGTAGTGTTAACCGTTGCAAGATTAAACAAAGGTTTTATTGATTAACGTTGCAATGTTATTACTTTAAAAGTAGTATTAGAAGAAGTAATAAAAAGGTATAAACAAGACACCACAGACAGACAAATTAAAAATCCGGAGTCACACGTGTTAGGGCAAAAAATCGAATAGATTACGTGTGTCTTGTTTAAACCTTTTTAGTCGTAGTTGGGTTTTAGTTTTTATTACATAATTTTTTTTTATTCTTTTGGGGCTATAATATAATAGGTCTTTACCTATGAAATTGCCGTTTTGTATGAAAAAATTTAAACGAATTTTTTTCATGAATTTTTTATTTGTATTAATCGAAGTAATCACCCATGCAATCAATGCATCTTTGCCATCGCAGTGGCAGTTTATTGATGCCCTTCTTAAAGAAATCAGCTGGACGGGAGGCAACAAATTCTTCAAAGGCATTTTGTACTGCCTCTCGGGTATTGAATTTTTTTCCCGCCAAGAAGTTATCCAAATTCTGGAAAAAGTAGTAGTCTGTAGGCGCAAGGTCTGGTGAGTAGGGCGGATGACGGAGAGCTTCCAACCCCAGTTCTTGCAACTTGGAGACCGTCTGCTGTGCAGTATGAGGTCGCGCGTTGTCGTGCAGGAGCAGCGGAGACGAGCGATTGACCAATGCTGGTTGGAGATGCGCCAGCTTCTCCATCATTGTGTTCAGTTCTTCACAGTACACATCTGCAGTAATGCTCACCCCGTTTGGTAAGAAGCTGTGATGAATCACACCGGCGCTAGACCACCAAACAGTGACCATCACTTTTCTAGGGGTAAGTTTTCGTTTAGGGCATTGTTTAGGTGCTGAACCAGGATCCAACCAACTTGCTGAGCGCTTGCGGTTATCAAACAGAATCCATTTTTCATCGCAGGTAACAATGCGGTTCAAAATTCCTTCATTTGTGTGTCTGTTGAGCAGTGCAAGGCACGTCTCGACGCGTACTTCGCGCTGGCGATCATTGAGTTCGTGGGGCACCCATTTGTCAAGCTTTTTTACCTTGCCAATTTGACGCAAATGGACCAATATTGTTTTGACGCTAACGTCGGAAGCTGCTGCTAATTCAGCCGTAGATTGTGTATCATCAGCTTCCATAATCGCCTTTAATTCGTCATTGTCGACCAAAGTCTTCGGACGACCGCGAGGTTCATTTTTCAGGTCGAAATTTCCAGAACGGAAGCGAGCAAACCAATAACAGGTGGTGCGTTGGTTTGTAGTGTTAGCTCCGTAAACGTCGTTGATGTTGCGTGCCGCTTGTGCCGCGTTGCTGCCACGACGGTACTCATATTCCATAATTACTCGAATTTTTAACGTATCCATGATGACGAAAAAGATTGAAATGCGATGAAAATGTAACACTAATCAATAAAGAAATGAGTACTTTTGGAAAAAAAAATCCATGTTTTTAAAATAAAATTAATTTGAAATTAGAATTCTTAGCCAAACAAAAATTATTTTGATTTGAAATGGCCAGTACTGCAGAACGGCAATTTCATAGGTAAAGACCTAATATATATTTTTGAAATGTGCTCATTAAGCCCTTTCATTTGATACCCAACATGGTACGACTAAACAATTTTTTTTTTTTAGTTCCTGACTTTATGTCCTCTAGAGGGCGCTATTTTTAATTGTAATGTGACGTCACATAGCCTTTAACCAGCAGACGATCAAGACGTTTCCAACGATACCTCACTTGTCAAATTGTGATGAGTGGTTTAGAAGATATGAGGGAACAGATGAACATACATACATACATACATACCGGTGAAAATCATAACCCTCCTTTTTCTTCGCCGTAGTCGGGTAAAAACAAAATGGATAGGTATCTTTACTGCTGAATTCAGTCCTTTCAGTGGACTGCAATTGACTACCAATAGGCATTACTGCGACCAGATCCTCACCGATTTATTATCTACCTGATCGCTACTGCAACATTAACAACTCGCTTACTTAACCTGCTAAAAAAAAACACTAAAAAAGTGAAAAATAACTTTAATTTCGGAAGTCGGTGTCTTTGCTTTTCAATTTCCGTTTTTTGCCACCGACTTCCGAAATTAAAGTTATTTTTCACTTTTTTAGTATTTTTTTTGGAAGTCGGTTGTTTTTTTTTGTAAAAAGTTTTTATTTTTCACTTTTTAGTTGTGGTACCTACCCCACACAAATCCGAATACCACTACCTGCTATGTAAATAACAGTGAAGGAGTCAATCAGGATATCGTCTAGATAAACTAAGTGGGAAAAATACGTACCTCGGAAGCATGACCTACCAAACAAAAAAAGAATCATCAAAATCGACTCATAATTGGCGGAGTAACCGCGTAACAAACATACAAAAAAAAAAAAAAAAAAAAAAAAAAAACATACAGACGAATTGAGAACCTCCTCCTTTTTGAAGAAGTCGGTTAAAAACAATGTATTTTTCTCTTTCCAGGAACCTGCCGCGTGCTATCTGCATATCCATGCCAGTGGTGACGTTAGTCTACGCGCTGACCAACGTAGCGTACTTCGCAGTCCTCACCAACGATGAGATCCATGCCTCTCAGGCCGTCGCTGTCACCTTCAGCGTCAAGATTCTCGGCATGATGTCCTGGATCATGCCTCTTTTCGTCGCTCTATGCACCTTTGGATCCCTCAACGGGGCCATCTATGCCTCATCCAGGCTGTTCTTCGTTGGAGCCAGGAATGGACACTTACCACTTGCGATATCCCTGATTGATGTTAAGAGGCTGACTCCGGTGCCTTCGTTATTATTCCTTGTAAGTAAAAGTATGAGTAGATGGTATAATATAATATAATAAAAGTAATGTATGTATGGTGCTCTGGTTGAACCATCAAGTCAATCAATCATTACGAGGATTAGTAAATAGTAATAAAATCTAGAGGACCGAATACCTACTAAGAATTAATTTACGATTACTGGCTGGCTGACCAATAAATTGCTTCCTAACTATTGTTCAAGTTGTTAATAATATTTGAAAGTTGGCTTTGTAAAAATTTCGCTCGATTATAAGCTCAGTTGCAAAACGGGAAATAAAAACGAAAAAAATCGAGACAAATCCAGGAAGACTAACTCAATTCTTCTACTTTAATTAAAAGATTCAAAACTCTTAAACTTTGCTTGGCACCAAAGTTGTTAATCTTGAATCTGATTCTGATTTTCTGATTATTTGTAATCGATTTTGGTGCATACTTTTAATTTGTTTCCTACTAATCTTTGCACCGAGTGCATTGGAAAAGTGTGCAGCTGCTATCTTAATAAGGTAGGTAGTAAAGTCCTACATTTGAGATTAGCTAGAACGTTACGTTCTTTCTATTTGTTCTCTTTTAATACCTCCTTTTAATTACCTAGTACAAGATCGCATTAAAGATGGTCATAATATTGCTATTTTATGATGATATTTCTAACGGTCATAATAGAAAGTCAATCAAAGAGAAATTAATACCTTCGATTCTCGAAAGTGAGATCACAATGTACTTAGGTACGTCCATCATTATGAGAGACAAAATGACGTTGTTAGCCTCTAACGAATATTGCCTTTCATTTACCTATCTATTTTTGTATGCAGAGGACACTTCGGAACTGTATTTTAAAATAAATTGTGGGACTAGCTGTTTTTGTATGTAAGATTTGTGTTTCTAAATTATTTCGCTCTTAGCCTCCCGCGATGCAGGAGGCCTTCATAGTCTGGGGCTGTGGGGGACAGGATTTAAGAGAAAAAAAAGTATGCCTAAACAAATAGGTACACATTTTTAGAAAAAAAAACAACCATCTTCCAATAAAACGTCATTAAGAAGTTAATTTTCAGTATGTAGTGTTTTTTGGAAGTAAATTGTTTTTTTTTGTAGAAATATTGATTTGCATTATAGGTATTTATTTCTGTAAGTATAGGTTTGTACAAAAACTTTTACACGTCAATCATATTTTAAGAATAAAAAACTTGATAAGGTCGGCGTTTCCTATCTGACTACCTACTTTAAGAAGAAAGGCTGAAACGAACTCAAAGGTCTCTTTTAAAGTCCAGACATAACCTTGGTGAGATCATGTCAAGAATATGTAGATAGGTGTCTGAAGTGGCCGTAGAAATATAAATATCTATGGAAATGGCCTTTTGAGGAAACGAATTTGTCAGTAATCGTGCAGCTCAACGCGAGCTCAACGATTCGACGAACAATACTAAACAAAGGACATTTGGGTAGGCTGCATAATACTCAAACTGCCAAACCATGATTAACTGAGCAAAAAAAAAAAAATGTTAGGTTTTAATCCCAATAATTTAAGTTTTATCGAAATTCACCCGCATAAGCATCGATCCCGTGGGAATAAAAAGTATCCTGTGTCCCAATCCAGGTCATGGTCTACCCATCATGTGCCAAATTTCATCCAAACCGGTCCAGTCGTTCTAGCTTAAAATCGTAACAAACAACCAAACAAACTCACTTTCGCATTTATAATAATTTAGTTAGAATTAGTCAAGTCAACCCCAACTTTCGCCCTCATAGTCCTCCATCCTTAATTCCTTATTCATGTCCTGAGGTAGGTACCTTAACATTAATCAAAATAGGGTTTTTGACATGTAAATATAAAAAACAGAAAGCTAACCTTATTGCGTCTATGTTACGTTACTACCCCAAAATCTAAACAGAAGATTAGATACGGTGTATCTTTTAATTAGGAACCAGTAAATTATTTTGTGATTAAGATAGTGTGTTCACACCACCTCCACATAAGAGACTCTGAAGTGTTTTTGCGAAATTCTTTACACCATTGAACCAAGTGCTGACTGATTATGTTGCTGACCTTCAATGACGTTTATTAAGCCTAATATGATAATAGACTTCTAGTAGTTAAAAATAAATTTATCTATACGTAACCTCCGCTCTCTAGTTCGACCGATAGCAAAACTATCTCTTCTAGATCGTCTTCACGAATGCTAACTGCAGCAACAGCTATTATCTTCTGCCGAGTTGTTAGAGAAACAGTTATTAAAGCAAATAATTTCCTCCTTCCAGTGCATAGCGACGCTGATGCTGCTACTGTCGAACAACGTGGAGTCCCTGATAGTGTACGTCACGGCCGTGGAGGCGCTGTTCACGCTGGCGTCTGTCGCCGGCCTGCTATGGATGCGCTTCACACGGCCGCACCTCATGCGTCCCATCCGCGTAAACATCATCCTCCCCGTCTCCTTCCTCATAATCTGCACCTTCGTCGTCATCTGCTCCTGCTTCACGCACCCCATGGAGGTCGGAATCGGCGTCGCCTTCATCGCCCTCGGGGTCCCAGTTTATTACGTCTTCATCGTATGGAATAACAAGCCCCAATGGCTACTCACAGCATGCAACTCCTTCAACCTCGCCTGCTCTAAAATATTCCTATGCCTCCCCGAAGATTACAAGGATTTATGATCTTTACGATATAACTTTATGTATTATGTAGTGTGATCTGATTATAATTATTTTTGCTATTGTTATTTTACTTTTATATGTCGATTTACGTGGCATAAGTGGGTTGGCATAATATTAAGTACAGATCTGTTATAACTAAGATAAGCTGATGATTCCTATGCAGTTATAGGTTAAGTATCTATATGTGAATATATTATGTTAAGTATATGACAAAATTCTTATTGATAATAAAATACAATCATTGTTAGTTCGTATATTTATTCAGATGTTATCACCGGCTACCTACGTCACCGGTATAGTAAGTGTTCATATTCACTCGGAATTCATATTATTTGTAAAGATGGTACCTGCGACAACTATGGTGTGGTGCTCGTGTCAAGCCCTCCAGACAGACGCCTAGCTACAAACGTTTTTTAGCCATATGACATTTAGGCCTAGACGGCTGGCACTTAGATGGCACTATGTCACTACAATAGTGATAGTTACCATTTACAGTAACGTAGCTACGCCGAATCAAAGGCGTAGGCGCTTTTGATAAACAAATTCTTTTACGAACATATTTTGACTCATTTCTATCAGTTTCCAATATTTTAATAATCACTACGAATACACCTAGTGAATACACAGCTCATTTTGTCGACAGTTGTTTTGGGGATGTCCAATATCTATGAGTTGCGTTATTGAGCTAATTATGAGGTGCTTGACACCTCATCATCATCATTTCAGTCGAAAGTCATCCACTGCTGGACATAGGCCTCTCCAAGCACCGCCACTTCGAGGTTCTGTCCTTCCCGCGGATATATCCAGCGGATTCCCGCGGTCAAGAACTTCAAAAACCATAAAATACCTATAGAGGAGTTCTCGTTAGGCACTTATATCAAGGAAGAAAGAAGATGTCTAGAGCCCTACCATCCTCACCTCCCAGGCGTTCTAACTTCGTTGGTCTAATACTTCCTTGCTTCGTTGACCTACTAGTAGCTAATATCAGCAGTCGCACTGACGACTTCAATCCAAGTGTTTGGGTTTGTGCACGATTCAAAATAGTAGGTTCGTCCCCTACACCTGAGTATATATAATTTGGATGTACATAACCCTTCAAGAAACACTAAGATTTTTATTAAACCTTACCATACTTAAATATAAGCATGAAAACGAATAAGCTACATTATAATGCGTGGCTTTAGAACTCTAAACTGGTGAAAACCATGGCCAGATAGGACTGGCTCTGCGGTCACTAACCACAAGTCTTAGCACTGCACGGTCACCATAGCCTCAACTCGAGCCGTTCAGGATTACTTTCTATAAAACTCCATACTGCAATGCACACTTCCTTATAAGCATTATAACGGCATCGCCCCGGCTCAGGATCAGCTAGTAAACAGAAAACACTGAGCTTACGACTAGCCGTCGCCGTCGCGACGGCGGCGTCGCCTTGCTTGCGCAGACGTCTCCAACTTCGCACAGCTGTACCTAAGCGAAGGGTCGCGGCTCCTGCGGCTGCAAGCGCGGTGTTGACAGTGGCACCCTGCCGTAACCGGGGCGACACCTCGGCCGATAGGTTGAGGCACAGAATACATAATAGTACCTACAAGTGTTGAGGTGATGTCGAACTCCGCAGCTTATATGTGTGCAATGACCTTTAAATATAGGATATGTAAATTAAAGTGCGATGTTTTATAAACAGCCAAGTACCTACGAATGTACTTGGTGAGATAAACACACGACATACTTGTCTATCACTGAAAAGCGTAGGTACATCCAACAGGACGTCCGTGGTAGCCGCGCTTCCCACCTTGGCCATTTCCTATCATTGTTATTTATTTATGCAATGTGAATCACCATACGTTACTTTTTCATTTAGAATTGCAACACACATTGATAAAACATAAAATAAAATTCGGTAAAAATCTATTAAGAAATATCTCACAATAATGTACCTAAAGGTAAGCTGCTGCATTTTCGTATAAAAAAACAGAGTCCTAGCCAAGTATTTTAATTATTTGTCCAACAAACAACTTGTTCGCGTTTATTTTGGTGAGTTTTTTGGCTAAAGCAGTGCTCGGCGAAGCATGAAAACTGACGTGCTTGGTTCTGAAATCACGTACCTACCTACATACCTATAACCAATGTTATGAAGTACTGACGTCGCCATTGTATGCTTACCGTGAAAATTGGTCAAATTAAAGTTTCGTAACCGTTACGGAAGCCAGCAAAACGTCCACTAGTTCAATACACAGGTTTGTGCTGCAATAATAAAACCACCATTTCAGGATTTTTCCGGAACTTTTTATACGGATATACCTACTTACTTTGCGTTTCCGTCAATTCGTCAAATATGACTTTAATAAGATTTGACAAGAGGTTAAACATTTTGAACACATTCTCTGAGGTCTCAAGTCTACCTACATCGACTCCAATCGTTACTACCTAAATGTTGTTATATGGTACCTAATAAATCTCTACGTCCATTCACCAATCATCCATATAAATACCTACACCACAATTCATAGATAATATTCAACATGCTAGAGCTGCGAGGCCACTGACCAGTGACATACCTACTATTCTCAGCAAAGTTAATTGGATCTGGGCCCAAACCAGAAACCGCGAAGGCTTCTTTCCCAATTATATGTTTCATGAAGATTCCTTCTGAATAGTTGCCATGTCTAAACTAGTGAGAGCAATTTTGCTTCAATCGGATTCGTATCGCATCTGACTGAGCCGAGTCCAGCTACGAGCTTGAACAACTTGACTTGATGTAGATGCTCTCAGAAGCCAATGATTTAGAGAAAATGCGAAAGTAAACCTTTAAAAGTTAGTAAGAATAGATCGCGGGGGAGACCTGGATGAGACTCGCACGGACCAGGGAAGCATGGCACAAACGGGAGGAGGCAGACTCATCAGTGGGTGGAACGAGCGCTAATGATCAGCCAAAAATCATGACAATGATAGATCCGCAATAAATTAGGTTAATTAACCGACTTCAAAAAAGAGGAGGTTCTCAATTCGACTGTACGTTTTTTTTCTCCGCCAATTATGAATTGATTTTTATAATTTTTTTATTGTTTGGTAGGTCGTATAAATTGTATTAACTTTGCTTGGGTAGTTTTTGAGTTAGCTTCAATAATACTTAGGTACGTATTTTTTTTCACGGAGACTATATGGATGATATTATTATGGTAATAAGTTCCTGTCACTGTTATTTACATAGCAGGTCGTGGTATTCAAATTTGTGTTGGGTAGGTAGGTACCATAACTAAAAGGTGAAAAATAAAAAGTATTTATTTTGGAAGTCAGTTGTTTTTTTTGTAAAAAAAAAATTGTTGGATCAACTCTAACTGCTTTGTAACAGCACCCACTGGACTGTGGTCATGTTTTATTTTCCCAAAAGTTTTGTACAACCATCGTCGTATAACGGATTTCGGGCGGACGTTGCGAATGAAACTTGAACGAAATGAATTCTTACAGTCAAGATTTTTTTTTCAATACCAAATTGCGGATTCTCCTGACAGTATTTTATTGCGTATACGTAGTAAAACAGAACTGACTTTTTGCAATCAGGACTGAAGAAAAGTTACGTCTAAAACGATGTCGTAACGATGAAGTTAATGTTAAATCCTATATTTACATAGGTTCCTTATCTCCCCAAGCATGCCCAAGTGTCGACAGACGGAACTGTTCGGTGGACGGTTCACCTGCAATAAGGAATAGGTGCATACCGACATATTCCAATGATAAATCCAAAAGATCCAGACAGTTGCTCAATACCAAGAATCAGCAGCCAATAGAGAAAGCGTTTATTCTTCCGTACTTTATGAATAGGTAGGTACCCATATTTTCTACTGCACAATCGCATATTTTCTATGAATTGAAAACTCCTGTCCTGTAGCATACATGCCTTTTTATGGAGTCACACTACTGTTTCCACGAGTGTCATCAAATGCACGCATGTTATAGGTAAGTATTATCGATGTTTTTAATTGATGTTGATATATCGATTAGAGGAGACGTGTTGGTTCTGGAATGTTTGCATTGGGTGCAGTCAGTAAATACTGCTACAAACAGTAGTATCTAACTTCACACATCCCTCGAGTAAGCAATAAGCACTAATAAAGAGATATCAGAGTAGTTCTAAAAGCAAATACGAGGACAGCGTCATAAAAAATGTAAGTGGAGTGAATTAAATAAGTACCTACGTGGGTACTTACTTACGTCCTTACTTTGTAAACTTTATGTCCTTAGGAATGACTGTCTGTAATCTGTAATTTTGACCTTAGTTGATTTTTTAAACAAATATAAATAACCATAAGTACCTCAGTGCTCGCTTATAAGTTCCCACCAATGTAACACTTGTAGTTATACTTGTTGGTACTGAAATATTACAAACCAACGAGACTGATAAAAAGGTGAAAATGAAGGAATGCAAAAACTCAAAGATGCAAATGAGCAAAATAAAACAAAATCATTCAGGAAAATGATAATGCTTTTAAGTATTCCAGTGAGGTCTGGAGTGTGGTGATGGTCATATCACAGTCATATACTTCAATAAATTGGCTTAGTCATGTAATTTCATAGTCATAAAAACATCATCTAGCCATTTTATTTCCCAACTATGTTGTAGTCGGCTTCCAGTCTCACCGGATGGAGCTAAATACCAGTATTTTACATAGCGCGACTACCTATCTGGCATCCACAGCCCAGTTAGGTACTGAGTAATACGATACTCCTTGGTAAGTCTGGTTGTCAGACTTCTGACGACCTGGAAATGGAAATAATAATGTTTGCAATTTGTTGCACGTAGATAGAGTCCACCTGAAATACAAATAGAGGGCATGGGGAACTCAGAGCTGGTGGTAGTTATACCTACCTACTTATCGAAGGAAACTTAGACGTAAAGATAAGCATGGTTTCTTATCTACACTAATAAGTAAATAATTCCTGATTTGGCAATCTTTTACAAAATCGATAAAATATAGTGGCTTTTCGGTCTATAACGAGCGCTTTCTTTTCGTCAACATGTTGATACACCTATTTTTTATCATGTTTTTATTGATGTTGATCTTATAATACATCATTAACTTGAAGAAATAATGATTAAAAGATGACGGTACTCCCAAAACCTAACATACTGACAAATCATTGTAAATTCAGTCTGTTGTATGGTTTTGCTGAGTCAGCATTGTGTACTTACCTGTAATAGTAGCTATAGATACCTAGACATCTAGGTACAGGTACGTACGTGTACGTAGGTATATCTTGAGTACAGCTATACCACTAGACGAGGACAGACGATTGAGCATTCTGATGGTAAACAATGATCGTCAGCATAGGACACAGACACAAAAGAACTCTCGATAAATTAAAAAAAAAAAAGTAATAAAAACTAAAACCCACTTACGACTAAAAAGGTATAAACAAGACACCACAGACAGACAAATTAAAAATCCGGAGTCACACGTGTTAGGGCATAAATCGAACAGATTACGTGTGACTCCGGATTTTTTATTTGTCTGTCTGTGGTGTCTTGTTTATACCTTTTTAGTCGTAGTTGGGTTTTAGTTTTTATTACTTTAATTTTTTTAAATTATTTTGGTGTTATAATATATATATTTTTGAAATGTGCTCATTAAGCCCTTTCATTTGTTACCCAACATGGTTCCATTAACAATATTTTTTTTTAGTTCCTGACTTTATGTCCCCTAGAGGGCGCCACTTTTAATTTAATGTGACGTCACATAGCCTTTAACGAGCGGACGATCAAAACTCTTCCAACGATACGTCATTTGTCCAATTGTGATGAGTGGTTTAGATGATAGGAGGGAACAGATGAACATACATACATACATACCGGTCAAAATCATAACCCTCCTTTTTTCTTCGCCGTAGTCGGGTAAAAACATTACAAAGTTAGTGCTGACTGAAGACTGTCTCGTTGATCTAGTGATCGTAAGCGCTACTGCTGAGCCTAAGGTTCGATTCCCAGGTCGAGCAAAGTGATGATTAGTTTTTCCATCTAAAATTTCTCAGCAGCAGCCCGGATTCTGGATATATGCCTGGTTTATGGCAATAGGTTCGACCCCTATTTATCTCATAATCAACTTATAATGTTCCCATTGCTGGGATACAGACCTCCTCTCGGTAAGAGGGAGTGGGCCGTTGGTGGACGTTACATATCTTCCGGTTCTAGAACATGCCGGTTTCCTCACGATGTGTTTTCCTTCACCGTTTTTGAGAGCTGCGGTGATGAAATAATTTACACAAAGTAAAATGCTTGTCATGTTTGGAATTTACGACCCACAACTCGTAAGACGCCGCCGTTACCACTGGGCCACTACCGCTTATATCTAGATGTACTATAGGTACTCCTCTGCCTAACCCTTAAAGGAATACAGGTGTGGCCTTATGTTCCATATTGGTACACATACATGTCAGCCAAATCATAAACATTGCCATTCTGAAGATACCGATTTCTGACCGATCCCGATCCCGATCCGACCCGATCCTTTTTTTAAAGATTTTGGTTTGATTTGTTTTACATAATTTTGTACAAGTCAAGGGAGACTTCTGTACCTACTTTATAAATATGATATCAGCAAATTATTTAAATACTAGCTGCACCCCGCGGTTTCACCCGCGTAAGTCTCGATCCCGTGGGAATATTGGGATAGAAAGTATCCTATATCCTATCCCTTTTTAGCGTGAAAGCGTAACAAATAAATAAACAAACTCACCTTCGCGTTTTCAATATTAGTTAAGATATAAATTAGTTAGGATATTCACGAAGTTTCCTATAATGCTTTAAGTACTTACGTATTAGTATTAGGTACATAAGCGATGTCACAACAACCACCTCCGTAGACTTAACATTGACATTGCCTTATTTACTGTTAAGGATATGTTTACGACTACATTATAGTATCTATCTAATCCCGTATAATTGATACCGGTGATAAAATTGAGGCCATTGTCTAATACAAGTTCGTTATAATATAATTTTGTTATTAAAAATATTAAATCAAGCTGCAAGTGTTTTTAATAAGAATTTTACAGGAATTTTGTTTCCACTAAAATAGAGTTTGAATCGGTGCGGTGGACAAACAGTGTCATACAGACAAAATTCCGGAGTATGCCAGAAAATAAACGATAATCGCGTACCTACTTTGAACGGACCTAGAATCGTACCCTGGGTAACCCCAATTTCCCTAATTATCACTTTTTAACAGAATTATTCTACTCCCTATAATTAAAAGGTTTACTTTGTCCATGAATTACGTTAGGTAAACAATAAACTGAGACCAAACTGACGCATTCATTCCTATAACATCGTTTATAGTACCTACCAGTCTAATTTTCAATCCTATTAATGGCCATAGCTAACAATACCCTCGAAATGAGTTAATCACTTTTCACTGTTCTTTTGAACCATGTTAAACAACTACTAGCGTTACGAATGGGAACAGATTAGCGCATTGCTTACGCGTTATGTAGGCAGCACATTTGAAAACAATGCATTTTTTTTACTCAGTAGTATTTTTCGTTTTTCAAACCCGCAGAGGGTAATTAGATAACAATAAAAAAAATAAGCAGCTGAATTATTTATAAATCAACAAGTTTCAAAACAATAGATCTAATAAAATCTACGTTATTTAAAAACACTTTAATTAGTGTTTAGTAGAGATGAAAAAAATGATCTTGTTCACTGATCTGTGGCACACTTTCTAATCAACTTTGTACCTATACCTGTATAAACACAACGTCAAGGTTCGTACTTACTACTCAATTAACTTATTTTCGTGTTAACCACTCTTTCTCGTAGTTTACGGAAACAATTCTGTCTGTGTGAAAAAATAACTGTCTCTTTGAACGCTTGACCTACAATGTTACATAATAAATGTCTGAGATTCTTTATTTAACTAAACATTACCTTACTTTACACAATAGTCAATGGTCTGTTGTAGTGTGTCTTTGTGAATGCGCTCTGCCTTTGTAGGAATCTAGGAACACATGTGCCTAGCAGTGAATAGTAATCGTAATACGTAACCGACAGACGTGTTCGGACTGTCAAGCACCTCACGAGACCAAAAATTGATCTTACTGCAAAAACAAAAGAGTTTGTTTCGCACTAACGTAAGAAGGAAGTGGAACTACTCATTATCATGTTTATTTATTCAATTATTTACTCCACACCGTAACTTACCAGTAAAACTAATTTCAAACGGACAGCATAATTTTCGATATGCATCTAACTTATGAATGAATGCTACGCAAGAATTCTATTTACGTTGATTTGTTAACTCACGATATCTACTTATGAGTCAAAAATATCATATAAGATATGATTTGTAAATAACTCGATATTGGTATAAATTCTAATGCCACACTTATGTTCCAACAGTATCACATCGAGCCACGATCCATGCCCGGGTGATATGGCTGATAGAGAGCCTCGAGCGTATACAGTCTCACTCTACCTGTTGCAAGTTATATAGGCACCTGGGTTAGGTTGTCTCGATTCCGGTCACTCCGTAAATACACCTTATTATCAGTAACGGTGTTCAACCGGCCTCGGAGCCTCCAGAGAGCGACGGGTGAAAGTCACCGCGCAGAGTCGCAGACGCACACCTCACTTCAAGTGACAAACACGCTTCCACAACTGCGTCTAACGTTTGATTCAATTCGCGATTTAATTATCGAAATTTCCAAACAAATAAACAAAAGAGCGGTCGGTCGATGCGCGAGCGCCACGCGACGCGTCACATTATCACGTTCATCGGAGCGCTCTGTAGAAGCTGATCGGCTGATAGTGTGGTGCGGAGGCGCGAGACTGCCGCCGGCGCACGCAGCGTGCCACCGTGCGAGGTGCGAGCGCGGGGACATCAGTCGCGACCATGTTGACAACGAGCGCCGTCGTAGTGCTGGCGCTGGCACTGTGCGCCGCCGACAGCAGCAGCAGTGGCCCCGGCCCTGGAGCGGCCAGCCTCGCCGCGGCTGCAGCGGCCGCAGGCAACCAGCTCAACGATACCCTGCCTGCCGAGCAATACTTCATTGACAAAATATTCGATAAATACGGAGATAAAGGCGTCATTACATTTGAGGTGGGTGCAATTGTTTTTTTTATACGAGTAAAGCCAGCTAATTACACTATTGTTTTGTTCCGTGGTTACCTAGATTGAATATTGAAACGGTATCACAATGTTTAGTCCGTCTCTTTGATATTTTGCAAGTAAATAAGCAGCTGTTTTAACGAGTCTGTGCATAAACGACACAATAATATTTGATACCTGATGTGCTTTTCTTCTTGAATATTTAAAGCAAAAAAATTCAGCATGTTGTCAATAAAAGCCAACTTTTCCTATTTCATAAGCGGAAGTTCATCGAACTTAAATGTAACTTCATTATTTGAATAGAATGTTACGCAAGTTTTCTTATCACCTGCTTATCAATATTTAGTTAAATCCAACATCTATTGATAACTGTTAATTTGAACTCAATTTCGAAAGTAGCCATATCGTAAGACATCGGTATTTTGTATAGCATCAAATTTCTCGACGCTTGATATCCTACAATCAACATTAGGTTCTCAAAACATCAGTCACCTTTTGTTCTTTCATTGAATAGTTTGTTTGAATGCTATACTGTATCAGTCAGAGGTAGGTTCAGCCGATTAGCGCTAAGTAATTTGTAATACTGATCATTCTTATACAAACACAAATAATTGAATAGCTGTTGCTTATATTCTTGAGTTGTCGTCTCATTCACAAACATCTACGACTGGGATTATAATTGCGGAAAAGGAAGTCGCAGATTGTCTTCGGGGACTGGATGACTAGAGAAGTGCTTTGAATGTGGGGCAAATATTATCAGATATTACTCTTAGATTAGGTACTTATATAAAAAACAATATGAGATTCTTCCATTAAATAAGTATTCAGAAAGTTTTCAATAAATTAGGCATGATGTCTAGGTTAAAAAAAAAACTATTTAGTCCATCCGCATTAGCCAGATAAAAAAGTTTATTTAATACTTATTTTTTTTCAATCATATTAATTAAAAAATACCTAGGAAAAGTTGAGAAGTGGAGGTTCACTACGTCACAACTCAGTGTAAAATCTACCAAGGCTTGACGTCATGGCACATTTTAACTCAATGTATCGCCGTAATCTTTAGATTACGTAAAAAAAGAAAAAATACGTGACCAATACTATTTTTTTTTAAACTGCTGGCCAAAAAAAAATTGTCATCATCCCTATTACCTACAAGAACAAAACTAAACCATATTTCTATCTATTTATGACGTCATTTAATATTTAATCTCATTTGCCCCTGACATTAAACTGTTTCTGGTTAATTTATTCTATTTGCTTGCATGAATTGTGTAATCAGAAAATGGGTAATTGTTTTTACTTTACATCACGTCTGTATTCCCCGAAGGGCTAGGCAGAGGTGTACCTATTATAGTACACCCACATTTCGCCAGTATGTTTGAGTTCGATGTAATAGGGGGCGAGCCTATATTGCCTATTTTATTGCTAATTAAACTCTTACACGCATTGCGAATACCATAAAGTACATCTATTCACTTTCAAGTTAATGTTATTTAGGTAGTCTGAACTCTTAACGTTTCGTTATGGTTGTTACGAGACGCATACTTACCTATTTGTAGGTACACATACATACGTGTAAATTAATTTTTAGCGCTGTATAGGCAGATTGCATACCGAAATATAATAAAACTGTAGAATCCGGTGTGTCTGTACACTGAAGAAAAGAAATAAAAACGGGAGGAGTATAATTATTAATTATATCTAATCTACACTAATATTATAAAGAGGAAAGATTTGTATTTTTAACCGACTTCTTCAAAAAGGAGGAGGTTCTCAATGCGTATGTGTTTTTTTTTATATTTTTTATTTTTTTTTATGTATTTTACTCAATTTCTCCGCCAATTATGAATCGATTTTGATGATTCTTTTTTTGTTTGGTAGGTCATGCTTCAGAGGTGGTCCCATATAAATTTTATTAACGTTGCTTTCGTAGTTTTTGAGTTAGCTCCAATATTACGTATTTTTCCCACTTAGTGTATGTAGACGATATATTGATTGACTCCGTCACTGTTATTTACATAGCAGGTAGTGGTATTCGAATTTGTGTGGGGTTGTACCACAAATAAAAAGTGAAAAATAAAAACTTATAACAAAAAATAAAAACCGACTTCCAAAAAAAACACAAAAATTGTGAAAAATAACTTTAATTTCGGAAGTCGGTGGCAAAAAACGAAAATTAAAAAGTAAAGACACCGACTTCCGAAAGTTATTTTTCACTTTTTTTGTGTTTTTTTTGGAAGTCGGTTGTTTTTTTTGTTGTATGTTTGTAACGAATAAACTCAAAAATTACTGCGCTGATTTCAAAAATTCTTTACCCATAAGAAAGCTACTAACCCATTATTGTTTACAAAAAGTGTCGCGACAGCATATGTCTAACTATTGTAGTTATGCCACAATAAGAGTTCATTTATTTTGAAAATTTAATTGAAATAACGCCGCTAGAAGGCTTTTTATTTGTATCTTGGTATTAATCCTTATCAAAATAAATTACTTCATATTTAAGACTGCTTTAATACCTTTATATAACTTGAACTTTGAATTATTCAATTCGGACATTCTATTCGAAAGATATCACGAGTTTAAAAAAGGTAAGTATAGCTCCAAAAAATATCGGCTCATACATTTAGTATACAATGGCTTTTTTGATGATATCTCGGTAGATAGGTTGGTAGGTATGTATGTGGTTTGTATGTAGGTAGGTAGGTAGGTAAGGTAGGTAGGTAGGTAAGTAGGGTAGGTAGGTAAGGTAGGTAGGGTAGGTATGTAGGGTTGGGAGGTAGGGTAAGTGCGCCGTAGATAAGTACTTAGTGCTACCCGTGCGAAGCCGGGGCGGGCAGTAGAACATAAACCAGCGATTTTTAGAATTATTTACTCTCCGTCTGTTTGTTCGTTCAAAATAAAGGCATTGTTTCATTTGTTAGGTAAATAACATAAAAAAGTACTAGGCTAGCATGAATTCAAGATATTTCAATTATCCACTATCTAATGTAATTTTGTATTCATATGATAAAATATATACATTGGATAACTTCTTATAAAAAAAAAGGGTGCGAGTATGTTAGAGCTAGGGTAAGACTGCTGGTGTCGACTTTAAGGTCTGATCGTTTTGCCCACGGCCAAATGTATGTGGCTTGTTCGCGGGTCAGTAATGCAGACAATCTTTTCATACTCGCTCAAGACGGGAAAACAGTGAATGTGGTTTACAAAGAAATTCTACTATGTGTCTTCCCTATATTACATTTGAAAGTAAGCTTTTGATTACAAAAGCTTATTGCAATTATGCAAAGATTGAAATAGTTAGTCATTTGTGAACATAAGTAAACTACTAGGTACAGTTCGATTCAAACTTGATGGCGGCTCTGAAGTTAGCTACTGACTGCGCAGTACCCCACCCCTCACCCCCGCTGGCACGTAAAATTGTTACTGCGCAGCGACTCGCCTCATGGTTCGAGCCGCCATTAAGTTTGAATCGAGCTGTACAACTGTATCAACTGTTAGATTACAATATTTAAATTCCACGCGGAAGAAGTCGCGGGTTACAGCTAGTATATAATAATAGCATAAATTAACGTCAAGTCAATTAAACTGCGAAAAATTACGCCTCTGTTCTGGGGTATTGTTCTCTCATGGAAAAGATAAACACATAGCACGAATGCTACCAGATGTTTTGAAATGTACTTATGAGCTGAATGTACTCAGAGGTGGATCACTCACTATTTACCGATTAGTTTCCTTACACGAGTTTGTTAAATATATCTCGGAACAGTCGAACATGTAATCTACTACATAATACTTACATGTACTCATTATCATAAAATGAAAATCTGATTATAATTTTATGAGTAACATTTCGTTGCTACATGCGGTTTATATTGTTTCTAATAAAGTCGATGTCCTACCATAAAACCATATTTGTAAATACACCATGTTTGTTGTAACAATTCTTCCGGGTTTGGCCTATTTCCTAAGCTGACTGTATCGTCCGGTGGAATCGTCCGCATCCGTCCGATCACTTGCGTTTGTTTACGGTGACGTACAATATTTTTAAACTTGTACACATCATGTGTACCGTAGACTTTGAATAAATATGTGTTATATAAGCGAACATAATATAATTATATGTTTTGCTTAACTAATCCTTTAATTAGTTTGAGCAATAAGGAAATTACCATTATTGCAATTCTACGAATTATTTGCATTGAAGTTGTTCTACTATAATTATAAAGATAGGGGTGCGGAAACAGTTTTGTTTTTCTCGTACCTAAAGGATAAGTAACTTTTTCACCTCACAAGCTCGGAAAGATTCTGTTTGTCATTCGAAATCTGCGTGGAAAAGAGCATTTTCCCCGCTAGCGTGGAAAGAGTTTTTTAAATTCGAACCTTTCTATTCAACAATTTTCTATACCGCCGCCGGGTCGACTGATAATGCATCAATACTTATTTTATGTCAGAGCACCAACCTCATTTTTAGAATAATCACACTGGCCAGCACGAAAAAGAATCGCTCAACGCGCCTAAAGAAGTTTTCAAATAAAAAAACTTTATATAATTTTCTTTTGTATATTCAATTCACTTTCCACCATTTGGATTTGTTTAGCAGCGCAGAGTTAGTGCAAACGATACATAATGCCGAATTGAGCTTTCTTCCGGAAAAATTGCGCAAAAAGTACATAAAAGCTTAGGTACAATACACACCTAGCATTTTCCTCGCTGTAGTGAGGTGAAAAGTTATGTGTTTCGCTCGGCAGCAAAGTTTTTCTGGGTTTCGTACCTTTGAAACCTTCGCAACGCTCAGGGTTCAATACAGGTACTCGCGTGAAAAAACAACTTTGCAGCCTTGCATAACAAATAACTATTATTACCTTTCACCCTCGGGCCAAAGCAAATGTGAACATAGGTATAGGTATATCACTATTACAACATTCTTATTTACCAAAAATGCCAAAATTATTGGAACAAAGTATTTTAAATTAAAAAATAATAATTCGTAGAGGTGAGCTTTAATCATCGTGAAAAATGATTATTAGTTCATAAGTCAACATTTTTCGTCGCACATTATTTGAAATTTTTGTATTTCTTTCAATATAATCAACATTTTCTTAACCAGCATACACCTGTATTATCAAGGCCAACATCGTAAAGACTTTCCGGAAGAAACAAATTAGTGCCATCTTCACAGTAGTTGTTCATTAGGTAGTATTACAATACAAGGCTGTTTTGATATGACATCCAATCCAAGAAACCTTTCGGAATTTTCGGACAAAGAGATTCTGTCTGAGGTGTCCCTCATAACTGTCTAATGTCGACAGATTTAACTAAGTAAGAAATAACGTAATAATTGAACTAGCAGCTATACTCTACCTATATAGTTAGACAGTAACTAGACCTCTGTCGCGTATGTATCACAAGTTGTGATGAACGTGGGGCACAGCCAGGGATAATAGTGGAAACTGTCTAATTCAAATAATTTGTTAAAAGGTTTGAAATATAGGGTAGATTCCTAGAAGTGTGTTAAAATAAATAATGGCGGATTTCACCAATGAAACTGAACGTGATGAACACATCTAAAACGCGTTCAAGACATGTCAGTGTCAATATTCCACAGAAAATAATGACACTGACAGCCCTTAAACGTAGTTTACGTGCTGATCTGGTTCAGTTTAATTGGTGAAATTCGCCTTAAGTCAGAATTGGAAAAGGCTTACGGTGGACATAGGTGCAGGTCCCTACTGTAAAGAGCCCCAAGATGTGAAAAAAAGTATAAAATGGAATAAACTTATCTACCTACTTTAAACTGCACCTTATTGCAGTGATATTCGTAGGTACACGTTATATTATTATATGAATTATATTTTTATTTACAAAAATTTAAATATTTGTAAATAAAAATAATAATTGTAAATAAAAAAAAATAAAAAATTTAAATTGGGTACATGTCAATAGTAGTTTTTGTGAAAACATTTATCGTATATTCGTTCACTCTCGTGTAACGGTTTTTAGCGCTTCTATTATTTGAAACTCTAAAATATTTTATAAGTTTACTGTACTATTGTAGCTTCTACTCTGAATTTATATACCTACCTGTTCTCTGATCATCTATGCGGTCACCTTTGTCTTGCTTGGAAGCAGTCTAATTCATAATGCTGCACGATTTCCATTTAAGACAACTGCTTATTATTTTGGTGTTCTTAATGACGCTTTATTGCTGAGACATATCTAAAGATATTACAATGGGTACTAATAAAATTGAACTCTTTTCTCCGCAAAGTGCGGAAATTACCGCAAATCTCTCAGCTTATGTCACAATGGGTTGAGCTCACAGTATGATCGATTGGTAACAGCCAGGTTCAAGGTTGAGGTTCGCTGCGCCTTCAGTTATTGTTCTACATTCCTAATTAAGTATCAATCCACCTCAGTCCGCTTTTTATAACGACTATAAATAAAATAAACAAAGCAACTAAGTATATTAAAACATCAATTAAATAAATATTACCTTTTGAATTGAACTCAATTAGATATGTTATTCACAAACTCTTGCAAAAATATGTTTTTATCGATTAAAACGTGTTCAATATCTTTAGAACATTAATCTCTCTAACAGCTATCGAAATACAGTGACCGTTGCGAATTCTGACTGATACCCACTACCTTAAAAGATAAGTGTTGCAGTTATCACTGATATTAGTACTTATTACTATTATAAAGCCAGACCGTCCTTCAACTTGACTTGGTGACTTCGCACCGCACCAAGTACCAAGTAAAACGCACGACGACTCCCACACCTATCTCGAATTGTTGCCGATAAACAATAATCTGCCAACGCCATGCAACAATAGCCTTATTTTACTGCCGAGCAAGCTATTCGGCAAAAATATTCATCTTTCCATTACACTGCCATATATTAATTTATATTGTGTGTGTTATTATAACTTTTTAAGCTTGATTATTATTATGGCATAGAATATAGATGTTAAAAAAATTACTACTCACACCATTGTTTAAAAAATAGTATCAAGTTAGCTACCGTACCTTCCAGTCCAGTTGTACAGTCGAACAAGCTATTATGTTAACATAACCACATGACTTGTGCGAATCACTTGTTATTATATTAAACCATTGATTAGCTGATTAGGTATGACGACAAAATAAGCCCTATTTTTTTAATTAGGAAATCAACTGATTCGATTTAAATTATACTTCTAGATACGTAATCTGACCACGTTTTAAGCGTATAATTTATTAGTGACTTAGATTACAAATGGCGAAGTCTTCCTATAACGATCCTTTCAAATTACCTACGAAACATTGTATATATAGTTGGTTCTTAACAGTCTAACAACCACGTGGTCTCCTCTCAATTTCCCAACATAATATCACAACAACACACAAAACTCACACGACCAACACTCAAAAAATAAATGACGAATGAGACCTAACATTGATTTCGAGTGTCATCGTACCAAGTGTTTGTCCAATGTGAGGCCCCGTTCACACGGCAATAACACCACACGTTTTTGAAGGATAAATCTTACCGAATACATAGTGGCACATACATTGATTAAAGAACCGTTTACACGTTGTTTGTACTGCAAAAAAACGTACACAGCATAATACGTTTATCGAATACTCAATGGACTTGTCAAACAAACCGAAAACTGAACTTTTAACGTATTCGGTTTGCAGCACGATCTCTTTCACACTGCGTGATGTTACACAATTTTTCACACTGCGTGATGTTACACAATTTTTAATCGAATAGCCAGTATCGAGTGAACATCCTGCTGTTTATCCGTTAAAATCAAATAGCGCAGAAAAACGTGCAGTACAACGCCGTGTGAACCTAGCCGGAGCGGTGCGGAGGCGTCGGTCGTAGCGAAGTGGCGTAGCACCGCGTAGCAGTAGCGTAGGCGCCGCGAAAACGTAGCGTATCAGCGTAGCACTGCGTAGGCATCACTTAGGTCCGTTTTACAGAACGTTCCTCAAGTCCAGTTTGATCTGCAATCAGTTGATCACTGTTTGAGTATAGAATCAGTACTTGAGCATCGGTCTTATTCCAGAACGGTAATCAATCTATACTCAGCTGAATCGAGACTCAAATCGAGCCTCAAGCAGAGATGTGTATTGTCTATACATCAGCCTGTTTTCGTTTACGATTTATTATAATAACCGACTTTGATCCGATCTTCACTGGATTAGAAATATTAAAATACACCATAGAAGCCCAGTTATTTAGGAAATCAGCGTTATTATTTCATTCCTGAATAGTAAAATGCCCCATTTATTGAAGTAAAGCTCTTTGAAGTGAAGTATAGTATTTTTGTAAGCAAATTTGTCAAGCTTAAAAGACTTGTATTTGTGGCCTTAAATAAGTATGCTATTTAAAATGTCAGTATGTCCAAGCATCAGCGTGAAAAACATTAGTTTGTTTTAAGTTTGTTGTTTGTCAACTTTAATTATTTGTTTAGCTGATTTTATTCATATTACTTAACACTTTTAAAATGGCAGGTCGGAAGAAAAAATTTAGTACCTTGGAAAAAAAACCTACTAATAGAAATTTCTTTTCAAATATATCCATTTTGATTATGATTTTGATAGTAGGTACCTAATATTTAAAAATATCAACAGAACTGGACAATGCACTATTTGAACAGAAGAAATATTGACAATTTGACATGACAATCTATGCTCAAGCGCGGTCTCGACCACACTTGGGTGATTACAGATTTGATCACTGCTTGGGTTCGATTGAGTAACTGAGTAGCGATCTAAAATAAAGCCAAACTCAGTTGAACTAAGATCAATGAATCTATGCTTGAGCAAAGTTCTAAAATTAAAAGCGGACTTAAAACTAGTTTTAAACAGAGATCAATACTTGAGTTACCTTCTGTAATACGGACCTTAGACAAATATTTTAGAGATTTCGGTCAATCTACGAGTACTACCTTGACTTTTTCCTGTTATGTATTACTTATATTTTATTTCTCTAATATTATTTAAGTATTTATTATTATCTAATACCTATTTACATTAACTTAAATATAATCTTTGCAGGGATTCGAGCACCTGCTAGACAGCCTAGGGCTCGGGGGCCGGGTGTTCACATCTCCTCATGACCTCGCCATACATCGCATCAACGGCACCTTCCGACAGTTGCACGACACTCAGCACAGGCACCGCAGATCCCCATCGACCAGTGAGTATTCTTTAATAACATCAATACTACAGTATCTCTTTGCGTATACCACTTTTTAATTTGTCCAGTGGTCAAGTCATCCTATATGTTTTCATCGTCTAATTTATCGAAAAAGGACTAGGTATCCATTATTTCAATTATTTTCTCTATGTATTTGCCTGCCGTTGTTTTTCTTTGTTGCCCTTCGGAAGGATATGATCTGTGTATAGGTGTATCCCCTGAGCCACCCTTTATTGCGTTACTTAGACCGATAGCATATACCAACAATTGAGAAGTATGGTTTGTTGATTTTATTCTCGTATTCAACAAACAAACGTCAATAGAGCGAGGTGCTTAATGATATGAATGATTCTATCTATTTACTTTGTGTTGTTGACAATTCCGCAGCAGAAATTCTTGATAAATAGATATATAACATACAAAGTCGGTATTTAGTTGTGTAGGTATCTAAAGTAATAAGTAGGTATAGGAGATTAGATAACAACCGCATGGAATAATTCAAGCTGCGCAGAAAATTAAGGCTTCAACTTAAAAATAATCACTACATATTATAAAACAAAGTTCTCCGCCGCGTCTGTCTGTATGTTCGCGATAATAGATCCCGATGGAGAGTCCTGAAAATTGTGTTTAGGAAAAGCAACAATTTTCAGGACTTGCGTGAATCTAAAATCAGATGCAATTTTCTGGCTGTTGTAACCTGTTGCTGGACTTTTAAACTAAACACAAAAGCAGTATTACAAAGAAATGTTTCACTCAGTCAACCAACTACATGTGACTAACGAATAAACCTTGGAAGCCATGAAGGAAAGGAGGAAACACGGTCTAATCAATGTTCGTTGTAACAATGTTGTTAATTTTAATTTATCCTTGAAACGAACATGAACTGTCGGAATTCGCTGATAATTTATACAAAAACTTGTAAAGGTATAGACTACGCCTACGATTATACTTAGGTACTGAAAGGTACATTTTACTTTACTATAATGTTTGGTTCTTTCCATTTGTGTGGTTCTTTTCTCAAAAGACCATTTCAGACACCAATCTACATGGTCTTCACATGATCTGACCAAGATGATGTCTGGACTTGGAAAGAGACTGTGACCTCTGAGTTTGTTTCGGTCTTTCTCCTGAGAGTCCGATAGGAAACGCCTCATCTAGTTTTAAAAATATGATTAACGTGCAAAAGTTGTGCCGATTCTCTTGTCACAAAATTCTCTAAACTAAACTAAAAATCACTAAAATTTAGTTTAGTCCTGTCAAACGATCAAACTCATTCTGAAATAGACTATAAGTGACACAACTTAACTATAATTTAGTTTGACAGCACTGAGATTAGTTTAGTGAAAATGCTATTCTGAATTTGACGATTTAACCTAAAATTTTGTCCTATGTCTAAAATCCTCTAACTAAATCTGACTATATTTAATCGCGATTAAAAATGTGTGGAATAAAATTAGATGTCATGAAGTAAAATTCAAACCAACACCTCGACTTAAGTTACAAAAAACAGTACACTATTTTTTTTTTTTTTTTCCTTTGCTTATATCTCGAAAATGGTGTGTCCTATCGCAAAAATAATGAAAATTTCGACCCCCTCTAGGAAACCCTTAAACCCCTAATTCTCAACATGTTAGTATTTTTTTTTTTTTCCTTTATGTTCTATACAAAAACTGAAAAATTCCATTAAAAACACGTCGAGACTGCCGTGCATGCGCGCCTCTGGCTCTAAAAAAAAACACGGGGTAGGGAAAACAAGTACCAAGTGGAGGCGCGCGGTTGTCAAATTCGATTTTAGTTGTGTCAAAATAAGTTTTAAATTTAGAGAAATTATTTGGCAGAATAGCTCCAAGATTCCCATAGTCAAAAGTAAGGAACTTTAGTGATAGTTAGTTTAGTTCGGTGTACAAGAGAATCGGCACCAGTGTTTGTAAAAATCTACTTACAGAAATAAAATCATTTATTAGGTGAAGGTGTTGTATTGTCTTGTGTCTCGCTGGTGTTAGCTAAGATTGCCGATTTGTGAAACAAAAGCACACCTATCATTATTAAAAATAATGAATAAATTAACATTTGGCTGCGGTAACGTTACCCCAACAGGAAATATTTTTGTGAAATACAAAAAAAACTATAAGCTTTAAAAGTCTATTTTCGACAACATTTTGCTAGGGTAACGCACACTAAAAATAATGATCACGTTGGAAAATAGTAAAATCCACAGATGTTGGTACTGTATGAAAAGTATTCAAATATGGAGAAAAACATCCCTGGTTTTCAAAAACATTAATCTGTTTCATGAAGATTGCAGAACTGTACCTAAGTATTAATATATATAAAACCTGGATGCCGTGATTCTACGAAAAAAGCCATTTTGCATAAAAATATAGGTACAATTTACCACCGACTTATTTATCGCGCACTAAAGCAAAAAGTTATTATTTCCTGACCAAGCGACTGTCACGATTATTTATTCATTTCTAAGGTAGTCTAAGTACGTTATATTCTAAAAAAATTCTGAGCTGTGACCAATCTCTTTAAATTGCCTTTTTATAATTCAATCCTTATTTCCTACAAAATTTATCTTTTTTTTAGAGCATTGAGATTAGGTAGCTATTTACAAAATGATGCGATGCGCTATTTTCTAGTTTTTACCAGCAGGCATTGCACTGTGGATGCCCTCGATCGACTGAATAAGACTCAATAAGTGTTTATGACTAAATTAAGAAACGTGAAAACAGTATAATTTTATCTCATGTGTGTTTTGAATAATATTAGACTATATTATAACAACAAACGAAAAGTTTTGAAATCCGGTGTGACTTGTACCAGTGGTAGAAAGCGATGCAGATAGTGCCGCTGCTTTCTCATTTATTGCGACAGCAGTAACGAAGTCGACCGTAGCCCTTATTCAAAGAAGTAACTTTTATCATGTATAGGTATTTTTTGTGTAGGAATTCAATATCTGGAACATTTTTATTAACAATAAGTCTATTCCTTTCAAATCACGTACAACCTATGCAATTCCAAACAAGATATTAAAGTCCCAGTTTCCAGTCTCTCGTGGTAGGTATTTGTAACCCTTCGTTAAAAGTACTCGCCTATACTGCTCGCGTTACGTCTATCTGCTTGCTAATACATGAAGCTCATGACGCCAATGGACCGAGAATTTTATTGTCCTGTATAATCGCGATTATCCTATTACCGAGTGGCCGGCTGCTCTTGCGCAGTCGTCTGACCCCGGCCAAGGATCTGTCACATAAATCCATGAATGAATCGTATTGTTGAAAATTGCCATTCAGTTGCACGTTTATATTTCAAATACCACGTTTTAAAGTTCAATGCAATTATAATTCAAAAATAAATAGATTCATATATACAATCTAATTTCTATAAAACTATTGTTTCGGTGTTTATTAACAACTTTATTTTAATAGTTTCAGCTGAGCCCATCTTGCGGAAATCATGTCTATCTCCAAGGGAAATTTTGGAAGTGTATGGAATGGAGAACGAGGCTCCGGGAGTCATAACTATAAGGCCCAAAACATTCCTGGAAATGTGTCCCGCCCTGGTGTATCAGCTAGACCAGCGGTCTTGTTTTAAAACAGAAGAACCAGCACCGAAATTAGACAGATTTTGGAGTAAGTAGTTGAATATGCTTAAAGTATCTACTTTATTTCAAATAGAGCCCATTGGTAAATATAAACCAGTGTAGATACTTACCTAACATGTAACCTAAGTATGATGATTAATGTCAACTATTTATAATATTGATGTTTTTATTTATTCCAGCTTGGATATACGCGACCTTAAGTATATTGGTGATCAGTGCTACGGGTCTACTCGGAGTAGCTATCGTTCCATTGCTAAAGTCAGCGATATTCAGCCACGTGCTACATTTCCTGGTGGCGGTCGCAGTCGGCACATTGTGCGGAGACGCGCTCCTACATCTCCTGCCACATGCCCTCAAATCACACGGCCCACCTTCAGCGCCTCAAGAAGAAACCGAAGTAGTATTAAAATGCAGCGTCACCTTCCTCACGATTTTGCTTTTCTACAGTGTAGAAGCAATTATGCAATTGATAAATGGCGGTCACGCTCACTCTCACGATTCGGGAATATCAACTGAAATGAAGACAGATTCAAGCAAACAAATCGAGCCTATAGAACTCGGTGCGATGATGCCGGGCTCACCTCCGCCACCCGTCGAGCGGCCGATGACGTCGACAGCGCTCATGGTGATTGTAGGAGACGGACTACACAATTTAACAGATGGGCTGGCAATTGGAGCGGCCTTTAGTGGAGATCCGGTAACTGGTTTCGCAACGGCATTAGCCGTGTTTTGTCACGAGCTCCCTCATGAGCTCGGTGATTTCGCTGTGCTGTTACGCTCCGGAATGAGCATCAGACGGGCTCTTTATTACAATCTACTTTCGTCGGTGCTCAGTTTTATGGGCATGGCAGGTGGAATTTGGCTTGCGGAAGATCATGAATCTGCTTCCCAGTGGATCTATGCCGCAACAGCTGGGACTTTCTTTTATATTGCACTAGCAGATTTAGTTCCTGAAATAAATGCAAACAACAATGGCAAAAGTATTAATTTACTACTCGCAATATTAGGAATTCTCTCAGGCGGCATTATAATGTTAATGATTGCTCTACATGAAGACTCAATTCAATATCTTTTTAGGAATGCAGAACAATAAACAAATTAGTCAAATTGAAACAATGCTCGGTTATGAATACTTACTTATATAATTATGACGTATGTGCTAGTAAGACTATTGGATAATTTGTGTAAAGTGTGGTGTAAAAAAACTGGGGACGCTGAAGTGATGTGACAATGGCGGTAAGGATTGCGCCTTGCTCGCCCAGCCTTAACATTTGATAGACCAGAATAATAGTGATTTATGTGAAAACAAATACTTGTAACAGTACATGTTATGTGATAATATTCGTACTCATGGTTGTTAAAATTGTGTGTAGTAATATTTGCTTAGGTTAAGTATTTAATTACGGATCATTTTTATTGATGGTTTAGGAAGTAAGTGAAGATATCACTTTTAATTGTAAGCTAAGCTCTAATATAGGTATGTATGGATTAATTATGCGCAGACTCGATACACATCCATCTGAGCGTGATGACTAACTTGGAAGGTATTAATTAGGTTCAAATAAATCCGCTTACACAAACCATCACGTTTGGAAATAGTTCATAGTTACTATTCATGTTCCTTGCCTCCAGCTAGTTATAAGACATTATTTCTATTAATGATAATATATATGTATAATTAATAATTATGTAGTACCTACCTAATTTCGAATTATGATAAAAATGGTGGACGAGAAAATAGATATAGTAGGTTGGTACAGGAACTAAGGAATGTACAGCCTTACTCGTGAAATATAATGTAATTGTGCTCGATTGAAAGCTTTAAGTACTTTGTCGAGTCAAATAAAAAAATAATATTTTTTTCTAATCCAGTAGGTTACTTACAACTCCCGAGCATATAAAAATAAGCGTAGGTCACTCAAAAGGTACCAACCGCTCTTAGCCGCTCGTGGCCGCCATCGCTCTTCTAGAAAACCGTAGCTTGGGTGTCGAACCCAGAAGAGAGCGCCAGGGTAGCCCGCGAAATTAGATTTTAAGGTTTTTGCAATTAATGTTGTTGTTGCAGTTGTGTTAATTATTGTAACTTTGTAAATACATCTATGTTACAGTCGCGAATCTTATTTTGATGAACAAACAGCCCGACATAGACGTGCAAATTGCAAAAAACGTAAGAATATTTGAATTTCGTGGGGTACTACTGCGGATTTGCGGATCCTCTAAATAACAGTACTAGGTCTAGTCTAGAATATTACATTGCATGATCAAATTGATCATTGTATAGGTACTGCCGTACTGGGCTCGCTCGCTCGCCAGCGAAATCACCTGCATGATTGTCTACAAAGAAATTATTAAAATCATGTACATATGTATTTAATCATGTTTACTGAAGGTTGATAATTTTATTGTCTTATGTTGGTAACTTGCTAAAACTGTTAAGTACCTATTATGATATATATTTATATTTATTAACTTAAAAATAAAATAATTTTAAACTTTTTAAGTTCATCACAATTTTGTAATTAACTTTTATTTAGTTTTCTTGTAAATAGAAGTATTATTTTTTAATAAGATGTCATAATAATAATGTACCTACCTACGTACGTATTTTTTACAAAATGGTTTTATTTTAAGCACAGTTAAAAAAAAAGGCCACTTACCACCACCACTTACGTATTAGATACTTTAATGTTACTTCGTCGGAGAAAGAGATGGAGCTATACGTCCTGTAGAGCTTCATCTCTTTCCTACACTAAGGTAATATTAAAATAATACTATAGGTTCTCCTCATGGTGACCCTTTTGTCCAATTCACCGAAATCTGGATCTCATAAAAATAACAATACTTTATGTAAGTACTTACAAGGTAATGCAGGTACTAAGTCCACTTCTAAACGTCACAATATCAGCTATTCTGAGTACCTACATTGTAACAACGAATGAATGTTCACCCCTCCCCCGTAAGAACCAAATATTTGATATTCGGATAGCTCAAGACCTTAAGAGGTGCCATAGACAATATACATTAAAAAGTTATTCAATAATCTGCGAAATTTCGCGGAATTATGCTAGTAGGTAAGTACATAACATCACACTTGTATTTCTCGAAGAGGTAGGCAAAGATATACAGTAGGTACCTGCCAACTCCTACATTTCGTCAGTTGTTTACAATCCGGCCGTCGAGAGAATGCGTTCTTGAATGAGTTCCACAAAGTTTTGCTAATTTGATTCCTTATTATGACAAACTTACAGGTGTCCGCAACGCATTATCTCGATGGCCGGACTGTAGTAGGTCCTAGGGGTATTTACCTAATGGGGCCGCCAACAAACGGGCATTCATCCAGATTCTGAAGTTGTGCCCGCGAGAAACCACTTGACCGGGAAATCGAAACCAGAACCTCCCATGCTCAGCAGTCAAATCAAATCAAATCAAAAATGTTTATTTGATAGAATA
Source organism: Lithophane ornitopus (assembly GCA_948473465.1). Lineage (NCBI taxonomy): Eukaryota > Metazoa > Arthropoda > Insecta > Lepidoptera > Noctuidae > Lithophane > Lithophane ornitopus. Next base: position 12,218,223 of record OX419617.1, on the reverse strand, counting down.
TGGTAAAAAATGATGTTACAATATTGGTTCCAGCATATATCCTGCCATATTAAACATGGCGTACAAATATTTATTTTCTTCATTTGTAGAACAGAGCCTATATTACTAACCTATTTTAATTATGAATTCAACAATAAAATATGAATCTATATTAGTAAAGAAATTAATTAATAAAGGAACATTGAAATTGTACAGTAAGTACAATTTAGATAATAAATAGGAAGTGCCTCCGCTGCCGGCGCCGGTCTATAAAAAAATGTACTCTTTGGCGCCGGTTGCTGAATCGGCTACCGCGGCGCCGCCGCCGGCGCAACAAACAAAGTCAGCGCCGCACAGTGGGCTGAAAATCGATCTTCATAGACATATAAAACTTTTTCCGAAATGTCCACTTTTATGACTTGAAAATGTTTCAGAAGACTAAATACATGCCTAAAAATATCAACATTATGGAATAGCATTGCAAACAACGCAAACAGATTTTTTCTTTAAAAATTACTATGGAGCTGACATGAAAAAGTCTCCGCTATCATACAATTGGCCCTAAGTTCCTTGCTAGTGATTAATCCTTTAATTATTTAGAAACTTTTGATATACTCCCGGAAGTGCCGGCGAGAGGTGCGACTTTTTTATAAAAATCATTTAAAATTTAATATTTTTTCATTATTTTTTTCCATCAAATGCTTAACTTAATTAAAGGTTAACATCTACACGGACTACTTAAACGATGAACCTGACCACTATTTTGAATAAACACGCTCATTCACAAAGTCATTAAAAAAAAAAGTTTCAAGGGCCTAATTATCTAACGACCTTAATTTATCGTCATTATTTTGTGAGTTTAAGTAATAATTTTATAAATAACTATTCTATGAATTAGCTAATGAGGTTAGTGCGTAAATCAGTTGAATGATCACACTAATTAACATCGTTGCAATAAATAGGAGAACTCAAAATACGCTACAAAGTTGAACCTATTTTGAGTTCGACGACAGTACGACACAACTCACATGTAGCATCGGCAAAATTCGTAAAACCGATCACAATCCGACCTGAATGCGCCTTCAAAATCACCAAACTTTATTACTGCTTTAGGTGAAAATGATCTTTACGCAAACGCAATAACTTGTAACGTTATATAACCAAATACATTCATGTGAGTTGTGTCGTACTGTACTTATATTGAAAATTAGAGTAATTTTTGAATACGAGTTCCGACGTGGAACTAACGCAGCGGAAACAGTCGCAATATCAATGTTGTGTTTGGAGAGGATACGGCTAATGAACGCACCGTGCGTTTTTGGTTTAATCGCTTTCGTAGTGGAAACTTCGATTTGAAGAATGAACCCCGAGAAAGACCAGCCTCTAAGGTAAATAAAGATTAATTAGATGCGATGGTACAAGCCGCTCCATATGAAACTACCAAGGAACTAGCGGCACGGTTTGATGTTAGCTTAAGCATATCCAAAATAATGACCAATTTGCATCAATCAGTGACAAAAAGCTTGCAAAATAGGTGCCCCATGATTTGACTGATCTGCAGAGAGAACCGCGTTTTGAAGCTTGCCTTACCTACCTTGTTGAACCTGTACAGAAATGAAGGGGTTTCAATACAAAATGTCTTCACTCAGTTTGTTGAGTCCAGGTCCCCAGAGTTCTACCGCAAAGGCATTAATGACCTTCCCATGAGATGGCAGACAGAAATGTGTAGACAATGGGGAAAATACATTGATTAAATAAATATATTTTACCTCAGAAAAAGAATTGGTTTCCGTTCTTCAGTACAAAACGGCAAATTCGTATTTAAACCCCTAATATGTTCTAATATCTAATATGTTCTCGCTGCTGAGGTGAAAAGTTATATGTGTTACACGAGACCAAGTTATTTGCACCTCGTCTTTGAATCCTTCGCTTACTGGGGAGTCAAATTCAACAGTCGCACCAAAAAACAACTTTGCTCTCTTGTTGCACAAATACTTACACTCGCGGTCAAATAATACGGGTCGATGACGGAAATCCCTGTAACTTGCAAATTAATAATGGTAAGTGCATGAAACTAACTTTATATTACAGAGAATTTGAATATCGTATGAAATAAAACCTTAAATGATCAAAACGTAATTTAAAAAAAGTAAAAATTCTAAAAACCTCCAATTTGGAGGTAAATTCAATTACCAGTTGTTTTACTTTTGCTTGTTTTCTCACTTTTGTTTCCAATCTATCAAATCAAAATGATAAAAGGCGGTAATTGTCGTCTTTCACCATCATTATTGAATTACTGTGATGTCGCTAACACCAGAAGAATGTACGAGTATCGTCACTATGTTAGAAGAAGGCAGAAGTCAGCGAAGTACAGCAAGAATAATAGACGTGTCACTTTATATAGTGCAGCGAGTCGTCCAAAGTTTCCGAGAAACTGAGCAGAACATAAGAAGAGCAGGAACCGGCAGACCACATTTACTACGGCTCGAGAATATCGATTTATTGTTACGACCATGTTCCGAAATCGACACCTCACGACAGTTGATGTAAGAAATCAACTCCGAGAGACCCGTAAAGATGACGTAAGTGGGCGGACTGTAAGGCGGGCGGCTCCATGAAGCTAATTTGACTCCACATAGACCCGCAAATGGTCCAAAACTTGAAAGGGAACATCGGGTAGCAAGATTACTTTACGCCCGCGAACACGCACAGTGGGGAGACTAAGAATGGGCAAGAGAGTGACTCTGACGAATTCAGATTTATGCTGTATATACGCACATGATGGGCGGCGAAGAGTCTACTGACCGTTGGGGATGTTTGATTCCAGCTTGTTTTGAGGAAAAAGTGCCGTTCGACGGTGGATCTGTTATGGTTTGAACTGGAATCTCTTCAGAGAGTCGCACGGAGTTAATGCTGATAGAAAATGGCACGCTAACTAGTGCAAGATACGTGGAAGGAATTCGTAATGAGCATGTTAGCCCATATTTAATTAATATGGGTGAAAATTCAATATTCATGCATGACAACGCCAAGCCTCATACAGCTAAAATTGTAAATGAGTACTTTCAGGACGTTGGCATCAATCGCCAATGGACTGGCCCGCGAGAAGCACGGACCTGAATCCAATTGAACACGCTTGGGACGAGCTTGGGAGGTGTGTAAGAAATCGAAACCCCGCCCCACCTACACTTAGAGACCTGAAACATGCGTTAGTGGAAGAATGGACCAATATCCCGCAAAATCGCTTAAGAAACTTATTACACAGCATGCCCAATCGCCCGGCAGGTGTGAGAAAAGCCCGTGGAGGCAATACGGAGTATTAATTTTGTTTTAAAGTTCGTTTTTGTGTTGTATATAAGGTACCAACCATTATTTTTTCAACGTAAAAATTATCGTTGATTTGTTTTTTATGTAATTTTATCAATTAAACTAATAATGTTTTCCAACATTTGGTGTTGTTTTATTAACTGGTAAATTGTCTACAACATACAGTTTCATTTATGCCGCTAGCTCCATTATTTTACGAGTAATTTTAGTTTTTCGTACCGACCCGTATTATTTGACCGCGAGTGTATTATACTACTCGGAACCGAACAAGTTAGATTAGGTCAAATATTTGTAATCGCAAAAAAAGCTTAGGTTAGGTTAGAACTGTGACCCCCTACTGCCAAAAACACTAGAACGTACAGAAAAAAAAAAGGGCGCATACACATAGAACGTCCGATTTACAGGTCCGTTTATGTTATTGTTATTAGCTTATAGTTGTTTGAGCGAGTTCACACAGGGATCCAATAAAAAATACCGATCCGACAAAATAAGCAGCAATCCGTTTTACAGGACCTTTTAAGCGTATATGTTATTAGCGTATGTAGTTGTATGAGCCAGTTTACACACTTGACAGTATTCCGGATACAGTAAAAAATCCCACACGCAACTGATCCGTTTTATCGGATCGAAACCGAGTCTTGCGCGGGGGGCGGTGTGCTACACGAAAGTTCAGTAGCGCCGGATCTGTTAAAATCGGTCCTGTAAATGCTGTGTGAATAATTATTACCTCCAGTAGCGACGGATCCGTTAAAATCGGTCCTGTAAATGCTGTGTGAATATTACCTCCAGTAGCGAAGGACCAGTTAAAAAGGATCCTGTAAAATTGGACGTTCTATTTGTACGCGCCCTTATATGCGAGCCGGTGGTGACATTACTGCCGGTTCCCAATGGCGTTATATTTGGGAGCCGGCGCCGGCAGCGGAGGCACTCCGTAACAAATAATAATGTGTAGTTGTTACCTACATTTGTGGTTGTGGTGGAACAAAATTTTAGTTTAGAGAATAAAAAATCCCACACGCAACGGAAAAACTGATCCGTTTTATCGGATCGAAACCGAGTCTTGGGCGGGGGGCGGTGTGCTAAACGAAAAATCAGTAGCGTCGGATCTGTTAAAATCGGTCCTGTAAATGCTGTGTGAATAATTATTACCTCCAGTAGCGACGGATCCGTTAAAATCGGTCCTGTAAATGCTGTGTGAATATTACCTTCAATAGCGACGGACCAGTTAAAAAGGATCCTGTAAAATCGGACGTTCTATGTGTACGCGCTCTTATATGCGAGCCGGTGGTTACATTACTGCCGGTTCCCAATGGCGTTATATTTGGGGGCCGGCGCCGGCAGCGGAGGCACTCTGTAACAAATAATAATGTGTAGTTGTTACCTACATTTGTGCATGTGGTGGATTAATGGCTATTTTTATTTTATTATATCTATTACTAATGCTTTATTCTTGAACACTGTAATATTTTTTTCTAATAATAGTCTGAATACTCTTTTGTATAACAACTGCTCGCTTATTGACAATGGTGCCGATTCTCTTGTACACCGAACTAAACTAACTAAACTATCACTAAAATTCCTTACTTTTGACTATGGGAATCTTGGAGCTATTCTGCCAAATAAATTCTCTAAATTTAAAACTTATTTTAACACAACTAAAATCGAATTTGACAACCGCGCGCCTCCACTTGGTACTTGTTTTCCCTACCCCGTGTTTTTTTTTTAGAGCCAGAGGCGCGCATGCACGGCAGCCTTGACGTGTTTTTAATGGAATTTTTCAGTTTTTGTATAGAAAAAAAAGAAAAAAAAAAAAAAAATTACCAACTTGTTGAGAATTTGGGTGGGTTGGGTTAAAGAGTATCCTAAAGGGTTAAAGAGGGGTTGGGTGGGTGCATGTGGTTGCATGGGTTAAAGAGTATACTAAAGGGGGTCGAAATTTTCATTATTTTTGCGATAGGACACACCGTTTTCGAGATATAAGCAAAAGAAAATAAAAAAATACAGTACTGTTTTTTGTAACTGAAGTCGAGGTGTTGGTTTAAATTTTAGTTCATGACATCTAATTTTATTCCACACATTTTTAATCGCGATTAAATTATAGTCAGATTTAGTTAGAGGATTTTAAATCGTCAAATTCAGAATAGCATTTTCACTAAACTAATCTCAGTGCTGTCAAACTAAATTATAATAGTTGTGTCATTTAAAGTCTATTTCAGAATGAGTTTGATCGTTTGACAGGACTAAACAAAATTTTAGTGATTTTAGAGAATTTTGTGACAAGAGAATCGGCACCATTGTAATGCTATTTTTAACCGTGTGACCTACACGAATTTTGTGTACGTACTGCTCGTGTATAGTTTGTAAAGTGGACGTGCGCGTCCTGGTTCCAAACCATACTACATCACTTACGCCTGACAAGAGTTTTAAAAATAGGTATAGTTTAAGAATAAAATAAATGTGAACTGGGTGAAATGACTAGCAGCGCGCGAGCCGAGCGACCGAAGCGAGCGGTGCCGTGGCAGACCGGTCGGCGAGCGCTACTTTAAAATTGCTCGCAGCCAAGCAGACTACTTAGTATAATACAAGGCGTATCTTTTCATACAAGAAAAAAAAACCTAAGACGACCCACTGACCATATCCGTTAGGAGCTGTTAGGTGGGCCAGAGTGCAACAAATTGAACCCCCCATATGTATGGCCAAAATTCAATAGTTTTCGAGATATTTGAATTTTAAGGGTTGTGGCGGTATCTACATCGCCACATGCGAACTACGCATCAAAGACCTGACGTCAGACAGACGTCACATAAATCCTGCATCGCGCAATTAAAGTTTACCGTGCAGTGGACATATATACGAGAACCCAACATCAATCGTTGGGCAGTTGCCCGCCAGACACAACACCCGTCTGGTTGGAGGATCCTCTCTTTTCTATGGTGGATGAGTGAACTTAACACCCTGTTCCTCATGCCCCTAAAGGGTTGTCAAAAAAAAAGTACGCGTCGTTTCGCGTCTCGGTGTGAACTGACCCTTAGGCAGTTAGGCTAAAAGTTTTCCAAATGCGTGGTTTATTAGTTTAGTGGCGCTACCTATCGTTCAAATCATGAGACAATTTAATAATTATCATGATGAAATACTAGCGATAGATGTTCATTTCACCGCTAGTAGTAACGCGCCGTGAGATCAAGATTTTTATATTAATTTCATGAACCCATAATATCCTTTTCCTTTTTCGTGATGTTCTTTTCAAAATAAGTAGAAATTATAAATTCTTCGTCCGCATTGCAACCACTGCCCCCTGGCAAGGAACGCACGAACCGCTGCCGTCCCGCACTAGCGCTTTGTGTGAAAATGGTGAACAGCGCGTCTCACGCGAAGACCCGACCCGCTCCCGACACGCACCCGCCTTGTGTGTTTATTATATTATAGTTCTGAAGAAATCATCACTACAACAATCAGTCGATTACTCGATTCATCACCACCCATGGACGTCACCACTACAACAATCAACTTCTTCAAAACCACAAAAATCTAAATGATTACCAATGTCAATGTCATTGTCAACTGTCTAATCTGTCTGTGTCAGTGTCAAAAAGTCTGCGCAAAGTTTTAGAAAATCCTTTCTTTCACTTTCATTGAAAAAAGTGGTTTCACTGAGTTGTTTGTCGAAAATAATTTTGAGTGTAACACCTTCAAAGGATCCAAATATAATTATTATTAATGATTATAAAAATGATTAAAGCATTGGTGAGTAATTCGATATGTATACTTAAAAATATAAATAACATTTTGGCGACATGTGTATACTTACTAAATTATACGATGTGACGACAATGGTTCTGCAAATAATCACAGAAATTATAAAGGTCATTGTAGTCAGGCTAAAAGACGTCATCTTAGGAAACAAAGAATTTATACACAATGGATTAATCTGATAAGTCGTTACGAGTCGTCAGAAGGCAGAAATTCTGACAACCAGTCTAACCAAGGGTATCGTATTACCCAGTTACGGGGTTGTAGAGGTCAGATAGGCAGTCGCTCCATGTAAAATACTGGTATTCAACTGCATCCGGTTAGACTGGAAGCAGACCCCAACATAGTTGGGAAAAGGCTAGGCAGATTGATTGGATTTATCTGATATGTATTTTTGTATCAATATAAATCTGGATATTTGTCATGTTTAGGTTAGGAGCAATAGTAGAATTAAATAGAATAGAATACAATTAAATATGTTGTATTAATTAATCTTATAAAATACATTGTCATACTTGCCTTCAAACAGTGTCAGTTTACTACAGTCTAAAGATTTTTTACCAAAACAATCCTGGATATCTATCAATTCTATAAGTACCTAAAGCAAGCTTTGTTATTGACAACCATATTATTTATTCACTGAAGCTTACTGACATACGGATTACTTTTTAGTAGGGAAATTAATTAATTGGGCCATGGAATTGTTTACTTACTAAAATCATGAACAGTAACAGCAGATGACATGCCATAGTGCAGGTGTTAGGGGCAGAATTATTCTGGTTGAAGCATATTTAAAAAATGGAATCATTAGTACAACAAAGAAGAAGCACTCTCTTGAAGAGTGTGAATACATTATAGAATTTGAGAGAGATTACATAGGGGTGACAAAGAATTTTTTTTTAGATAAAAGAACTTGATTTAAAAAGTTTTTGGTAAGGGCTTAGGACCATAAATATGAATTTTACCTACAAAATATTTGCCAATAGTGTCAAACTAAAATAAGAAATAAACATACTTGTCAGTGAAATAACCAAAGCATTTGGAATTAGAATGTCAAATTGACATTTTAAAGTTTATAAAAAATGATTATATATATATTGCTAGCTTATTTACGAAATGAATTAATTATATAATATACGAGAAATGCCAAATGTTTCTTGAAATGAGAACACCTCCAGCCCATAACAGGACACCTGACGGCCAGGAATGCTTAACAAATAGCCATGGGTTGTATCTTCTCACTTATCAAAACTAGTGTAAGAGAATACATTAATTGCAAATCCAATGAGTCTTATGCTCAGACCAAAATAAAAAACAGAACACTGTAAACAATACAGTGAAGCATGCCAAAACTCCCACTCTGTGCATACACATTCACTCACATGCACACGTTTACAATCAACTACACCTCACTAAGTGCAAACATGTTTACAAAACCGGCCTCACGTCACTGTTGACAGCGCTCTGTTTTGGTTTATTTTATTTGGTCTGAGGGTCTATGTAAACAAGTACATTAAAAACATTACCCTCCTGGGACAGTCAGGGAAAAAATTAAGGAACTATGTTATGTATGTTAACATTATTTTTTAGGTAATATTTGGCGCTGGTGTTTACACAGGAGTCTATGTATCTCAAAACTATAAGGTAACACGCAAAGAATTGCTTTTTGAATTTATTATAAAGTTTTGATAATCATTCATAAAACTCCAAAGGAGGCCTACATGATTGATTGGTTTTATTTTTATTTGTAACATTACTAACACCCTTCTGCCCTAAACCTCATTATTCCTGGTTCAAATAAATGTAGGTATTGTACAATATTGTATGGCCTCTTTTGTTCTGTCACATATCTATCTACATTTTGTAGCTAATTTAAATTGTAAAGTTGATTAATACATAATTAATATTATGTTAAGATTGTACCTATCTAAACTACCTCAACTTGACGCAGGGTACCATGGAGGGATTTTGTCAGAAAATTGAAACTGTGGAAAATGACAAGCCAGCACCTAACAAAAAAAAATGGTTAGCATTTATTTTTTGTTTTTATTTTTGTTTGATATTTTTAATACAATGTTGAGTGAAACATAGTGTAAACCCTCCATACCTTACCTTTTTATGAAAATGCATACAATTGGCATAACAAGAGATAATAAGTATTATGTAATACACAATTAATAGTTATTTTTACCGTATGTGTGGTGATAGCTAGACCATCTAGACATATCCATAATATTTTACCATTTGTTTTGTTTTACTTAACATCAAGTAGGACTCTATTTACTTCTATACTATTTATAGGATACTGAACGAGACACAATAGAATTTTTATTGTTGTTACAGCTTCAGCTGTTTAGTGTCCCTCGTGTAAATAATATTTGACTGTGTTACTTACTAGAACTTCATAGGTATATTGCTTGAACCAGGAATATAATCAATTTCCTTGATCAAAATAAATGAATTCCTTGAAGTCTTCAAAAAAATTATTTAAAAATACAATGTTTTCTTCTTTGCTACAGATAGACAAAGTCGAAGACCCATCGGTATTATTTGGGAAGGCACAAGCTTTTGTGCAAAGCAAACTATCAGATATCAGCGACAACAGTAAGAAAGGAGATAAATGATGAAGATATTTGGCTAGGATAATGTGTGTTAAAAGAACATGTCTCATTCAATTACTTTATTGTAAATATTTTAAGTAAGTAGTTATATACAATGATATACTAAATAAAGTTAGCAATACATACAACTGTTTGAATCACTCTTCCTATTCATATAAGTGACAGACCCCCTCCAATATGCTCGACTCTTGTTTGAGGTTCTTCAAAAGCTAACCAGTCACTTGAATGTGTGGGCAATAGTCCCATACTTTGGCATTTGTAAAGTGCAAGTAAAATGTTAACAATGTTTCCAATAAAGTACACAAACTTCTGCCCTGTTGCTTGAGTGCCTTCAACCATCTTGAATGTGCTCTGGGTAGCAAATAAAGCTTTCACTGGTCGAACAATCAGCATGCCTACCATCATAATAGGGAAAATAGATATGGAATTTCCAGCCATGTACATTATGAACAAATTCATTGGCACTTGTTTGAGAGGTCCCAGGGCAACATCCCATAACTTTTTGATTAGAAGTAAATTAGAATCAGTATCTTTGGATGATTCCGTGTAGCTCGCATTGGTGGATTGGCTGTAACCTGGTGGTGATGGTAATTCAGTTGTCTGTGTGCGAGTCCTAAAGGAAAAGAAATTATTATAACTAACGTATCACGTTTCATACTAGGTATTTAGTTACAAAATTATAATTTATGACGAAAATTAACTCAGTAAGTACTTACTTTGGATTGAAATCCAGAGCCCATTTGAACTTTTTGTTCGATTTAACTTGAGACATTTTGATACTTAACAATTACCCAGCAATAACGAATTAAATAGAAGTTTCTAATCGGTACTTATTGATAGATTATAACTTAAATATAGGTATTTCCTGATAATGGAATTGACTGTCGTCCTCCGCTCGAGACTCCGTCAAAAAAATCAATGTCACATGCATGACATTTGTTTGACATAACAAATTGACAAGTCACGCACCACTTGTGTATAATTTGCATGAAATAGCAAGATGTGTGTCACCTTTGTAAAATAGAGATGGGGAATATTCAGCCCTATATATACATGTAGATTTGGTTAATCTGGAACGTTTCCGCGTTGAAAAAAATTACTTGTCAGTGTTGCTATATAATTGTGAAATATAACAGAATGCCCAAGGTACTGCGTTGCCTACTCATCTACACCTACCTATTTTATAAAACAAAGTCGGGTTTGTTACTTCATTTTTATAACTCAAGAACCGACGGCTGGACCAATTTTTATGATCTTGATTTGTTGGATGGCTCCTCCCCGAAATTCGGGACCCGAATAGCAGAATAACTAAATATCGGAAAAAATCAAGAAGATTTTCTCATACATTTTGTATGGAACAGCTTTTTTGATGATATCTCGGTAGATAGGTAGTTATGTAAATAGGTAGGTATGATGTTATGTAGGTTGGCAGGTGCGCCGTAGAGAAGTACTTAATGCTACCCGTGAGAAGCCGGGCCGGGTAAAGATAGTAATGAAATAAATCTTTTGAAATGGGGGCTATCGTTTTTGTGCTCACCAGTTGGCGCTACTGACGAGTAAGGTCCTGTAATTATTGTTTATTTGATATGTTTAAGAAACCATTACTTTTAAAAATGTTTATTATATTTTAAAACATCAAATGAATATTTACATTGTGTACATCAAATGAATATTTACTATAAACGTTCCTAAAATTGGCAAGCATGAAGCAGAAAATATTCTTCATGTGTTACGCAATTAGATAACAGTTATTCTTTTGCTACTCAACTGCTTCTCTAGCGCTGTAGGTCTAAAGCGAATCTTTACTCTATCGGTCGACTCTTGCCGGACTACATTTGTAAATAAGATGGTTTTATATTTTAAAATTTTATGTTCAGGCTTTGCTTGACGTCTGCTTCGTTTCCCTTCACGCCGGTAGCACACCCCCGCCGAAATCATAGCAGCGAATCCGCAGTAGTTTCTCAGGGACCGCGGAAGTACCTACCTACTCCATGACGAAGAAGAAGAAGGTTGCCCCAACCTTCTTTGGTCCAATTTTTCTTACATACAAGTGCTTTTTCACACAAAGCTCTGTGAAGAATAGCACAGAGACTCTGTGTTATACTCTACTCTACTAGTCTAATCTAGACTGGAACTGGTATTCAGCTGCTGCAGCTGATTACCAGTTCCAGTCTAGATTAGACTGGAAGCCGACCCCAATATAGTTGGGAAATAGGCTAGGCAAATGATGACTGTACTCTATTATCCTTACTGCCGGTCTAATGAAATGTATCGTTATCATAGTGGAATCTGTAGTCTCCAGTAAGTACAAACATTTCCTTGCATAGCGACGAAGCAGTGCTGATACCCAATTTATGGTCGAGAGATGACGACGACCCACAAAATTCAAGACCAAGCGAAGGCAGGTGGAAATACCCTCTGTTTGCATGATTAAAAAAATATGAGAATATAGTTGGATCTACAGAACAATAGAAATATGATTAAATAAAAATAGTTAGTAAGTACTTTTTATATTTTATTTACATAAACAAAGGGGTAGGTACCTAACTACGAAATTCGTCTACTGTTATAAGTTTATAGGTAACTTGTAAAATATGCACATGCACTTATTATAGAATGTATTACACTAGTTTGAGATTTTGCATACTTATCTATTCTATTGAATTTATGAAATGACGTGATATTGTATGAATATTTTGACGTTAATTAGTATGTTGGTAGGCGGAAAATTTCTGCGAAACATACACTTGATCCACGCGTGATACAATTCCCATGCACTGGGTAGGTGCGTGATGCCCTTTATGCCATCACTAAATGCAATCATCGTAGGTAATACATTTTCATAAGATAAATAATATATTATCACCGTATCATTAAGTCGTAGGTAGGTACTACAGTTTTTTTATAACTATACGTACCGCAGTCTTGACTGTGGTAGGTAAAGTTAAAGTAGAAAAAAATTGAAAAGCACATTTCAGTAACCGTGATTTTTCAACTAATGAACATGATAGGTACTTACACTTAAATGGGATATAAGATACCTATCATTCTAAAATGATATCTTATATCCCATTAAAACAATTTATTTATAATTAATACTTAGTAATGTACAATTTAAGCAAGTTGGTTCCTTCGTTAGACTTACAAATTACCTGCTGGCTGCAAAACTGCTGCGGTTTTCAAAATGTCAAAATATTCAATGGTCTAATATAACTATGACATAACGTTTTGTTAAACATACCTTGGGCGCATTGAACCATTTATTTAAAGATATTTATTTCACTATTATAAGCAAAAGACATTATATCTAAGCAACATGCGCAGTACCATTGTCGCGAATGACATCATTCTCACTGGATACAGTGACTATGTTACTCTCTATATCCTTCAGAGTTTCTCGGGATACAATGTGGTCTTTACAGAAGAGTATTATCCTTTTGCAAGCCTCTCGCATTATATCTTCGGGCACAGTTAATACAATCCTCATGAAATTTGGATACGCAAAACACTGAAAACCAAACAAAAATTATGTGAATGAACAATAGGTATGTTCAATTATAGCAGTTATATTATAGATCTGTGGAGCAATTCCCGTATTTTGGATCGTTCGTATTCTAAATCTCAGTCTCAATCTGTCTCAATTTCTCAAATGCCTCTAAACCAAACCTCCCCAGATTTGTTTGTCGCTGAGAATGAGATGTGATTGCTGATTAGATTTTAAACGTGTTTATTAGTAACTGTACCTAATTGGCCGTCTGGATGAATTCTAAGTGTTTATTAGAAAGAAGAATTTCAGAAGCATATTTTAGCCATTTCCCATTCTTGTATTAGACAAACGTGTTAAAATTAGAGTACCGCTAGGGTCGATTCCGGGTTCATTCTTGATACAGCTAGTCTAATTCAATTATTTATAATGCATGGTGAATCTGAATTACTTACATCATTGTAACGTATAGATACTGTAGAATTCAGACATATCGATAGGTAACTGCATATTTTCAGTAAAACCAAATGTTACGTTTAGTTGGGAAGTAAAACACGTTGGAAAATAATAATACATGCAGGGGGGACATATCTACGAGTAGCTGTTATCATGAATTCAGCACCTACGTGATTCTAACCCACAAGAGTTGAAATTTTTCGACGGTTTAAAAAAAATACGGTTTTGGCATTGCACTTTTGTGTGAAACAGCAGATTTTTTTTAAACCGACTAAATATATCTAAAAATTACATGTGCTGAATTTCATGAAACAATTTGCACTTCCAAGCCGCTGACACCGTATAGGTATACACATTAGGCACTGACCTGTCCTGGTAAGCAAAACACTGACTGCTCTGAGACCATGCGCTCAACGAATTGTAATTCATTTTTGAAGGTTGGAAACAACGATAATTTAATTTCAATCATCATGTACATTGCACCCTGTGGCATTATAGGACGCAGACCGGGAGCACATCGTAGTTCATCAAACGCCAATATTGCTTGATTCTGAAAACAAAAACAAAATAGGTAGGTACATCTTAATATGTGAATACAAGATTGAGGGCTATTTTAATAGGTAAAATAATGCTCTGAATATACCTATGAGTTTTAAAAGCTGCGATAGCTAAACTAAAATTTTGAAGACACTGTTTTATTGTTCTTTTTTAAATTATATTGTTTTTTAAATGAATTATTTACATATCAACTGCTCACTTTCCGAGACATCTCACATGATTATGAAAACAAAACAAGTATATATTCTTTCACTCACCTCTATAAATAGCACAACTTCATCGAAAAAGCTCTGTGGCGTACATGACAATATTGCTGGTAATGCTCTCTGTATTAAGGTGTTTGGTCCTAAAATTCTGGTAGCCAGATTTGTCAAGCCCTGACGAACTTCCTTCCCTAATATATTATGTCTGTCGTGGATGATCACCCAGCCTGTGCGCCAGCCAGGCACTAAGAATCTCTTTGTGAGCCCACTACACGTTAGTATCGGAACATCTTTAGAGAGAGCCGATAATGCAGTGAATTCGTGGTTGGAGAAAACAAAATGTTCGTATATTTCATCAGCAATAATGGGCACGTGATTTCTCGACGCAACGTCAAGTATCTCGTACAAATGCTCTTTGTCGTACACTGAGCCGCACGGATTCGACGGATTTATTACAACTAGCGCGGCAGTGTCATCATCTATTTGGCTCTCTAGATCCTCCAAGTCTATCTTCCATTGTTGATCTGGCTGCAACAAAACATCATCATAGATACGGTCTGTTGTTTCAATAAATAACCTTTAATCAAGGATTTACGCAGTTATAAATAAAATAAAGCGTAAATGAGCAGTATGCAAATCCATTCCACAAGAAACTTGTTATGCTTCTAGAAACTCGTTTAACATCACCTCATACTAAAAGTTGTCTATCCCGCTGCTATGCCCCTAGGTTTCGCACATTTCCTCATTGATTCATGTGAAAAATACCTACCTGTCGAATATTTTTCAACAACTTTCCACAAAAAAAAAAAATAACTTGCTGAGGCACCTACAATAATTCGGGTTGGAGTCATTAAATAATTTTTAAGTAAAGTAAACGTACCAATAAGTTGTAATATTTGATATTAATGCCTAAACCTTCAGCTACTGTCTTGTATATCATGAATCCTGGCCGTGGAACGAGCACATTTTGTCCTGCATCAGCAATCACTGTGACTGCAAGTTCAATAGCATGTGAGCATCCACTGCAAAGGACGACGTCTTCGGGTGAAATGTCCCCCTGATGGGCACTGTACTCCGCGACGGCCGCCCTCGCCTCGAAGTGTCCCTTCGCAGGACCATAACTGCGACTGCTACGCAATTCATTACTCTCCCGAACAGCTTGCAGCACTTGATCGGGAGGGTTCAGATTTCCAAAGGTTGTAGGATCACCTAACGTGCAAAAGAAATGAAGTAAACCTTGTTAAAAATATTGTGAAATCGAAATCCTGTTGACCTTGGTTTATAAATAAACAGCCTGCTAACCTATTTCGGCTAGCTTAATTCTCGCGACTTTTACGCAGTATTAGCTGTAGGTATAGGTACCACAATTATTTTCGTATATAGCTAAAACCGTCGCAATACTGATTGTTTGATGTCTGCAGCTAGAAAGTCCTTACTTTCTAATAGCAAGTCAGTAAAAATTAACTAAAACATATTCCTGGATTTAAAAAAAACAATTTGTACCTACATGAAAACTTATGTAATTAAAACAAGTGCTAAGTTCTAGTTATAACTATTGAAGACTTCTTCACGAGTTGTTATTTGTATGAACTACCATTAAAAATGTGATGGTATGCAACAGCAACGTCATGAATTTTGCATCATTTTTTATTTTTAATGTTTCTCCGTAAATATGTTAGAAAATCCAGGCTTTTCATGTTATCATAGGCAATTCAATTTAGGTATCAGAAAATTAAACCTCTGAAAAAATAATGTTTCAAAACACTTACCGACTGAAAGCGCTATGAGCGGCTTGTCTGGGTGCGGCTCCACCTGTAGGTTCTCGACGATGTCCCGTATCAGGTTATGGGTATTGCGAGCCAACGTCGATGCACGCACCTCCCATGTATTGCTTCCTCGACAACGTCGCGACATGGGCACAAAACTTGCGGAGTATTAAAAGCAGCGGCGTCACTTAAACTTGAATTGAGAATATTGCTCGCATTTCGATACAACTCAGTTTTGTATCGGAACAGTGGCGTTTGACAAGCACAGGCTCTCGAGTCGTGGAACTGGTTTGAAAATGTAGATGTGATGACGGCAATAGAATCAGGTTGTTTATATATTCTACAAGCCACATATTTGCCCCTACTGATAGCTTTAGCACTTAATATACTCACTCTACGGGATAATTCGGAAAAATTATAACTTATCAAATACTACTACTATTATATATTCTACGCGCTCCTGTACAATCTCCAAAACTAGTCATAATCAAGAAGAAAAAATTACTACAATACACGAACATACATTTTACTACAATAACAAAAGACATCAATTTGAAATCCTTTCTCTTTAGAAGAGTTTTGACGGAGATTTTTCCGTATTATGAAGGCTCAACGCATAACTGGCCCTTTATTTCAAATCTATACTAATATTATAAAGCTGAAGAGTTTGTTTGTTTGTTTGAACGCGCTAATCTCAAGAACTACTGGTTGGAATTGAAAAATTCTTTTCGTGTTGGTTAGGCCATTTATCGCGGAAGGTTATAGGCTATATAACATCACGCCATTTCTTATATTCCCACGGGATCGAGACCTACGCGGGTGAAACCGCGGGGCACAGCTAGTTAATATTATAAAGCTGAAGAGTTTGTTTGTTTGAACGCCTAAACTATCCTAAACTATCTAGTTAGTAGCTACTAACTAGTTAGTAGATATACTAGCCTAAACTATCTAATGAATCTTCTTTCATGGAAGTTCTTATATGGTTACATAAATATCCTGTAGCAGAGAACACTCTTTCTGCTTTAAAGCTGGTTGGTGTTATTGCTATTGATGAAACTAGATTGTAAACCCTTTCTAAATTCCTGTTTCTCTGACCATTCTCGAATCATTTGTTGAAGAAATCGGTCGCTGCGCAGAAAATGGCTGACTCATAAACCGGATGATTTCTTCTCGTATTTGTGCTTTAATTGATACGCTTACAGTTGAAGAAGAGCAACCTTCTGTATCTTGTGTATTGCCTGCTGAAGTTATGACTGTTTGATCTGGTTTTTGTGTGTCAAAAAATGGAGAAGTGACCGTGCGTGCGAAACAATAGGTATAATACAATCTTGAAAATGCGTGCACTATGGATGTGAGTTTAACATAAAGTTGACAAGTGGTCAATGTTGTTATGATATCTGCCTAAATTGACTTATTGTGATTTGCAAGAGTGATTAACTATATTAAAATAATAAATAACGTAATAACAGTTATGTACTTCACAGATTACAGCTTTTTATTTAATATTTAAAAGAGAAATACAACTATCCGTAATATCCGAAAAATCCGGATGGTGAAGCAATTAAATCCGGATTTGAAAATCGGCGGATATCCGGATAATACGGATATCCGGATTGCAAGCCCTACATAAGATATACACCAATAGAAAGAGCTTTCCAGTGAGAACCTTTGCTACTAACACGGCTTTTGCCAATTGTTAGTCAGTTTGGAGCTAGTGACCTAAATAACTGGGGCACCGAAGTTAAGGATTTTTTCTTGACCCAATAGCCATAATAATAATAATAATAACCCCACCGCCGTATCTCTACGTTGACGTCGTGGTGGGACGTGCGCGCTCCGAAATCTGGGTCGGAGCCGGCAGAGTTTAGTTTGCCGGAACGGGTCTAGAGTGAGGAGCCAGACCAAGGGAGATACAAAAACCCGTAGGGCAGCATGTGGCGAGCTGTTGGGCAGTTGCGACCCCATGGACCCTATCTCCCGGGAGAAGTGTTGTTCCTCACCTCTGGCTTGCCTTTATTGGCCGGCTGGAGTGAACAATGACGAGGAACAGAGCTCCCACCTCATTCTTGCCTTGATTGGCCGGCTTGAGTGGAGATTCGCAAGAGCAAACGTGCTCGGAGGAAGGAAGTATTTCAGTAAGTGCAGTGATCTTGACCATCTTCCGGGCTCTGGGATTGTTCTGAAAGCCGTGGAATACCTATCCACTCCTCAAGCACCTCAGGAAGTATTGCCCCCTTATCGCTACGTCACTATGTGCAAGCGACTGTTTTCGGGGGCCCATTATTGAGTGTGCAAGTCACCCCCTGCCATTTTATCCGTATATACCATAACATTGATCAGGCAGAGGCCATAGTCCTTCCATAGTTCTAGGTATCTAGTCCACTATAGCCACCCAAACCCATAACCCAATATGTTTTGTTTCCATGTTCTGCAATAGTCCTACACCAACCGGGGGTTGCCTTGGATGCACTTGCATAGTGCATACAGGGATAATCGTCGGTTGGTGCCTCATTCCTTTTGAAATTGTCTAAGGGGCCTCTGCGAGTTAGCTTCGTTCCCTCGTACGCCTTCCAAAAAATCGGGACCCCATGGTCCCGAGATATGTAAATATATACAAAATAATAATAATAAGATATACACCAATGGAAAGAGCTTTTTGAGGAGAAACTTTACTACTAAAATGACTGTTGCCAATTTTTTATCAGTTCGGAGTTAATGACCTAAATAGGTCACTACTTCGGTACCGAAGTTAAGGAATTTTCTTGGCCCAATAGCCATAAGATAGACACCAATGGAAAGAGCTTTCCATGGAGAACCTTTGCTTCTAACATAATGTTGCCAATTTTTTGTCAGTTCGGAGATAATGACCTAAATAGGTAATTAATTGCGCACCGAAATGAAAGAATTCTTGGCGTCCAATAGCCATAAGATATATACCACTGAAAAGAGCTTTTCAGGGATAACCTTTGCTACAAACACGACTTTTGCCTATTATTAGACAGTTCAGAGTTAATGACCTAAATAGATGAATTTCAATAATACTTAATTACTCACATTTAGAGCTCTGTAGCTCCTTTCGTACTAATAATCGAGAGAAACCTCATATCACGAAATATTTCCTGTGAAGAGATCTTTCCATTGGTATATATCTTAACTCTATTGGGGTAATGCGGCAGGCTTAACGAAGGCTTAACGATCTGTACGGCCGATCGACTCTTAAAAACATTGTTCCCAAAACGGCATCTAGGAGGCCAACGTTTTAAAATGTCCGTTTATAGGTTTGCAAGATCATATTTGCAAGGCTCAAAGTTAATAAAAGTTATTTAATTGTCTAAATACCTGAATTTCACTAATGCTTAATTACTCACATTTAGAGCTCTGTAGCTCCTTTCGTACTAACAATCGAGAGAAGCGTGCTAGCACAAAATATTAGCCTTGAAGAGATCTTCCCATTGGCATATGTCTCAACTCTATTGGGGTAACCGTCAGGCTTAACGATCCGTCCGGTCGACTGACTCTTAAAAACATTGTTTGTAAAATGGCATGTATTGGAGACCAATGTTATAAATCTTCGCTTATAGGCTTCAAAGATGATGTTTGCAGGACACTGAATCATTAAAAGTTATTTAATTGCGAAATACCAGAATTCCAATAAAATTTCATCATTCACATTTAAAGCTCTGTAGCTCCTTTCGTACTAACGATCAAGAGAAGCCTTCACCATAAGAAATATTCTTCTTGATGAGATCTTTCCATTGGTATATACCTTAACGCTATTGGGCTCCAGGGCAGAAACGCCCAATCTCCTTTGTTCGAAATTAATGCATTATTAGCGACGGAGTTTTATCAACATAGGTAATATTAATTATTATTCAAATAAATAGTTTTAACATCAAGGGTATTTAATTATGTATTCTACTCTAGAGAGGAGAGGATGGGCACACGGGTAGACCATGACCTGGAATAGGACATAGGATACGTTTAATCCCTATATTCCCACGGGAGACAGACTTACGCGGGTGAAACCGCGGGGCACAGCTAGTAACAAATAATTACCATCATGTAATGAATGATAATTAATAAGAACATTCTCAGAGAAACGCTGTGATTGCCTGAATAATTATAAAGATATTGTTAAGTTACTTACCTTATTTACTTACATCGAACTTACCTACAACTTGCATCGAAATAGTTTTCCCCGAGTAGAACCTATTCCAGAACTGTATGGAAAGTTAGTGTTATTATAACAATCTTACCGCTTTTAAAAAGCACGATTTATCAAATTATTCATTACTTCACTTAAAAAATAATTGGGTAAGTACCTGCAAACCCTTTACAGTATGACGATGAATAAAATGAAGGTATATTTGAGTAAGTAGGTACTCTCAGGATCATTTACGATGTAAGACTGTGTTTTAAATTGAATGGATCCATAAGTAACTTAAATTCCTTTTCTTTCAGTGAAGGTGTCCGTTAAAGATGCTTGTACAATGTAGGTACATCAACGGTTTGCGAATGTCTTTTAACTTGCTATTATGAGGCTGGCTCTCTCTCCTCTCCACTCCTTCATTACAAAGTCTCCATAAATCCACCACATATTGCAGTCACAGCACGTTAGGTAAGCCATTAAATCTCAATGAACATTTTTGCTTGATCTAAAACTCAGTTCGTTAGTGCAACATGCAGACTTTAAGGCGGCCACGACTTACGAGTTGTAGATCGTAGGTTCGAACCCCGATAGGCGCTTTACTTTGAGTAAATTATTTCAACGCCACTGCTCTCAAAACGGTGAAGGAAAACATCGTGAGGGAACCGGCATGTCCTAAAAGCAAAAATTCGAAGACATGTGACATCTACCAACCCGCACTGGGCCCGCGTGGTGGATTACGGCCCGCTCCGTTTCACAGAGAGGAGGCCTGTGTCCCAGCAATGGGAACATTATAGGCTGATTATGCGTATGCTAACTATAAAGTAGGTCTTATGTTTTTTTTTATTACCATTATTTTCACCGTAAAAAACAAATACCTAATTCGAGGTTTGAGAGCCGCCCGGAGGCCGCGAGTTGTATGGTGCGAGCGAGATAAAATTTGAGGTAGGGTAGGGTCTTAAAAGCCACTGTTAAGCGACATTAGGTAGATAGGTACTGTACGCCGTTGTGGCTTCTAAGTAGCAAAAACCTTGATTTTAAACAAATAGATGCAAGTGACGCTGAGACAATCTATTTAGCAGTAGATAAGTGCATACAATCTAATAAACAATTCGTTACTGCGGAATACAGGTACATTTTGCGAAAAAACAATTACCGTAGGTAGTACCATAAATCTACAGGGACCCTTACAAAATATGTGTCAAGTGTATGCCTACAGAAGTTAGGTACCTATATACAACTGGTTCTGTAGCCTTTGTTTGTTAAGATTATTATTACAATTAACGTAATTACTTTAAAATACGATCGTGATAACATACTTAATACAAGTTCTGTATATCAGGCATCCTTTCTTTTTAATTAGCAATTGAAAAAAGAGTTCTGAACGAGAGAACTAAAAATAGATATACCTACAGTACAACTATTTTCTTATATCCATCGGCAAACTTTGTGTTTCGTCTGTCGTCGGATTTCTATTAGTTGCCCTTTGCACTTGGTGAAGACCGAACGCTCTCAATTAACTTCCAAGTGCAAATGATACTTAGTGCAAAGGGCAACTGATAGAAATCCAACGACTGGCGAGACACGAACTTTGCCGAGGGACATTACGAAAACAGTTGTACTGTACGTGTACTTCCCCACGTTGGGGCATCATTAATAATTATTTATTTTACATTTGTGAGAGACTGGTGCCCGAAAAAGGCATAAAATACCTGTGCTACGTACGGGTCATCAGTGTCCCGGACTGTCCCGGAGTGCCTCCACTCTATGTTGCCCATCTGGCTCAGAGACTCTATGGGATCCCGGAGGACTCACAAAACCAGCTTTCAGATGATTTTATTGAAGTAAGTTTTCTTGATGTTTAGAGTAGCGGAAATGATAGAAGAGTTCCGAGGGATAGTAAGGAGATTTATATTTGCAAATAAATAAATAAAATTCCGCACATTAAAAAAAAAGACAATCAGCAATACTTATATGAGGAGTTTTTGCCAGGTTTCTAGATAAAATATCAGGTACTCCAATATATTAGGTTCTTTTAGTATATTTACAAGATAACTTATGTTACATGTTATTAGGTACCTAGTTTACTTAGGTACAAGTAATTACGTAGCTTACTTAGGTGTTGCAGTTTATAAGTACGTACCTACTAAGGTATCTACGTAAGCAATGTTGTTAGTGTTGTGTTGTTACGCCCAATACTACGTCTCATACTTCGGAATGTAAACAGAGAAAAACGTAAACAATAACAAGACATTTATTATGCGCCAATAAACAGGAAGGAGCTATACCTACCTACTCCTATTTTTAGGGTTCCGTAGCCAAAGGGTAAAACGGGACCCTATTACTAAGGCTCCGCTGTCTGTTTGTCTGTCTGTCTGTCTGTCCGTCTGTCGCCAGGCTGTATCTCACGAACCGTGATAGCTAGACAGTTGAAATTTTCACAGATGATGTATTTCTGTTGCCGCTATAACAACAAATACAAAATAACAGAATAAAATAAATATTTACATTTAGATAATGGTACGGAACCCTTCGTGCGCGAGTCCGACTCGCACTTGGCCGGTTTTATTTTACTATTGATGGTATAACACATAATACAATACTTTTTTCTACTATCCAACAACAACCATCTCTTACCAAGTGTGGAAATAAAAGAAACTCATCGACCGAATTTCAGTCAAGGTCTCAACAGAGGCTAGCCAACTACGCAGAAGTTATTATTATGGTGTCTCATCCCTTACTTCCATAGTCCGATGACACAGTAGTCCCAGTCTCACACTGCCGGAGAGCTCCGAAACGCAGGACCGACTAAAACTCTGGGCTGGCACAGAGAATTTCTTGTAGAAAAACTCGTAAACCATTTCTTGTTTGTATGACCCGGAATCCACAGCCTTTTATGCTAGTTAGTGTCGTAAAATAAATTGCCAGAGTAATCAATCAGCATATTGACAAATTAATATGATCACGGCATTATTTATATATTTTACACGGCATAGATAATAGGATACCGAAAAACGTAAAACGGATAAATTCAATCCAATAATAATTACGCATAATTATGACTCCCTGATATATTCTAATGAGTAAAATAATAAAAATAAACTATACCATAATACTTAAAATTATACTAGGTACATTAATAATAATAAACAATTTTAAGCATGTAAAGAAGTAAGCAATATTAAATATACTTAAATAAATAAATAAATGGATACACTTGTATATAAAATATTAATAAAATAAGTGAACGAATGGAAATATGAATACATAGGAAATAGGATATAAATAATTCCTAACTTAATATCAAGAAAAAATTGTAAAGAGCTCCTCTCTCTACCTATTTAAAAATTTGCTGTGCCCGACAGGGTCCATAATTGTTTCTATTTTTATTTTATTTACCACCTATATTTTGTACATTATGGATTGCAATAAACGATTTGATTTGATTTGTCTGGCGATTCACGGAATATAGGTACTGCGAAAGAAACACTTTCGCATTTAAAGAAGCAACGTGTTTGCAGAGAATATACATTTGCTATAATAAAATTGTAAGTTTAAGCCGATACAAGCTCAATATAGCTTCAATAGTTGAGATCACAAAAAGATTTTAAGAATTGTACACCCACTAAACTTATCCTTAACTTGGTCTTTGAGCATGATGAGAAAGTGGTTCAACACTGTATCTCAGACCAAATAAAAACCCAAGAAAGAGCGCTGTCAACAGTGACGTGAGGCCGGTTTCGTAAACATGTGTGCATATTTTGGTGTAGTTTGATTGTAAATGTGTGCGTGTGAGCGTGTATGAACAGAGCGGTGGTGTAGTTTTGGAATGCTTCACTGTATTGTTCGCAGCGCCCTGTCTTGATTTTTTATTTGGTCTGAGCATTGTATCAAATTATTTATTTTTATGTAGGTTGCTTTCTATGGGGCCAAGCTGGTTTTAACAAATATATCACTGTCACAAGATGTAGAATTCATTTCCTAATTAAACCTATCACAAACAAAATCGAATCATTTGCATTTGCTGTAAAATAAATAAAAAGTACAATGGGTGCTGCAAGGTAACATATTGGGTCCTTATCAGTTCATGAAATAAATAACTACATGCTGTTAATTATTTGTAATCATTTATTGTGAATGATGCCTAAGTTATTAATACCGAATGAAAATGATGGGGATATTAACAAAACCTGAATATATTTATTTATTTATATTAAATTAACAAGGGCTCAATATGTTAGTAACAATATTTATTATCAACTATGTTAGTAAACTTAACCTACACAACACACCTAACCTAACAGGGCAGCCTGTAGTATGAGAATCCTTGCTACATTCTCAACACCGATGTGGAGAGCTTGCAGCAGCGATTCACACACAAGCATTCCAGACTGCTCGTGAAACACTTCAGAATAATGTAACATTATTAAGTACTAGCTTCCGTCCGCGGCTTCGCCCGCGTGGTATGTCGATAAAAAGCCTTAGCCTATGTCCTTTTCCAGGTCAAGGTCTACCCCTGTCCCAAATTTCATCCAAATCCGTTCAGCCGTTTTAGCGTGAAAGCATAACAAACAAATAAACAAACTCACTTTCGCATTTATAATATTAGTTAGGATAGCAATTTAAACTATTTTAGCGTAGCTATTTCTTAATTACAACTTTTACAACATCGTGATAAATAATTTCAAGTGATTTATTTCAATTTCAGTGTCTAATTAATTCTCGCAGGCAACAACATCTTTTCCGATGTTGGTCTCATCCCTTACTTTCTAATTATCCAAATTATCTTTTCTGCTTCCAAGACATTTGCAGGCAAGGCGGGCAGGGAGAAGAAATTCAATATTATTCAAAGTAGGTTTAATATCTCACAAAAATAACAATTGTTAATTCATTTATTAAATAATTATAATTAACAAGGCATGTGCCCGATGGGATATACCATCTGCAAAAATTACGAACTTTTATCCCATATTTAACCCGTTTAGGAAGTAAATTAAAAAAAAAACCTTCCATGGTGTTCACTTTTGCTATATTTCATGCTCTAGAGCCAGCGGTTTACCTACTCTGTTTAAGATTTTTATATTATAATTCATTACCTAATAAGTAATCAACATTGGTATCTTACTTGCATAACTATCTTATAGTTTTGCGAAGAGCTTACATTTCCTTTCTTCGATATTACCTACCTACTCATTAATTATACCTATGTGTATCATAAACTAGGTTTATGAACCGTATATTTGTGACATAAGTAAAGTTAAGCAATATTCTTTAACAAGTTTTGTTTCGACGCCGCATGTGTTTTTTCGTCGTTGACGATAGATACGACGTCATGGTCAAGTTTCTTCAATTGCAGCTTCAGCATGTGATCTTCGCAGAAACTCGTGATTCTAAGACAGGCTTCGCGCAGAATATCTTCAGGCACGGTGAGCACGATCCGCATGAAATTTGGATAGTTGAAACACTGAAATTTCAAAAAGTAGGTATATTTTTATATAAGTCAGTAGGCTTTAGGTGTAAAAATTATTTTAATTAGGTAACCGTTTGTTAACAAATAATGCTTTATAATAACACTTTATGAAATGACTAGCTGCGCCCCACGGTTTCACACGTCTCGATCCCGTGGGAATTTCGGGATAAAAAGTATCCTATGTGTTAATCCAGGTTATAAACAATCTGTTTGCCGATTTTCATCCAAATCCATCCAGCCGTTTTTGCGTGATTGAGTAACAAACATCCAAACACACAAACTTTCACATTTATAATATTAGTAGGATAGTAGGATTTGCTTTAATCAACTGACGACAGATACGAGGGTTAAAGACTCTCTTTATCTCCAATGAAGTCAATAAATTACTTGAAGCTATTAATAGAATATGGGTTTTGCAAAAGCACGTTAGCAGTCATAAAATAACGTACCTTTCCAGGAATACAAAGGACAGATTGCTCGTTACACATCTGAGAAATAAATTGCAACTCGTTGTCGAATTCAGGGAAAAGTGAGGTTTTGATCTCAATCATCATGTACATGGACCCTTGTGGCATGATCGGGCGCAGTCCCGGGGCTTTCAGCAATTCCGTGTAAGCTAGTTTAGCTTGACTCTGAAACATACAAATTATTTGGTTACATACATATTTTCAATTTCATAAAGCCATCCATAGCCATAGTACTATTCTTGACAAGCCTGTTCCTGGTAAGTCTTGCTTTTAAATTGTATTGAATGTATAAATGTATATTTATGTACAATTGTATGTCCATTATGTAAAATACTGGTATTCAGCTGCATCCGGTTAGACTGGAAGCCGACCCCAACACAGTTGGGAAAAGGCTAGGCAGATTATGATGATGTATGTCCATTATGTGACTTGCTAGAATATTAAGGATCTCTCTTAACTGTTAAAGCCACAAGTCTGATTTTCATCAGTGTTTTTTTTTCTATTAAAACCAAGATATTTTTGTGGTATCTCAATTTCATAAGCAATTAAGTAGAGGTACCTAGTGTAAGAAAATTTGTGCTACAAATCTCACCTCAATGAAAAGAAGTGTCTCGTCGAAGAAACTTTGCGGAGTTTCTTTAAGAATTCTCGGTAAAGCCTTCTGCATTAATGTGTTTGGTCCCAAAATCCGAGTCGACATACTTAACAATCCACTCCGAATCTCTTTTCCTAAAATATTCTGACGGTCGTGTATGATCACCCATCCCAGTCGCCAGCCAGGCACCAAAAATCTTTTCGTGACTCCGCTACAAGTCAAAACTGGAACATCTTTAGATAGAGACGATAACGCAGTGAATTCGTGATCGGAGAAAACGAAGTGTTCGTAAATTTCGTCTGCAATTATCGGCACGCGATTTCTCGATGCCACATCAATTATGTCTTTCAGGTGTTCGCTGGTATATACCGAGCCGCACGGGTTAGAAGGATTGTTAACGACGATCGCTGCTGTGTTTTCGTCTATTTGACTCTCAAGGCTCACCAGATCCACTTGCCAGTTCTTGTCAGGCTAAAAAACCAGAGACATTCGTGTAATCCATGCATATCGTTTTACGGCCAAAACCGTATCTAATCGTAATCGTACCTATCGTTAGTTTAGATGATTCTGAACCCTACTCGGTGGGCGGTACCGATAAAAAACGTCACAGTTTTAAGGGAGCCCATTTCTGTTATGTTAAAAAAATTGGCGGAAGGTTTCATCACAATATGTTTGATAATAAAAATGTAGGTACAATTACGTAAAAAGGTAGGTTTCGTAATTTTATTCCGAAAAAGTTTGTTTGTAAATCACGTCGTATTATAAATCACTTGGAATATCTAAAAAGTTAGTCGGAGATTTGAGAAAAAGTAAGAAACTAATAGGTATCATATTGTTGAAGGTACCTAGGTAATTTACCATCCATGCCAGGCCATTTACCATCGCGGCATCGGGCCTATTAGATGATGAACAGTAAAACTCACCAATAAGTCATAAAATTTAATAACGATCCCCAGTCCCTCTCCAAGAGTTTTGTGGATCAAGTAACCAGGTCGGGGGATCAGGACATTCTGTCCCGCGTCAGCGATGACGCTGAGGGCGAGGTCAATGGCATGGGAGCACCCGCTGCAGAGTATCACGTCGTCGGCCGTCACCGTCCCCTGGTGAGCGCTGTACTCCGCCACCGCCTGTCTCGCGTCGTGGTGACCAATCGTAGGACCATAGTTCCGACTTTCGTTTAGTTTAGCTGTGTCACATATAGCGTCTATAATATTTTCAGAAGGTTGTAGATTTCCGAAGGCTGTGGGGTCGCCTGAAATTTAAACATATTTTATGTCAATATTATGTGATTTATTAAAATATTGACAGAAAGAATAGTGATTTTGGCAGTGGCGTGGCTTACATTGCGTTGGTCTAGTAAATTAAGAATTTAAAATCTTATTAAAAAATAAAAATAAAAGAACGACCAAGTCTAACGTACGTTCCCGATACTGACGCGTTCGTTTTGAACAAAAAATAATTCATTATAGTGGCATCAGTGGACCAAACACTACTCAGAAAGAAAAAACAATACAAATACAGGAAAATGAACGTACCTAGGTAGGTAAATCAGTCATTGAAATAGAACATAGACTGTCGAGTTTAAATTCTCTTCGGGGGTTCGGTCATTAATAGTTTTTTTTTGTAGTGTTTTTACAATATTATAATTATTGCCAGACTTGTTAACTACCTTACTATGGTCGCTGTCTCATAATTTAAATGTGTCTTGAATAGTAAACAAAATTTTGCAAATAAACACGTTTATCGTGTTTTTAAATGAAGGTGGATAGCGATACCATAACATATTCAAAAAAATTACTATTCGGCGATGAAGCTAAGATTGCTACAATTCTCTATTGAGCCAGTACTCTTTTAAAGTTCCTACAAACAATCACTGGTGGTACCTATTCTGTTAAAATCTCACCGAAAAACTTAGGTGAAGTGAGCTTATAGTGAGTTGTCACTCCTCCTGCATTGCTAGCTGTAACTATCTCACCGTGAAAACTTAGGGGAAGTGATCGTGGAGTGAGCTGTCATTGTCATCGATACCTACAGATGCGAAGGCAGTGACAGTTCACTTCAAGCTCACTTCACCTAAGTTTTCACGGTGATATTTTTACAGAATAGCACAACTGACGCTAGGGATTGACAGCTCACTTCACCTAAGTTTTCACGGTGAGGTGTCTATAGAATAGACTGGCTGTTCCACTGTTTATTCTGTAGGTACCTACAGAGGCACTAATTCCATGGTAAACTCTTATTTAATTTAAATAAAAGAAACATTAAAACCCATATTAAAAGTAGGTACCTACACTTTGTTAACATGCATAATTAATACAAATTTGAGTACCCAAGATAAGAATCCTTGGAAACATGGTGGTCCTGCTCCATAGGACAATCTAGATAAAATTAAACTGGTTGTTAATTTAATAGTATATAATTTAATAGTATACAATTTATGCCTAATAAAGGTAAGTAGGTAATTTAAATTCTGTATCACCTGGAGGTGATAAAGAATTTAATTACAATACTTACTTTTCCTATTTTAGGAGTGGTTGTGTGGTAGATGGGTAGTCTGTGGCCTGATAGCCTGCTGTGCTGCTAATGGTATGTTTCCGATTGAGTAAGTATGTACCTACGTTTGTGCTTTTGACCTGATGATTTAAGTCAGTATTTAATTCACCATCATCATTTCAGCCGAAAGACGTCCACGCCGAATATAGGCCTCCCCCAAGCACCGCAACTTCGATCGAGTCTGTGCTTCTCGCATCCAGCGGATTCCTGCAGCCTTTACAGGGATATATTCAGTCTTTAAAACTCCTATGAATAATAAAAGTAAAACCTAGCAAGCCGACATAACTAGATATCGCAGTATGTACCTATAGGTAACGTACCTACCTAATATAAGTGCTTAGGAAGGTACCTAAGTAACTTAGGTACCATGTAGGTAAGTAGGATGACACTTAAGCCGGCGCCAGACACAGTCACATATTTGAACACTTTTTGGAACACTTGTGAGGTACGGTTATAATTATGTGATCAACTTTGAACAAATACTGAAAAACCCGTGCCTCACAAGTGTTCAAATCATGTTGCTGTGTCTGGCGCCGGCTTTAGGCTAAGTGCCATCCTTACTTGTACTAACTTATACAGTTCGAGACGAAAGTGGTGTGTCTGAACATGATCTAGGTAAGTCCGAATAAAATGTCACGTTTTGCGTCGAATAGAAGATTGAACACAACATAAGGTCACCAAAAGTATTATTATAAAATAAAACTCGTTCCACACGTGATATGGACAAGACAACTACTCCAATTCAAAATTGTCACGTGTAGGTGAAGCCGCGGCAATATAGATAACTAGTCTACGCTAATAAGTATTATTAGAAAAAGAAAAGAGATGTAAATTTTTTTTTGTAATTAATAAAATCAAAAACTACAGGACCGATTTTAAAAATTCTTTCACCAGTACCTACAATGCTGAATAAAATAGGCTATAACTTATAAAGATATCACACGAGCGAAGCCGCTGGCGGGAACTAGTCTAAAATAAAATATCCTAATTTTTACCCGACTGCCCCAGAAGGAGTGTAATGTTTTTCGAGAGTATGTATGTATGTATGTACGTTTGTTTGTATGTATGTATGTCTATTTCTTTGGCACGTTCTGTAGCTTAAACGGCGTGATCGATTTTAAAATACGACTTGTCGTTAGGTTCGTCTTAATTGTGGGAGTGACATAAGCTATATTTTTTTTATATATTTCATCTGCAAACAAAAAAAAAGGGGAGGGGAAGTTTTAAAAAATATATATTATTACAATATTGATTTCAAATAAAAGCTAGTAATGAGTTAATAAACAAATTATTTTAAAAACAAAAAACCCGCCAGCAAAACCAATGCATAACTTAAAAGAGAAAAACAAGCATTATAATCTGTAGAATTTTGGTATAACAGGCGGGGAACAAACAAAAGTTACACCATTTTACAGGTTATTGGTTTGTTCCCCGCCTGTTATTATGGGAAGGAGTAAGACGCTTTTAACCGACTTCTTCAAAAAGGAGGACTATGTTACTCGATTGCTCCGCCAATTATGAATTGATATTGATGATTATTTTTTTGTTTGGTAGGTCATGCTTCAGAGGTGGTCCTATATAAATGTTATTGACTTCGCTTGCGTAGTTTTTGAGTTTCGTATTTTTTCCCACTTAGTGTATGTAGATATTGTTTGACTCCGTCACTGTTATTTACATGGCAGGTAGTGGTATTCGAATTTGTGTGGGGTAGGGACCACAACTAAAAAGTGAAAAATAAAAACGTTTTGCAAAAAAAAACAACTGACTCCCAAAAAACACACAACGAAAGTAAAAAATAACTTTAATTTCGGAAGTCGGTGTCTTTGCTGTTCAATTTTCGGGTTTCGCCATCGACTAACCGCGCGGAGTAATCGCGTAACATACCTATATACAAAAAAAAAACATACAGACAAAATGAGAACCTCCTCCTTTTTGAAGAAGTCGGTTAAAAAAACAACCGACTTCCAAAAAACACACAAAAAAACTTTTTTGAGTTTTTTTTGGAAGTCGGTTGTTTTGTAGTTAGATACTTATTCAAACAGTTTTTATAAGTAGGTACCTACCTAGATGGGTAACTATCCTTTCTATTGATTTTTATTACAAAACAATTGTAACTACATAGCAAT
This sequence comes from Lithophane ornitopus, assembly GCA_948473465.1. NCBI lineage: Eukaryota > Metazoa > Arthropoda > Insecta > Lepidoptera > Noctuidae > Lithophane > Lithophane ornitopus. The sequence continues at coordinate 12,186,721 of OX419617.1, read as the reverse complement.
GAAACTACAGCAGAGGCATGTACGTAGGTATGTACCTTCGATTAGGTAGGTGCATAGGTACCTAGATTTAACTTTCTACTGAGACTACTGTGGGCGGATTTCACCAATGTGAAATGAAATGAAATGTAACTGACTGAACGCGATTGACACATAAGTGTCAGTCTCATTATTTTCTGTGGAATAATACACTGACAGCTCTTGAACGCGTTTTAGATGCTGATCACGTTCAGGTTCATTGGTGAAATCCGCCCTGAGACTTGTTTTGATCCATTTGACACTTGACTTTCATCAGATTCAAATGTTATGACTAAAATTATAATTTCTGGTATACCTCCATTCCGCATGTATCCAAATGTCTACAAAACCTGAATTCTCGGTAGAATTTTATTTGCATTTAAAAATAATTCGCGAACTATTTTTAAATGCGAATAAAATTGTACCAAGAATCGCACTGGTCGCGTGATCAACACCGACTAAGTAATAAAAATCAAGATGTATGTGTAATAAAAGCGGGTCTATGTAGATTGCTCGAGGGGCTCGTGGCTAAATGGCTAAATAATAACAGCCGCACGGCTCTATGGAAGGTTCAGCTACGCTTGCTGCGGTCGGTTCGGGGATGGGTCACTATAAATTAAGTAGGTATATACCTACATATAGAGACGTCTCCGTGCCTCGGAAAACATGTTAAGGCGTTGATCCCGGCTTTCGTAAATCTTTGATAGTCGACACGGGTAGTCGGAAGCCCATAAGTGTGACAACCAGTCTTAACCAAGGGTTACCGTATTATCCAGTAAATGGGTTGTTGAGGTCAGATAGGCAGTGACTTGATATTCAATATATTACATGGAGCGGGCTGCTTCCGGATGGGCGGGTAATATTAAGATAATAGTTGGGAAAAGCCTAGGCAAATTGATTGCTAATTTCGCGCCACTCAGTAATAGGCGAAAATGTAAAAGGGTTACTTACAACGAATGCATAGGCATTATATCGAATGCAAAAATTATTATAAAGCCTTTCGTTATCGAAGTCCACTGCAATAGCCAGGAGTTACCATCGTTAATTCGATAAAACGACATCCATCCAACACCATCCATCCCTCACCAACATCCATGCAATACAGTATACTTATTACCACTGCGTTGTCTAATTTGTCTCTAGTTTCCATGTCATCACAGATCTAGCTAATAATAATGTAGTATAGGTAGGTACCATATACTGTCTATAATCATAATTATTTCATGCTTACCTACTCTGTAAATATCGTTGATAGCCGCCGATAGTACCGCTGTGAATTTCCAGTCAACAGAATAGATGCTGATGAACTGTTCTGGTACTAGGCAGGTTCTCTGTAACTTCTACAACTTAGTACCAACCTATCCACCTAATTGCGCTGACGACATCGTCGACATTGTTACATCACATTATAAAAACTATAAAAAGTGTCTGCATTGTTTGCAAGGGTTCCCTATGTTCCGAAATAAATACCTATGACTAAAATATATTTTCACTGAAACTTTATCAATAGGTTCGAAAGACTCGAAAGCGTTGACGTTGTAAATGCTTTCAAAATAACTTTTGTAATATTTCGGTAAAACAATTAATCGGCCAATCAATTATGAACGATCGGGATTCTAAGCTTTGATGCATCGGTAAAACAAATCATCAAGTATAAGTTTTCGGGCTTCTATCATTTTGCCTTTCGTCATTCGGTATAAATAACATGGGGATCCCCGTCTATATCATGAGTAGCTTTTCATTTTCTTTAATATTTAGCGCTCTTTGATCGATTTCTACTTATTATTAGGTACCTACTTACTTAAAGAAAAGCCTCAAACCAAAACAACACAGTGGAGAACCTATATTTCTTACAATAAAGACTCACTTCATTTGACCACATTAGGCATTCTATTTGACCCTAAGAAAAATCAAATCAGTCGACAACACAATAATGATTTTCAATATCGAACTAAAGCAATCATGCAAAATGAGATAAGTGTTGTATTATAATCAATCAATGCTAAGTACTACTTAATCGCTCTATCAATTATCTGAAAGAGTAAAGCCGACCCTGACCGCAGGTCGTGACAATACTAAGTCCATAAGTTGAATAAGGTACGAGTTTAATAGGTCATTTTTTGCTCCGATCGATGTCATTAAATAAGCATAGGAATCATCAAAATTCCATCACAGAATTCGATGAACAATATCAATGTGATGTATTAGCGTATTCCCAGATCACTTTAAAGCTTCCGACACTGTAATTGTTTACCTAACAGACTTTTCAACACACTTGCTCGTAAAGTGGCTCTTATTGAACCGCTTTTAGGTTCATAATGCAGTGTATTATGGAAGCGTTATTTTTACTTTATATTATCGCACTAGTGCGGTAATGTGCGCCACAGATTACTATTTACTAGTCGGAGTAATGGCATGGCAGTACGGAATTAGTGAGTACGATCATGGCAGCATGGAATTTGTATCCAATAGAAATTGTAATAGCAAGTTGTGATAACAAGCGTTTATAAAAAAAAAAGAACCATAAGCAAACCAGTGGCGTTTAGTTATGGTAAAATAAAATCCCATGCATGCCCATGAGATTTTTTTTACAATAACTCCGCGCGCTGGCCTGCCCGTGTGCCTCCGCGTTCGCGCGGAATAAAACTCTATCTATACTATTAAATAAGGGTTTATATCGTCTGTGGAAATTTCAGTCTATACTGTTCACTACCCTAATATCTATAAAAATGTATAACCACATTCCTAAAGTAATAACAGAACTCCCGTTTCATAATTACAAAAAAAAAACGAAAACTTGGCTTCTCCAACATATTTTTTATACAATAAAAGATTTTTTTGATTTTAAGGATAAATACATATTTAATTTGTTTAGTTTTATAATTCAAATAGATTAATAGAGTATATTTATGTCTATACTTAGCTTTTATTGTTTATTAGAATATAAGTAATACCAATGTAAGTGAGATTACATACATACCTACCTATTGTAAATATTCGTATGCCGCTTTTAGTGGCGGATGTGTTCGGACTATCATTTTATCATCCATCTTTGTACATACCACAACCTACGAATAAATGTCTTTGTCTTTGTCTTTGTCTAACCCCATTTGCGTATTATGTACTTATTATTAAAATTATTATATTTTTATATAGGATGTTCAGCGGTATTACCAGTTCAGTATTTACACCCGCTCGCGCATCGCTAGCGGAAAAAACAAAACCAGCCGCCATTTTCCATAAATATTAGGTCTTTACCTATGAAATTGCCGTTCTGCAGTACTGGCCATTTCAAATCAAAATAATTTTTGTTTGGCTAAGAATTCTAATTTCAAATTAATTTTATTTTAAAAACATGGTTTTTTTTTTCCAAAAGTAGTCATTTCTTTATTGATTAGTGTTACATTTTCATCGCATTTCAATCTTTTTCGTCATCATGGATACGTTAAAAATTCGAGTAATTATGGAATATGAGTACCGTCGTGGCAGCAACGCGGCACAAGCGGCACGCAACATCAACGACGTTTACGGAGCTAACACTACAAACCAACGCACCACCTGTTATTGGTTTGCTCGCTTCCGTTCTGGAAATTTCGACCTGAAAAATGAACCTCGCGGTCGTCCGAAGACTTTGGTCGACAATGACGAATTAAAGGCGATTGTGGAAGCTGATGATACACAATCTACGGCTGAATTAGCAGCAGCTTTCGACGTTAGCGTCAAAACAATATTGGTCCATTTGCGTCAAATTGGCAAGGTAAAAAAGCTTGACAAATGGGTGCCCCACGAACTCAATGATCGCCAGCGCGAAGTACGCGTCGAGACGTGCCTTGCACTGCTCAACAGACACACAAATGAAGGAATTTTGAACCGCATTGTTACCTGCGATGAAAAATGGATTCTGTTTGATAACCGCAAGCGCTCAGCAAGTTGGTTGGATCCTGGTTCAGCACCTAAACAATGCCCTAAACGAAAACTTACCCCTAGAAAAGTGATGGTCACTGTTTGGTGGTCTAGCGCCGGTGTGATTCATCACAGCTTCTTACCAAACGGGGTGAGCATTACTGCAGATGTGTACTGTGAAGAACTGAACACAATGATGGAGAAGCTGGCGCATCTCCAACCAGCATTGGTCAATCGCTCATCTCCGCTGCTCCTGCACGACAACGCGCGACCTCATACTGCACAGCAGACGGTCTCCAAGTTGCAAGAACTGGGGTTGGAAGCTCTCCGTCATCCGCCCTACTCACCAGACCTTGCGCCTACAGACTACTACTTTTTCCAGAATTTGGATAACTTCTTGGCGGGAAAAAAATTCAATACCCGAGAGGCAGTACAAAATGCCTTTGAAGAATTTGTTGCCTCCCGTCCAGCTGATTTCTTTAAGAAGGGCATCAATAAACTGCCACTGCGATGGCAAAGATGCATTGATTGCATGGGTGATTACTTCGATTAATACAAATAAAAAATTCATGAAAAAAATTTTTTCATACAAAACGGCAATTTCATAGGTAAAGACCTATTACTTATTTGTTAACTTTTTTGTTGTGTGGTTAAAATTTATAGTATTAAAAATGTCGCGTTCACGTAGGGGAGAAGAGTGTAAATAATAATAAATAGATTTGACTTCGTCATGGTACGTTTATTTATAGTTGCTGCAGCTGTCTAACGGTTTTGCCAGTGCCTTTATTTACACCTATGGAAAAACTAAACAGCGAGCGCGCCATTTTCCATAAATATTTATTTATTATCGTTTTCGTTGTGTGGATTATTAATATCAAAAATACAAAAGTATTGTCACCAACCAACATAGAAGTTTTTAAAAGAAACTCCGGATAGTCAGTATCTGGTAACAAAGGTCAGTTAAACTTTATAAATTTATCATCTCTATAGTTACCTACGTTATTGTAGCAAAAGTTCTTACAACAAGTCTGTTTGTTTCCTCGCAAGTGTGTTGAAAAACTTCGTATGAAATGCGTGTGCATTGATTATTACACTCTCGGCTACCTTATCGCAATACCGAGCAATACCGCCTCGACTGTAATATCCAAAAGAGCACACTCGTATCACAATGTACTATTACGGCATTTGTCATAAATAGGTATATAAAGTTCCTGTCTGACCAAACTCCTGGGACAATTAACGAATTATTCGACTTTGGCGTTCCTCAAGGTAGTATTCTTGGTCTTCTCCTTTTTGTAAAACTACATTTGTGTGCGATGGCACAGTGTTACTCAGGGTCCCAGATTGAAAAAGGATGGATAGAAAGACTGCTGTCAATAATAATGAGTACCTATGGGTTTCTCAGCACTTTGTAAAAGGTTTTGAGCTATTTTAACACAACTTGGAGGACGCTGTAAAAAGAGTCTTGACAAGTTGAATGATCCCGAATTTCTCCCAATCGAAGTTCTACTCAGTACCTAAGCTTATTTGGGTATCCTACCAAATGCCCGACTGCAATTACAGAAAACGCCGGCATCACCGGAATCTAGTAAGGTAGGTGTATACCTACTAATGAAAACTCGCTTGCACATAAAGACCAAAAACGTGCTTAACCCCATTATAATATAGGAAGGCTGCTCAAAATTCTAACGTAATGATTTAAATTAAAATTAAAACGACACGGAAGGCTGGCATGTAACAAATTATCAGGAAATAGACATACCTACTTAATTAGCGCATACGCGAAAATCTATAGGTAGGTACTTACTTATAATAAAATCGTAAACTTTCCGTACAGGTAATTTTTGCAAAAAAGGTACTGGATGACGCGAGAAATAAGTACCTACCAGAGAAATAAGTCTAGAACTTATACCGACAAATAGACAAAAATGTCAAAAAAAAATTTTTTGTAATTTTTATCTATTTGTCATTTGTACGCGCATCACGTAAAAGCCACTCATTGGAGTCAACATCAAATTACGGAAAGATATCGGAAGTCGGTGGCAAAAAACGAAAATTGAAAACTAAAGACCCCGATTTCCTAAAGTTATTTTTCACTTTTTAGTGTATTTTTTTTAAGTTGGTCGGTTGTTCTTTTTTTGTAAAAAGTGTTTATTTTATCCCTTTAGGTACAAGACGGTAAGTATTCTGTTCACGACACATTGTGCACAGTTTCTGAGCAGTAACCTAACAAAAAGTGCATGCATGAATTCATAATAGGATTTCAATCATTAGTAGGTACTTATATGCTTCTAATTTAGCTCTAGGATTTGGATGAATTAGCTCATAGGATAGATACTTTTTATTCCGGTAGTTCGTTTCCGTGGGATAATATTACGCAAACCTAATTGTAGGGCGCTACACCGCACCGCATTGAAAGGACAGGACACCGTCTGTCGGGTCACCTAGTACCTATCCTTACTATAATATTATAAACGCGAAAGTGAGTTTGTTTGTTCCGCTTTCACGCTAAAACGGCTGAACGGATTTGGATGAAATTTCGCACATGGGTAGACCTTGACCTGGAGAAGGACATAGGATACGTTTTATTCCGATAATCCACGGGATCGAGACTTATTTGGGTGAAACCGCGGGGTGCAGCTAGTTATTAATAAATCAAGAGCATTGATTCTCCTGGCAATTTTAAATCATTCACAAAATATTAAGTGCCTGCCTACCAACTTAATTAACACAACAAATTATTCAGTAGGTACCTACATCAGCTAACTTTGAATTAATCAACCAAACCTTCTGTTTACCCTTTCAGGGCCTGGGTCAAAGTTGTGAATAATTATAGTACTTAGAATTATTAGCAACTTTTAATGTGGGACTACCTACCTACACCTACACAGACGTGAACGTTTGCCACTGGATAAAGTGTAAAAAAAAACAAGTTTCACTCACCTACTGATAGTGGGATGTATGATTTATTCGGATTCGGCTTTATTTGAAGAGTTTCAATGATTTCTCTTATAGGATTAAACGTATTGCGGGCTAATGAAGAAGCTCGCACGTCCCATTCCTTACGGTCCCGTAATCGACACGACATCTTCTTAAAAGATCGAGACTATAATGACGATCATTTATCTTTACACCTCATTTAAGTACGGCTATGGTTCGCTAATCTAGAAAGGCTAATTAGACATACCTACTTAATTAGCGCACACGCGGAAATCTATAGGTAGGTACTTACTTATAATAAAATCGTAAACTTTCCGTACAGGTAATTTTTGCAAAAAGGGTACTGGATGACGTGAGAAATAAGTACCTACCAGAGAAATAAGTACCTATAGAACTTATACCGACAAATAGACAAAAATGTCAAAAAAGATTTTTTTGGAATTTTTATCTATTTGTCATTTGTACGCGCATCACGTAAAAGCCACTCATTGGAGTCAACATCAAATTACGGAAAGATATCGGAAGTCGGTGGCAAAAAACGAAAATTGAAAACTAAAGACACCGATTTTCTAAAGTTATTTTTCACTTTTTAGTGTATTTTTTGGAAGTCGGTCGGTTGTTCTTTTTTTGTAAAAAGTGTTTATTTTATCCCTTTAGATACAAGACGGTAAGTATTCTGTTCACGACACATTGTGCACAGTTTCTGAGCAGTAACCTAACAAAAAGTGCATGCATGAATTCATAATAGGATTTCAATCATTAGTAGGTACTTATACCTATGCTTCTAATTTAGCTCTAGGATTTGGATGAATTAGCTCATAGGATAGATACTTTTTATCCCGGTAGTTCGTTTCCGTGGGATAATATTACGCAAATCTAATTGTCGGGCGCTACACCGCACCGCATTGAAAGGAGAGGACAACGTCTGTCGGGTCACCTAGTACCCATCCTAACTATAATATTATAAACGCGAAAGTGAGTTTGTTTGTTCCGCTTTCACGTTAAAACGGCTGAACGGATTTGGATGAAATTTCGCACATGGGTAGACCTTGACCTGGAGAAGGACATAGGATACGTTTTATCCCGATATTCCATGGGATCGAGACTTATTTGGGTGAAACCGCGGGGAGCAGCTAGTTATTAATAAATCAAGAGCATTGATTCTCCTGGCAATTTTAAATCATTCACAAAATATTAAGTGCCTGCCTACCAACTTAATTAACACAACAAATTATTCAGTAGGTACCTACATCAGCTAACTTTGAATTAATCAACCAAACCTTCTGTTTACCCTTTCAGGGCCTGGGTCAAAGTTGTGAATAATTATAGTACTTAGAATTATTAGCAACTTTTAATGTGGGACTACCTACCTACACCTATACAGACGTGAACGTTTGCCACTGAATAAAGTGTAAAAAAAAAACAAGTTTCACTCACCTACTGATAGTGGGATGTATGATTTATTCGGATTCGGCTTTATTTGAAGAGTTTCAATGATTTCTCTTATAGGATTAAACGTATTGCGGGCTAATGAAGAAGCTCGCACGTCCCATTCCTTACGGTCCCGTAATCGACACGACATCTTCTTAAAAGATCGAGACTATAATGACGATCATTTATCTTTACACCTCATTTAAGTACGGCTATGATTCGCTAATCTAGAAATGCAAATTAGCCGATAATTAATGAAACAATTTTGAGCACGATTCTTCTATAAAAATCGTATTATCTCATTTTAGGGTTCCTTTGTAAAAAGTAATGTGGGTTTATCTTTAAAAACCACCTAATCTTGTATTCGTTCACTGACAGACTACGCACACAGCGTTGTCAGACGTCCCGATTTTGGCGGAACATTCCGATTTTTTACCCAAAATTAAATGTCCCACGCGGGTTATGCTTAGCCTGGTTTTCGGGGAATACTTAACCTTCACAGAAATATACAAATAAGTAATTCGTAAGTAACTGCCTTACAAGGTAAACCGGACAGTTATTATTAAACAGTGAAGTAACGTATTTTCATTTAATATTTTCATCATTGTACATTATCTAAACTTATTTTGAAACTCAAAGAAAGCTTAATGAGGAAAAAATAAAAAAAACTACTGATTATTTACGTTTTTAGGGTTCCATACGTCCAAACGAAAAAACAGAACCATTATAGGGATCACGTGTCTGTCTATCTGTCCGTCTGACACAACCAATTTGCTCCGAATCTACTGGACCGATTACAAACATTGAGTGTGTTTTGGTAGGGAATAAACTTATGGATTCGTATCACCGACATGCTCGCGTCGTCGTGCTGTTTATGCCCCTGCCTATAGAAGCGCATCTAATAGGCAATGACGAATAAGCGTCGGGACGCCGGCGCCGTGAGCCTTTACGAATCAGCGGACTGCACTGCTCCCCGTCTCGTCGCGCACATACAACCCGTGCGCATAGCACCTGGCTCGGAACTCAATACTCCCCCCGCTACCCGCGCGGCGCCCCGTCGTCGCCGTGCGGGCAAAGCGAGGGGAGCTCCAAATGTCATTAAGCCAGGTGCCATGATAATGCGCACGGGTTTGTACGTAAGGCGCAGTACAGCGGTCGATTCGAAGTCAATAAACCGGGAGAAGCGCGCCATTTAGCACTATGGCGCAGTACAGCGGTCGATTCGAAGTCAATAAACCGGGAGAAGCGCGCCATTTAGCACTATGGCTCCAGAACTTGAGAGACTGCCAAAATCGCAGAATATACTTGTATTCGGTTTTGGTTTTGTTGATTTTCAAACCAACATTCTCCAGCTTTTGTTGCCATGTCTTCAACCTTACCAGGGTCATCTGTCATACAGTTAATTATAAAAATGTACTCTGTGTAGTTAATGCTCTCTTGCTTTTGTAATCCGGACCGGATTAAGAGGTGTAACTAATATATTCATATTAGGTACAGGGATTATAATACAAGCATGTATATTCATATTAGGATAAATTATTAGGTTACCAGATATTAGTCAAATATTAGGTACGCTAATCTATCACGGTCACCATTTACCGACGAGTGGCGAGGTGGCGACTGGCGACAAGTCGCGACGACCGACGACTGCGATCACTGCGATCACTGAATCACTACGACGACGAATGATCACGAGTGCGACTGAGTGAGATGACCGCCCGGCTCTCTCACTTCTGTCGCACTGTCTAGTAGCTAATCTAATCTAATATAAAAATATTAGTTTAACATTTGTAGTGACCGAAGCTCACAGCGACTCGGTGACTCCATATTTATGTGCACGCACGCAGTGAATGGCAGTGATTGATTATTAATTTGTTTTTGTAAGTATTTATGTTTGGTGGATGTTTTGGTTTGGTCGTGGTTTAATGGTTTTTGTGGTTACTTATTTAGGGAATAAGCATTCGTGAATAATATAATGAATACAATACTTGTTATTTACTTTTATAGACAATCAATTTTATTGTCAGAACTGGTTAGGATTAGAAAATATATCAAAGGGCGCATATATTATAGCAGCTCGCACTGGGCGCATAAAAGGTTAATTACGGCACTGTGTGTAGCTAATAATTAATGAATCAGTTCACTAATATTTGACTTATATGGGTAATAGTTATGGGATCATAATATGCGAAAACTAATATATTCAATAATAGGATTACCTAAAAATGACCCTAATAGAACGTCTCCGGTAGAGCTCCTTCTGGCCTTTAGGGTTGTCCAGTAAGTTAAAATGTGTGTGGACGTTAGATTTTGGAATCGCCAGCAAGTCACTGCGTGTGTACCTAGCATTACATTTTAAAAGCTACTTTTGTTGATATTCTGGGCACACTGTGTGTGGGACTATTATGAGAATAACTAGGTACATGCTCTAAATTTTGACATTGACATTAAAAACATCGATTTTAGCTAGCCTCAACTCAGCTCATCAGCTGTTAATCAACGAAAGGAACCAAAACTCGAAGGCGAGACTGATAATCTTGAACCCCGCAAGTATTACAAAGTCATGAATAAACACAGAACTTTTGTTCGTTTGCTAGATTATTCTAAGTCTGTGAGAATAAAATCGAGATCTCTTACAAATGAATCTACTTCTACCAAATCATCAATCAGCTATTGTGCTGACATCGTAAAGTAATAATTCAACAATATTATGTACTCAGTAGATTAATGACCCGAATTTATAAGACGATGATAAGTTTATCGCATGTTCTGGTACTTTATTTATTTTGCAGATAGACAGCATGACTATGAAAATTTCTTGGCTACTCTTCTCATGACGGAGTCTCTGCGTTCTCCTGCATTTGTGTTGAGAGCATTTAACGTAGAAATAGCTCGAGTACAAGACTTAACATCTGACTCACAGACTGCTGCATTTAGATTAAAATTCTGGCAAGATGCTCTCCAAGCCATTTATAACAAAGATAATGTACAAAAAGCTGTGCCTGGCAATCCCGTAGCACAAGAACTATTTAAGGTGAATAGACTCAATTTATTGTTATAATATAACCAGCAGATTACCTTATATTTTATTTTTCCATTTTTTTAGGTATGCTGCAGTTATGGACTCCAGCGGAGGCATTTGGAAAGACTTATTTCATCAAGAAGTAATATGTTAAAGTCTAGATACTTTAGGACATTAGAAGATATTGAGAAATATGCTGAAGATTCTGTCTCTTCAATATATTACTTACTTTTGAGTGTCGCAGGTGTTAAAGATGTACATGCTGACCATGCTGCATCCCATTTGGGAAAAGCTCAAGGGTTATCGAATATATTGAGGTATGGAGGCACTATACAACATTCTCACTTCAGAGTATGAACATTACATAACATTCACTTTGGTAATCCTTACAAATGACATGTTTCAGGTCTGTCCATGTATCCAGTTACCATAAAATGGTTTCCTTGCCCATGGATGTACTTATGAAGTACAAAATAAGTCAAGAAGATGTTCTAAGATGTATTGACAGTGAGCCTATGAGAAATGTGGCATTTGAAGTTGCCTCCAGGGCAAATAGTCACTTAAACAAGGTAACTAGTTGTGAGAGTGGAGGGTACACCACAAGTTGGGTTTATGGCCAGAGATGTACCATAGTACACCCTTATTTTGCTTTATGTTTCCCATGTAATAATACCCTATTGCCACAGACTCAATGCTACTACTGAGAATTCCCAATAGCATTAATTTAATCACATCAAAAACCTAATCTAATTGGAAGCAAGTTAATTTAATCAATGTGTCATAGCCTTTATTAACTAGAACAATTTTATTAATGTGAGGTTTTGACTGTTTTCAGGCAAGAGAGATTAAAGTTCCTCAACCTACAAAGCAGATATTCTTACCAGCAATAGCTATCCATAAGTACTTAGCTAAACTTGAGAAGAAAAACTTCAACCTCTTTGACAAGTCACTTCTACTTGCTAGTCCTACCTTACCATTCAGTTTGTATTATAATAGAATGTGTAACAGTTATTAGTTTATGACAACCATTATTTCACAGTTGATTCTATGTAGTGAGTGTTTCAATTTAGACTAGTAAATTTTGTACAAATAAATCTGTATTTTTTTTCTAATAACAAAAATTCTGTTAAAATCTAATTTGGAAGTGTGAAGGGGTAGTCAATGAAACAAACTTTGATTATATAGAAATAATTGCACTGTTTACTTTCAAGCTTCTTCATGCAAATAAATATTTAATAACTTTTGAGATTCAAGCAAACTTGTTTGGCAACATGAGTACCTTATCAGTTAAATAGTCACTATTAATATGCCTACAGTTATAATATAGAATATTCATTACTGTGTTGTTTAGTGCAATGTTAGTTTATACATTTGCAACAGAAATAAAAAGTCTAAAAGAATTTCTGCTTAATAATATTATTGATCTTATCATGTAATTTAAAAATGTAGGTTGTTATCAAAAATAGAATTGCATTTTAAAATCATCCAATGCAATTCATATAGGTACCATCTTAACTTTGGTTAGTAATCTTCGAAGATCTTTGGTTATAGACAATTCCATTACTGTGATGTGCAAAATATTAATAATACATAAAATATTACTAAGACTAATGTACTTACTTGCATTTGTGAGTACCTATGAGAATAATAATTTAAGCATCTAAAATTAAACTAACAAGATTGCTTTGTTACATAATCTCCAAAAAAGAGGTTCTAAAAAATAACAATAGTAACATAATACTTTTCCCATTGTCTCTAATGTGTTACATATTTTATAATCATTTCATGGTTGTGAGAAAATAAATACTAGAAAGGTAAGTACTAACCCTGTTGTGCACAAATAAACTGTGCACATAAAAATGCATAACCTTAAAGCTAAATCAAGCTTGTAAACGTAATAAAGCCATTATAATAAAAATATTTCAAAATGAAGTGATTAAATAAACACAGCCAATTAGAATATCATAATGCTAATTTGGAATGTAGAGGTTTATAAGTTAATAGTTCAAAATGCTTGACACTTAAGCTTAATATAAAAAAGCTAATGATAAGTACTAATAATTCCATCACAATTAGCCTGCTGCAAAAAAAGCTGCCATATACTACAAATAGAACAATGCGTTATTCAGAAGGTGTCAAGTCTTTTTCGGGCTCTCCCTCAAATAAAATTTGTTGTAGTAGATCATAAATAGGTTCAAATGCCTTCCTACAAGCCGCATTAGTTGGAGTGAGGTAGTCATGCATATCATGGTGACTGATAGTGCCATCGGTTTGTATAAAACCTTTGTCTATGGGAACCATTTCCACTTTATTCATGCTAGTAACCTTTTCACGTAAAATTTGATTGATTTTAGAATTCTTCTCCCTTAATGTATTTGGGTACTGACCACGAGGAAGTAGACTCTAGAATAAAATATAGAAATGTTAGTAGGATTTACAATAAAATTGCATAACACTGAACTATTTAAAATACCATACTTACAGGCAATACTATGTAAGCACTTGGGTGTTTCTCCCTGATTGTTCTAATTATTTCTAGGATACCTTCACACACTTGCTCAGGAGTGTATTCAACATTATTTGTTCCAACATGCACAACTATTACCTACAACATCAAAAAGCTTGGAATCATTATAGAAAAATGAAGGCACATGTTATAGTGAATTAAACTCAGATAAGAAACACAGGGTACACAATATAAAGACTATTTCATTTCTGTTTTTCATTAGTTATGTTTAATCATTTTAAGAGGCCAAACAAGTGCATTGACTAGATGTAACTAACCTTTGGATCAACATGATCAAGTTCTCCATTCTTGATGCGCCACAAAACATTTTGAGTCTGATCCTTGTGGATACTGAAGTTGAGGCAGTGCAGAGGTGCAAACCATTGGTTCCAAACCTCAGTGTGCTCTAATGCTTGCAGGATTGAATCACCAATGAAAATCACATCAGCATCTTTTCCTTTTGCATCTGACAAAAATCTATTATGCTGTAACAGAAATTAGGCAATTTAATGAAAATGTGTTATAGTAGGTATAATGCCATAGACTTACAGAATTGAATACAAAAGGCTTCCAAGAGCGAAATAGTTTTTATTTTTTAAGTTAATTTTGCACAACATTTATCTCATTCGCTTATGCGAATAATTTCACATTTACTGAATAAAACAATTCGTAGGTAAATTGACTAATTAGTGCCAGATTACACTACTCTGCACTTGCCGATTACTAGCAATTTAGGTCAGCAAAAACAATCCGAATCTAATTGAAAAAATTACCACGTATATGAATCATAAAATGTATTGTGAATTCAACCGTCTAAATTAGCAAATTCTAACTGCTCACGAATTAATATTACAATTCAAAACTTACAATGCTATTCCATCTTCCATCCCCTTCAGTGTCTTGTTGAGGAGCGGCGACTGAACAAGGATTCATTCTTCCACAGCAATATTACAAGCAAATGTATTACATGAAATATGTATCGTAATATGACTATTAATTTACGACATCAACTAAAACCACGAAGATGAAAATAACTTGGCGGTTTCTAAAGGTTGTGACTTGTGTGTGTTGGTTGCCGTCACTGTCAAGTCAGATGTCATTCATTACCAACTGTGACTGTCAATTTTATCTATTTTCCTGTCGTATTATGTAGGTCCCTCACATTAGCAAACGGACGCAAAATGTAATGAGAAGTCAATACATGCGCAAATAATGTATAATATTTGTATTTGAGCTAAGTCCGTCCGGAGTTAAAATTACGATATTTTAATGTTTATTAGAGGGGGATTTCATGGGCTCGTGGCTAAATGAAAACAGCCGCACGAATCAATCGAAGATTTAGCTAGGCTTGCTGCGGTCGGTTAGTAGATGGATGGTCCCATTACATACCGAGACCCCTTTGTGTCTCAGAAAGCACGTTAAGGTTGATGCGCTAGTGTGGCCCGCGAAATTCATTTTTTTTTTTACGTTTTTTGCAATTTGCAGGTCAGTATCACATTGTATGTTAATATAAATATTATTAGCGGCCGTAACAAATATGGATTTACAGAATTATAAACATTAGAATCAGCAATACAACTCTCTAAGTTCATGGAAGTGCATTGAATGAAAATTTCATGAAATCGTCAGTCAATGCACTTACATGAACTTAGAGACGGATGGGCTACCCTAGCGCATCCACCTTAAGCCGTAAGTCTTGGCTAGTTGGCTGCCATTAGTAGCTCTTTGAGAATCGTTAAAGGGGTGATACACGTGCGAGCAAGTACACGTACACACGGTTACACATCAAACTACACATTTCCAGTTTATGCTGATCTCGCATTGTAAAGGATTTCCGTCTAATGCGAGGTCAGCTTATACTGGAAATGTATAGCTTGATGTGTAGCCGTGAGTACTTCTGGCTCGGCGAGGTTTACTCGCCCGTCTGTCATCGCCGGAGCAGTGGTGGCCCAGTGGTAACGGCCACGACTTACGAGTTGTAGATCGTAGGTTCGAACCCTGACAGGCGCTTTACTTTGTGTAAATTATTTCATCGCCACTGCTCTCAAAACGGTGAAGGAAAACATCGTGAGGAAACCGGCATGTCCTAGAACCAAAAATTCGAAGACATGTGACTTGTACCAACCCGCACTGGGCCCGCGTGGTGGATTACGGCCCGCTCCCTCTCACAGAGAGGAGGCCTGTGTCCCAGCAGTGGGAACATTATAGGCTGATTATGCTGTCATCGCCGCGAGCCAATTTGACAATGAAATTTTGAGCAAGCTTCACGTGTGTCACCGATGGCGAGCCGAGTAAGGTAGCGACTTAAAGACTGCGTACTTTAAGTACGCACGTCTAACACCCACTTTACGGTTAGTCAGAAGCCCAAAAGTCTGACAACGTCAGTCTTACCGAAGGGTATGGTGTTACAGTTCGATTCAAACTTAATTGCGGCTCGGAACATGAGGCGAGTCGCTGCGCAGTAACAATTTCGTGTGTCCGTGGGTGTGAGGGGTGGGGTACTGCGCAGCGAAAAGCTAACTTCCGAGCCGCCAATCAAACTGTACCGTTTGAATCGAACTGTACCGTGCATAGTAACGGTGTTGGGAAAAAACTAGGACGTTGGAATTTCAAACTCAAACTCAAACTCAAAGCATTTATTTCAAATTTTTCATATTTTCATGGCGGTTTTATACAGCACTAGCTCTCGCCCGCGTGGAGGTCTTAAAATTATCCCACGGGAACGTATGGGGATGAAAAATTTCAACCAAATGTCTTTCACCGCCTAGACACCAGGTGGCACACCCGTAAACCAAAATACATGGTACAAGTACATCCCCGGTCATTCCGCGGTTCAACCAAATCCGTTCAGCTGTTTAGGCGTGCATAGGTAACAGACAGACATACAAAGTTACTTTCGCATTTTATATTGGTATGGACAGATGCAAGTATGGAATTCTATAGATTCGTGCTAAATTTAAAAGAACAAATGAAATTTAATTGGAGCATACATTAGTAAAATGTATGCATGTTTTCATCAGCACTGTAATGCTAGGTACTCACACATCGACGCTCAAATTCTCACGTTCTTACAGGTCCCAGCTATAGTACATACTAATTCCATGGTCCACATTTGTCGCTGGCAGTATCAACATCCAGACCACAACATCTGTGTGGGGAGTGTGAGGACGTGAGGTTTTGAAATCGCTAACGACTAAAGTTGCGTTAGTTGCGTTGAGTGGGCTCCGTCAATGATCGAGGGACATTAATTAATCGCAGTTCTTAAAGCCTCTCCCACCGGCGCGTTTTTATCGTGCAATAATAACGCAAGCGTTATTGTGATAATGCGTCTCGATTCCTTGCATGCATCTGCGTTTTTATCGTACGATATTTTTAAGGTATTCTCCACTATAGGCGCATTTTTATCGCGCGATAATAACACAGGTGTGTGTAAGATCGCATGCGTCCTAAAGTCCTAATACAAAGTGTTCTAGGAACGCTTATCGGAATATCGCAGGACGGAGAAACGCGCGTTCTATAACTATTGCGGCGTTATTATCGCAGCAATGTGTAACCTCGTGGCCGTCCTTATACAAAATGTACTGAAAACAGATATCGCAATAACGCAAGCGTTATTGTCGCACGATAAAAACGCGCCGGTGGGGGAGTGGCTTTAATACAGAGAGCGATAACCAAGTGAAATAACTGAACGCACGAACGCACCCAATAGATGTCAAAACGTCAACAAGTGACACAGGACCACAGAGTACATTTTTTAGGGATGAAAAAAGTGCCAAAAAAAAATCGATACATATCGAATCGATATTTTAAAAAAAAATCGATATCGCTATACCGAAAAACAAATATGGATAATATCGGTGACATTTTGAAATTAAAAAAAAAAAGAACTTTAACTGATAATTTAAAAAAAAAACTCTTTACGGCTCTGTATTCCAGCGATTTTACTCAGTGGTGACAACGGTGTTGCTATTGGAAAAAATATATCGTTTTTGATACATTTTCGATACTTGATATTTTATATCGATATATCGAGATAAAAAATATCGCCTAAAAATATCGATATATCGATATTTTTCTGCAAGCCTAAAATTTTTCAAATATCTCTGTGTGTGTTACGGTGTGTCTGGTCTTTACCGTGCGTTTGCACTGGCGAAACATTCACATAAAAACATGTTGAAATCTCTATTTTCTGTCAATGTATCGACTCGCGTTCGCATTATCACGCAACTTGTTAACGCGAAAAATGTTTGACATTTCAAATCACTCGACATGTTTCGTCACATGTCTTTACAAACCAATTTCGTATCAAAATGTATCTGTATGAATCTAGTACCTAACATGTTGTAAGATTTATTTTGACACTTTGGTCGGTTTTTATAGTCCACACATTTTGTATTCCACAAACATGGACACCTTGCCAAAGCTCTATAAACTTCATCGTGTCTACTTTGGACCACTCTATGTTTCGATATAAACACATGTTGAAATCTCTGTTTTCTGTCAATGTATCGACTCGCGTTCGCATTATCACGCAACTTGTTAACGCGAAAATGTTTGACATTTCAAATCACTCGACATGTTTCGCCACATGTCTTTACAAACCAATTTCGTATCAAAATGCATCTGTATGAATCTAATAACATGTTGTAAGATTTATTTTGACACTGGTCGGTTTTTATAGTCCACACATTTTGTATTCCACAAACATGCCAAAGCTCTATAAACTTCATCGTGTCTGTCTCCTTTGGACCACTCTATGTTTCGATATAATTGCTAACTGGGATGTTTACCACCATACTCGGATAACACTAAACATCAAGCAATATACATGTTGCGAGACATAATTTGACGTAAAAAAGCAACAGTGCGAACGCAAACGTGACAAATCTCTATAAAAAACATGTCTATTGTATACGTTTCTAGACAGTGCAAACCCAGTTTACAACAAATCTTGAGATCTGTCTTAAGACTTACTCATGTTTTGTACAGTGCGAACGCAAATTCAACAAAACAAGTAATGAGATTTGTTTCACGTGACAAGTCTCGAAACATCTACATGTTGAATGTTTTCTGGTGCAAACGCATAGTTAAATCATTAAATCACTGACTAGTTACTATGCGTTTGCACCAGAAAACATTCAACATGTAGATGTTTCGAGAATGGCATGTTTGTGGAATACAAAATGTGTGGACTATAAAAACCGACCAGTGTCAAAATAAATCTTACAACATGTTATTAGATTCATACAGATAAATTTTGATATGAAATTGGTTTGTAAAGACATGTGGCGAAACATGTCGAGTGATTTGAAATGTCAAACATTTTTCGCGTTAACAAGTTGCGTGATAATGCGAACGCGAGTCGATACATTGACAGAAAACAGAGATTTCAACATGTGTTTATATCGAAACATAGAGTGGTCCAAAGTAGACACGATGAAGTTTATAGAGCTTTGGCAAGGTGTCCATGTTTGTGGAATACAAAATGTGTGGACTATAAAAACCGACCAAAGTGTCAAAATAAATCTTACAACATGTTAGGTAGGTACCTACTAGATTCATACAGATACATTTTGATACGAAATTGGTTTGTAAAGACATGTGGCGAAACATGTCGAGTGATTTGAAATGTCAAACATTTTTCGCGTTAATAAGTTGCGTGATAATGCGAACGCGAGTCGATACATTGACAGAAAACAGAGATTTCAACATGTTTTTATGTGAATGTTTCGCCAGTGCAAACGCACGGTTACAGGCACATCTTTTATTTCGGATTTTTGTCAGGACATTGACATTGACATCAACCAATCAACTGACGGGACGTCTACTGACTGTACTCTACGCCAAAATAGTTTTGGCAAAATAATGTCATGACAAAGAAAAAAGTTCTAAATTTCACCACTAAATACACCGGTTACGGGATATTACGTGTAAACTTTTAATTTAACTCTTCAATTATACAATGGACATTGAAAATGAAGAATTAGTCATACTCGAAGGTAAACATCGAAAAGAAAAAAAAGAGTTACAAGCACAAATACAAGCGTTGAAAAAAGCTGCAAAAAATGATAAAACGAAGAAGAAAGAGCTAACAGCTGAAATAGCTAGGTTAGAGGCTGGAATGGACCTTCGACATCAGCAAGAAATTGATTCCGTTTCTGCAAACAAGGATGTAGATGATGGGACAGATTCGGTTCTCAATAGTGCTGAAAATGAGCTATCAAAAGTGAAAATTTCAAAAGCTCAAAAACGTAGAGAAAAGAAGTCGCAACAAGAAAAGGAAAGAGATGAACTAATAAAACAACAAGAACAAGAAAACCTCCACGGACCCAGAAACACTGAACTGCAGGCAATAAATACAAAGTTAAAAGAAAAGGGACTTCAGATTTTATTAATTCCATCTGATGGTGATTGTTTATACAAAGCCATTGCTCATCAATTTGCACTAACCAAGCAGAAAGAATTATCTGTAGATAATTTAAGAGAAAGAGTAGCAAATTACATTAGGCAATATAAAGACGATTTTGTTCATTTCATGACTAACCCAGACACTTGTGAGATGCTGACCAGTGAAGAATTTGAGGAATATTGCAGCAAAATAGAGAATACTAAAGTGTGGGGTGGTCAGTTGGAGATTAGAGCTTTGTCAAATTCTTTGAAATGTCCAATAAGTGTCATTCAAGCAACTGGACCAAGCTCTATTGATCAAGGTGCTGAATATGAGGGCCCACCGCTAGTAATAACGTATCATAGACACATGTATGGACTAGGTGAACATTACAATTCCACGGTTCATAACAAAATTGAAGACTAGTTTCAACAATAGCTTGCTGTCTAAAGTAGTCAGCTATTTTATTATAAAAATGTCTGTAAATAACTATCTCTCAAATGCTTACATTTTTTACTGCAGTTTTAATAGCATTGCATTAATAAAATAAAACATGTAAATAATCAAGGCACTGACATTGCTGGTGAATTATTTTTAGTAATAAAAACATATTGTTTTACCAAATACTTTGTTTTGAAATGAAATGCTCGAAACAAACTCTGAAATTGAGCAGTACAAAAAACAATACAAGGCATTGCCTAACCTTATATCTGAACCCACTAGTTACTGAACTGTTAAACCAGACAGCGGTGGTAAAAAGGCTGAAGTGGGAGACGCAGCCAGCACCCTGGCTGCTCCACAATTCCATTTGACATGGAACAAATTCGCTTATGGTTGGACCATAAGCGAATTTTTTTCACAACCGATTGAATAACAAGAAAACAAAACCTTCAAATAGAATTAATAAAAAAACAAAAACTTTGTTTCAATGAAAAGTCATTTCATGTAGTAATAATTTATATATGAAAAGGAAAATCAGAGTTAGTACAATATTGCATAAATATTACATTTCACACATTTGGACACTTAAATAATATCATTGCCTAAGCACCATTTTGAACAGGAGCTTCAACTGGTGCATTTTCGCCTTCAGCATTATGTTTATTGGGGTCATCAGGTTTCATAGCCGGGAACAGCAGTACTTCCTGAAAACAAAGGAAATATATTTGAAATAAATAACAACTATAGTATTATCTGAAGCCATTTTTTCATCATCTGCATTAATATCTGACTGTTGTAAGACAAAAGCGCTAAGACGCGAAGCAGGTGCGCATTTGTGAGAGATGTGATGAGATGGAGAAATTATGTATACTCGATAGTAGTATACTTATTTTCTCCATCTCACTTCATATAAACTTACCTTGATGTTATTTGAATTGGTGAGGAACATTGTAAGACGATCAATGCCCAGGCCCCAGCCGGCCGTAGGTGGAAGGCCATATTCAAGAGCAGTACAGAAGGCCTCATCAGTTGGCGGAGTCTCATCGTCACCTGCAGCTCGGTCTTTGGCTTGCTGTTCAAACCTTTCCCGTTGAGTTGCTGGATCATTCAATTCAGTGTAGGCATTACAGATTTCTTTCTTCATTACAAATAGTTCGAATCTGAAAGGAAACGTCAATATTTTTGTGTGAGAGTAACAATTCCCAAAAAATAAAATAATAGAGCAATAAAACTTAAAAATTGTTACAACCAGAATTTTTGTTTTACCTTTCAGTCAAACCAGGGATATCTCTATGATACTTGGACAAAGGACTCATGATCTGGGGGTGATCCAATATAAAAGTGGGGTTAATACATTTTTCTTCAAGGAACTCCCCTACTAACTTATCCAGTAGTCTAGCTGTGGTCCTTGGTGGTGGACATTCAACCTGAAAGAATGATGTATTTATTATATATAAATTGTGTATGTAAGTGGTGTATTCATTCTGAATAGCATGATAACTAGTGGTAGGCTTATGGGTTTTGGTGGACCATACTAGAATAAAGCCATTCAGCAGGGGAAACTGTGTTTGTATTGTCTCGCTTTATCACATGATTGACACATATGTGTAAAATATCTGTATCATCAGTAATACTTACTTCATGTTTCTCACACAACTGACTTAACAGCTGGTTGGCTTCCTGCGACTCTAATTGATCAGCTGGGGGTAGTTTGACATTCAAGGCTTTTTCCAAGCTTGCGATCATTGGCACTCTGGCAAATGGAGGAGTGAAGTCTATCTCCACCTCCTCACCCTCGGGCCCATCTGGTTGATATTTAACCTGTAAATATAAATTAGTATTAATAGATTCGCTCCATGTAAAATACTGGTATTTAGACTGGAAGCTGACCCCAACATAGGTGGGAAAAGGCTAAGCAGATTGATTGATTAGTATTAATAGAATTTCATTCATAACATGTTTTAGCTTTCAATAATTGTAATATGATTACTATTAGTCACTTCATTAATGATTAAATGAATGATGTATTTACTATTTATCAGTTAACTGTAATCTAGGAGTTATCATTGTAGTAAGAGTATGTTTGATAACCTATTGTTTGACTTTTAAATCAAAACAAAGAAATAACTGCGAATGAATTGATATGCATTTATTTAACAAAATGCAATAAGATAATGAGACATTGTTAAACTATTGTGAAATTATTCTATATCAACTTACTTTATAAGAACCATGGATACTTTTCACCATGCCTGACAGCATAGCTTCTGTTATATTGATAAGGTCATTGTAATCTGCATAAGCCATGTAGAACTCACATGTAGTGAACTCTGGGTTGTGAGTCAGATCAATGCCTTCATTTCGGAATTGTCTGCCAATTTCATAAACACGGTCCAGACCTCCCACTACTAACATCTTGTGGTACAGTTCGGGCGCTATCCTCATGTACAAGTCCATGTTGAGATCATTGTGATGTGTGATGAAGGGCTTAGCTGTGGCCCCACCAGGGATCATGTTCATCATTGGAGTTTCAATTTCAAGGAAACCAATATTGTCCAAAAATTTCCTTACATATGCAATGATTCTTGCTCTAGTATAAAAGGTTTGTCTTACCTGTGGAGGAAAAAATACCACATTGGCTTGAGATGCAACTTACAGTAATGAGCCCAAAAAACAAAATAAACTCACCCTATCATTTAAAATGAGATCTAAATATCTCTTCCTGAACCTGGTTTCTTTATCCTTAAGACCAAAGTGTAAGTGAGGCAGCATATGCAGGCAAGGAGACAGCAGCTTAATACTTTTGGGTACAATGGACAGTTCTCCCTTCTTTGTCTTGCCAGGATGTCCGACACAGCCAATAATGTCACCTCTCCTTAGCTTGTCTGTATCAGCTAAAAATTTTTCTTCTGATTCATACATTTTTGCATTAGCCATAACCTGGAATATTAGAATTTATGTTATTAGTATTGATAAATGACAATGTCTGAAGAGGTTCCTACCCAAGAGATTTCATTATTTTCTCATTGAATTATTTATTTACCTGTATTTTAACACCTTCACCTCTCAAATCATAAAAAATGAGTTTAGCTCCAGACTCTCTAATAGAGTGAACTCTTCCAGCCACAGACAGTGTAACTGTGTCAAGAACTTCACCACTGTTTACATGGTTGTACTTTTCAATGAAATCTTCTAAAGATATTGTAACATTGAACTTGTGGGGGTATGGGTGGTCTTCTTTGGAACCTTCCTTGAGAGCCGCAACAGCAGCAGTTCGTAGCTTATAATACTCATTGGGACTGATCTCTTCTTCAGCTTTGGATGATGATTTCTTATCCGCCGTGGGAGTTGGAAGCTGAGCGACTTTTTCCGCCTTCTCTTTCAATTTTTGCTCGGCTTTCAGTCGGCGTTTCAATTCACTACAATGAAAATAAAGAATAATATATCAGTATGATTTATAAATATAAATAAGTATAAAATTATCACTAACCGTTTGCTAACAGCAGATGAGAAATTCGCACATCGATTGATGAAATGGTTAGTTCTAACAGACAAGATACTAAGGTTCTTCAAGGCATACATTTTCGTTCACACGATACTCACTTCTTTGACAACTTTTCACTAGCAGTTTCAGCCATGACTTTAATAGTTTTTGTGTTAAGTGCTGAATTAATATTCTGAAGAAACCTTTCTAACCTAAAAATAACAGGTTGACAACTTGACACGTTATCCTGTTTCATAGAGTAAAAATCTGTGAAACTTAAAAACTTTAAAAACTCAAACTCAAATTCTTTATTGCATTCATGTGTAGGTACCTACATCAGCTGTTACAAGTATTTAAGGTAAGATCCAACATGAAACCCGGTTAGGGCATGGCAAACTAAAATATTTAAAGTAAGTATGTACATCAATCTTCAATGTCCACAACAGAACAAATTAACAAAATATATATTTAAATTTAAAGGTAGGTGACATTAGGCACAACATAAAAAATAAAAAAAATACAATAAAATTATACAACTACAATGCATTCCTGTAATGATAGGACCGACAAGTAGTTTTTTTTAGAAATTCACCTATTGAATAAAAGTTATGTGAAATGAGCAATTTTTTTAGTACTACACAGATTTTTTTGTAAGGAAGATCAGTTATAAAATTTGGAATTGAATTATAAATAAGTGGCGCCATATATACGCAACTGCGTCGAAATAGTTCAATCCTAGGAACAGGCATTTTTAATCAATATTGTGTGGCTTTTCGTTTATTCGTATTATTATTAAGTTCAAAAAGTGAATAATTTGTTTTAACAAACTTAGCGGTTTCATAAATATAAACGCAAGGAACTGTGAGAAGGTTGTGTGATTTATACACTGGCCTGCAGGAATCAGTCCAGTCCATATTGAAAATTGCACGTACCTATGCATCTTTTTTGTGCTAACAGAACTCTAGAAATTTCATAAGAGTTTCCCCAGACAATGATACCATACCGGATGATAGAGCAAACATAGGCGTGATACACCATTAAAGCAGTTTCTCTGGATGTCTCATTTTTAACTTCCTTTAATGCTTTTTAGAACTTAACCATAGAATAAAATAAATAAAATATTTAAAAAAACATAAAGTCGAACATAAAACTTCCTCCTTTTTGGAAGTCGGTTAAAAAGAAAGACCTAACCACACATTTATTATGCAAGACGAGACCGAAAACAAAATATCTAGATCAATTCAATATTTTAACCGAGAATGTATGCTTCAAAGTTTTGCTCGAATACATTTTTTTGACACTGGCAATGAACAATGTACATTTCTATTGACATCACAGCTGTTCGTTTCGTGTGGTCTGTCTTGCTAGGGAAAATTGTAATAATTAATCTGAAAGTGAGTTATATTTAGTAATATTCGTGAATTTATCATCATCTGAGTAATTTTATATTAAATTCAACATTTTTTAAAGTTCAGTGTCTCCGTGCCAGGTCGGCAAACGTTTTATAAATTTGACGAATTTCGTTTCTACTGCATTCTCGTGAAATATCAAGAACAATCGCATAAAACATCTGATTTTGTGTTGGAATTTTACGCATTGATTCGTTGGTTGCAGGTACAATCTTATGTAGACAGTATTGCTTAGATCATCTGTCTAAATTATCGAAATACTATGCCTCTTTTTGGTAAGTCTCAAAAGAGCCCCGCGGAGCTTGTGAGATCATTGAAAGATGCAGTTACTGCTTTAGAAAGGGGTGATAAGAAAGCTGAAAAAGCTCAAGAAGATGTAAGCAAAAATCTGGTGAGTATTCTGTTGCACACCAATGTTTGGAGGTCTAAATTTTTATTGGTAACTAAGTGGACAATTTATAGTGTTGATTTTGTGTCAATAGGTTTTGATAAAGAACATGCTTTATGGCACATCCGACGCCGAACCACAGACGGATATCATAGTAGCACAGTTAGCTCAGGAACTGTACAACACCAATTTGCTTCTACTTCTCATCCAAGTATGTAAATATTTGAGTATTAGATCAATTAAATTATCAATTGTTGTATTATCATGTCTAATGAGTCATACATTTGCATATAGAATCTAAACCGCATCGACTTTGAAGGCAAGAAGGATGTTGCCCAAGTGTTCAACAATGTGCTTAGACGTCAGATTGGCACCAGATCGCCCACTGTGGAGTACATATGCACCAAGCCTGAGATACTCTTTACTTTGATGTCAGGGTGGGTAATATTTTATTATTTTAATGTATTTAACTGATTTTAATTTAGGAATAAGTTAGCTATAATAGAAAGTACTGTAGGCTTTTTATTATTTAATTGCATTGGAATTAACAAACAGTACAATAAACATAGCTATTTATATTCTGATCAATGTGTGTTGTTGTCATGTCAATGTGTGTCATGAGTACAGAATAGTATTGTAATAAGGTTATGTGGTTGCAGGTATGAACATCAGGAGATAGCATCCAACTGTGGAACTATGTTACGGGAGTGTGCCCGATATGAGGCTTTGGCTAAAATAATGTTGTATTCAGACGATTTTTACAATTTCTTCCGTTATGTAGAAGTTTCCACTTTTGATATTGCCTCAGATGCCTTTTCTACTTTTAAGGTTTGTTTATTTGAACAGTTTTTATATTTTAATTTAGAACTTTTATCATATATATCATATTGCTAAAATCTTAAAAAAATATGTTTTAAATGTGCTTACATTAAATACTTGTAAGTACTTCAATATAACTCAGAACTCACTATGTGTCCATATTTGGAAATTCATGTAAATGATGGTTGTTTATAAATATTGCATGACCCTTTAACTGTTACTAATGAGACAATAGAATTTTAATTGTTATTGAACTTAACCAGCTTGCGTATCGGCTGAGCTCATAGGGTTGATGCATTGTGTTCATAATGCAAATTTCTTATCTCATTAGGCTGTGGAAGAGGAATCTGAATTTGTATAAGTTGGAAAGGAATTATTATTATTAATTAATTAAACATAATTAATAATTTATTATTTTTAATTTTTATTTCCAGGAATTGCTAACACGACATAAAATGTTGTGTGCCGAGTTTCTAGAAACTAACTATGATAAAGTGTTCAGTCATTATCAGCGACTGCTCAACTCTGAAAACTATGTGACTCGACGGCAGAGCCTGAAGCTACTGGGAGAGTTGTTACTGGACCGCCACAACTTCTCCATAATGACACGTTACATCACAAACCCTGATAATCTTAAGCTTATGATGAATATGCTTAAAGAGAAGTCACGTAATATTCAGTTTGAGGCTTTCCATGTTTTTAAGGTACTAATTGTAATTAGTGTTGTAGTGTTACAGTACTAGTAACCATGACTGTTGACTAATTTTTAATTATTATTTCAGGTATTTGTAGCCAACCCTAATAAACCTAAACCAATATTGGATATCTTGCTAAGGAATCAAGATAAATTGGTCGACTTCCTTACCAAATTCCACACAGATCGTTCTGAGGATGAGCAGTTCAATGATGAGAAGGCTTACCTTATAAAGCAAATTAAAGAACTGAAGCCCTCGGAACACTAACACTTATTGCATTTCATTAAATCGCCACTTCCTCCTCAGAAAGAAGTTAGTTATAGATGCTATTATATTTAAATGCTTCTAAGTCACCAGAGGGTGTTGTGCGGCGCCGCTAAGACACAAGGTTCAGTAAAAACATTGGAAATCTAAATAGATTTTAAATTTGGTCTGTGATGAGTCAGGGAAAGTATATTTGTGCTACAAGCAAATTAACATTTTTAATAAACAATTGTAGGAATTAGTGTTACTTATGGTTTGACTTACATCTTTTGTAAGTTGTTAAAACCATTTTTAGTTTTTATGACGTGTTTAGTGACAGCTTCGGAGTCACAATCGAAATATTTATCATTATATTTTGTCACATTAGTCTGCAAGTTCCCTAAGTTTTTTCTTTATTTTCTTTGCATATGACTAAATAAAACAGGTAACAGTTGAGTGATCTAAGGAGATTTTGTATATATGACATTTTAAATTGGAGCGTTTTGTAATGTTTATTTTTTGTATTTTAAATCAATATAAGAAGTATAAATTGTTGAACTTGAAGGAAAATATATTTTATATTGTATATCATTCTTATCAGTATTGGTTTTGATTACATTAAGAAATATTATCATTACTTATTTACTATGAAAACAAACCATACTTTAATGTCGTTAACATAATTTTGTTCCATGTTTAGTATTAATTCAGATGATTTAATACATATTTGCAAAATTTACAGTTACTTTTTATTAAATTAAATATTTAGATAGGTAACCATAAGTTCTCAAAATTGCTGTATCATATTTTAATGTATAATGATTATTTTGTCGGCATCATTAATGCAATTACATTCTATAGAAACGGAATAAATACAATATTTATATCATTTTAATTTATTTTTTCTAAATATTCATGTATCCCTTATTTATTACGTGTAAAAGTTGCGATAAAATGAAACACTGCTCCCATCTATTAGGTTTTTATTAGACACAAAAAGGATCTGTACACAGAATCTTATTTATAAAACTGTACAGTTACTTAAGCTATTCTTACAATTATCATAAAAATTTGAAGAAAAATATATTTACAGAAAAAAATCAAATAGTTTATCCGCTGAATATCATTAGGTATTAATGTTTAGAAATGTAGAACTGTGAAAATTTACGAAAATGTTTCAATATCTGTAATCATCAGCAAAGGATTGGTCAACACTCGTTATATGAAATAATGGGATACCTAGATACCTACTTATTTCTAGTCCTTAGTAGAATGTGTATTATTATGTAGGTACTTACTGTTACTGTGAAAACTATTTGGGATGTGGTGTTAGGCAAGTCGACATAGCACAACCAATGACCAATTCGTTAAAAATTTGCAATTTAGTAAGCTACTTCTAGTAACGTAGTCGTTAATTTTAAAAGTTTTTTTATGTAACTACATAAGTACTTACCTAAAGACTGGAGCTATTAAAGTTTGCCTTAAGAGCGGAAACTTTTCTAAGATTAGGTACTTGCAACTTAAACATCAAGTGAACACAATCTAGAAAAACAGGGTAAGGACGAGCGCAAAATAAAACCAAGATAAATTCCAAAATTATACCTTGCATCTTAGGGGTTGTGGAAAATATTCCGCGGATAACATTATCTTTAACTGAAAATAGCAAAATAAATGATATTATCTTATTTAAAAAATATGAAAATGACACAGTAACAAAGTACCTTAACATTTTAACTCTGATGATAGTCATAATAAAATAACAAATATTCGCTGCAGGGTTAGGTTCCCGACGTTGTAACATCATAAGAATAAATTGGATTCTGCTTATTTAGCGACATGAAGCAGGGCAAATGGTAAAACATTCATTAAATCCATCAGCAAAATTTGTCTTCCAAGTGATAGAGTACGTACATGTAGTGGCCTTCCAGTGTTATCACACTTATCACTTAAGGCTGAATATTTCAGTTGCCATCCAGATTTCGTTATTCTAAAAGGGTAAATTAATCAGTAATGATTTGTTTGGGCGTCTTACCGCTTTATTTGATTATAAAATTTACCATTAAAATTTCCAAAACGTGCAATTCCTGGCAGATGTATTATTTGATAGAAATTTTATAAGTTGTGACTCATCATGACTCATCGCGTCAGCTTGTAGGGAGAATAATTATAAGTACCATTTACGATATCTGAAGTTCTATTCGACGTCGAACATAGCATTGAGAGATAAAAATCAATTCAGTACACATCATGGGCGTTGGATAACGACCGAATTAATACCATGTCCCCTCCCTTAGAAATAAGATGCTTATTATCAAATCATAGCTAGCCACGAGTGCAACTTCTTCATATATAGTAGACACAACAATCTACTTTTCTGTCCGTCTGTTTGTTGGTGAATATTGACTGATATTAGTAGGTAAGTGTATATCAGACTCTTCAAGAGTTCTTCAGTGTGTAGGTCCAGTCGAATTCATTAATATATTGGCACTGTCAAGGATTCAAAAATTGTGAGCGTTGGAAAGCTCAATAAATTGAAACTATAGATCAAAAATATGTCCTTATGTGAATGGTTCAATAATATATGCTGTGCATTAGGCAATAATATGTGATCACCCTTCTCAAAAATATATCTAAACTGTATTGGCTTTAAAAATATCTGAGCAGGCTAAGCTTCTTAATTATATCTACATGCATGGTAAAGTCAATTATTTGCTCGAACAAATAAGATCTAGTTTATATTGTATCGTAAATCATAGGATTTTATTAAATCGTTGAATAACATGTGCGTCAGTTATCATTTTATTAGAAAAACATAACGTCATTTGAAGTTAAGGCGAAATGGGACTGTCGAGAGCCGACTCTAGTGCACTATGTTTACAAATATTTAATTTTAAAATTTTATTTGTGTTTATATAGAAAAAATAAGTCCATAATCCCTTAAAGTATTTAATAGTGAAAACGTAGACAAAATTTTATTACAATTGCTTTGATAACAATCGAATGGAATAGGTTTTTCTCTTTAAAAAAGCAGATTTTAAGCGGTTTTTTTGTATCGAGGCAATTTTTTCAATCGTGTTTCGGGCCTCATACTTCACTAAAGACACTCTTCAATTTTCATAATCATAAAAAAAAATTGAGAGAAACAAATTTTGCGTGAAGTCGAATCGCGTCAAAACATCTGCTTTGGAACCATTTCACCTTTATCTACTAGACAGTGATAAATAATGTTCAAACTCCTTGACCATGCAATTTTAAGATTGCTAGTAAAATCATCTTTATGACGTAGTAATAAGGTTAAATTTGAATTACATTAACTTGCTCAGATATTATTGTATTCATGTGTGGATACATAATTGTGAATCCTACATTGTTCAGATAATATGATCTTAAAGTGGTTCATATAATAATGTGCCTTTGGCTACGCATGTTACTGAAAAAAAAAGCAGTCACATATTAATGATTCAAATCTTGACCTCAGTTTAATGATGCTTATAGGTGTTACAATATTATGAAGTTTGACGTTCATATATTTTTGAAGCCTGAAAGGGCCAATATATTAATGAACTCGACTGTACAAGAATTGGAATAATCAACAAGGTAGGGAATCTAATCGAGAGGAGTAATGGTATTTAAGCTATTGAATGTGTGTTACTGTTATGTTCTGTCCACTTACAACAAACACAAGTAGGTACATCCAATCCAGTCACGTAGTACCTAACTATCTTTTTAAAATATTATGCTCGTATGGCAAATGTGTGATGGCGCGTCCAACAGACGACAAACTAGTTTTTCATACTAGATAAATTACATTATTTCTTTTGTTCTGACATCAGATCATAATTTTAGTGACAAATACATTATACCTTGTTTATAAAATTGCAAGTACCTTACTAAATACCTAAGGAACCTTGGGCACTATAACTTTTGTAGTAAGTAAACATGAAATATGTATTAATCACATCACATCATTTAAGTATACCCTCTTCAAGTTTTACAGAACTTTTCGAACAACTTCAATGTCATCCATCTTACCCTGATTGAATCAATCATCAGTCTATAAACGCGAATCAGTCTGGCTTGACCACACGGTTCCGGATTGTTCTTATGTCAGGAATAATTAAACACATTTAGTCAGTTAACGAGATTATACTCATCAAAATGTATTTAACAAAATACTGAAACAGTAATTTTTTTAAACGAGTACGTGCAGACCCAGCCTAAAATGATAGATAGGTTTTTAGAAAATCGTTTATATTCAAATAAATACGATTAATAGAAAGAAACGAAGAAAAATGGCATAACTTAAAGAATGGCGCCGCGCCAGAATTTTTATAAATTATAATATAATATGGAAGAACCGAAATCACACTACCTTCGCAAGAAATATTCTTAAAATTATTCACTTAGAAAACCTAAAATAATTTAGATGTCCAAATATCGAAACATGATTGCGTAGAGAGTTGAAAGTTTTATAGAAACAAATACTTAACATTGTATGTAGTTTCAACTTACGAAGGCAGTGTATCACAATAACACAAACAATATAAAAGAAAAAACAAACTTAAAAAATATGTTATAGATAGGTGCTATGAATAGCCTACTATGAATTTTCAGGATTTCAGATTATTACTAAGAATAAATATCTAAAGACTGGCGATAAATCTATACTTTCAATCATGTATTACATGTCTCACGCATTGATGTGTGTATGTAGTTTAAATATTAACAATGCGACAAGTAATACAAGCATAAAATTTTCAACTCTTGTTTGGAACAATAACCTTAACAATTAGTTTTCAGTTATTACACCATAGACATATATGTTTCACAATCAGTTCCAATCCAATGATTCACGAGATCAATTACAATTTAAAGAACATTGGCATTGGACATTACAAACTATGTGTATTTTAAAATCGGATTGACTTTCGCTCAAACAATCTGTGATTAGTCTCTCCTAATATTGTAATATGATATTTTTAAAATACAATTTGACATTAATTATAATATGAAATATAAACAGTAAAGAACCAATCGCTTTTAGTAGTTATAAACATGAAGAACTTAGAAACAAGAAGCCACAAATGCGTAAAAAAATATTTACTGAATGACACAAAAAGGGCAGTTAGAGTGGCAGTGGCATACTGCATCCATGGCTTTGTGTTTGGAACATCCTTATATGTCATGACATTTCTACTTAGCTCATGATAATGAGTTGTCCAGTGTTGTTTGCATAGACAAGTCCTTGGCCGGGTTGGGGGGCCCAGCGGAGGCAGTTGAGACTGGTGAAGCCGTGCTCCCAATTCTGTTCCAACTCTTTGATAGGAGACAATCCCGTGCGGCTTGAACTTTCTAGAAATTAAAACGAAATTATGGGTTAGTGTTAAACATACAATACGTTAGACATTAGGTAATGGGCGATATTAGACCAAAGAACTTTAAGCTGTGTTTAGTATTATAGTTAATTAAAATCGGTACGGCATTTTTATTGTGAGGAATAAGATAAAGCGAACGTAAGCGGTCGGTACATACCGAGCGGCTCGAGTCGGTACAGCAGCGCGATGACGTTGTTGCGCGCGTGCGGCGCCGTGGTGAAGCGGCGCGAGCCCAGCCCCACGGCCAGGTGGCGCGCCGTGGGCGACAGCGCCACCGACACCGCGCTCTGCTCCAGCACCGCCGTGTGCAGGCACTGGCCCAGCCGCGCCCACTCCAACGAGTACACTCCTGCGGTTACCGCACACAAGGTTAGCACGTGACAAAGTGTGTACCATGTGTGGTGCAACTATTTAGCCCTCGTATCCACGGCCGATTTTTTTATCACGCATCCTTTTTTTAACGCATTGCTTAGCGTCGAAAATTAAAAATACAAAAGTATAGTTTGACGCGCTGGGATGCACTCTCGTTGGATTCTCAATGCTCGGCTCAGCACCGAGTGTTGAAATACCAGTGCGGGATAAAAAATATCGCCCATGCGCAACTGTCACCTTGACTTGTCGCGCATGCTACGCCCTCCACCTTCCTCTATTTTACACAATATTCACTTACCAAGCCAATGATTCGTATTTCTTAACCTGGGTACAGGTAGGAGCGCCACCAAGAGCCTGCCATCTTTAGATATGTCGATACTAGCGTCATTATGAATTCTGCATCGCTGTACTACTACATTTTTGGTACCTGATGACATAAAAAATCTGTCAGTTGATTCGGTAATAATGATCATGGAATTCCAGGCAAGTAAAAAGCAAAATATGTATAGATGAGAAACAAAATTGATCATACTGTCCGATATCTCGGGCGTGTTGCCGGTGGTGAAGTCCCAGGCCTGCACGCGGTGCGAGGGCGCGGGCAGCGCCTCGGAGATGATGCCCGCGTCCAGCAGGCCGGCCATGCCCGCCAGGCGCCGCGCGCCCGCCTCGCCCCCCCCGCCGCTCCCGCCGCCCTCCTCGTCCACCACCATCGCGTTCTGCACCACACTTACACTTATACCAGTTCTACGAGTGCGATTCTATTGAACACGTACATAATGTAGGTTTTTCATTTACCTGAGCCAGGATGATAGGTTGCAGATATTCGTGTATCCTGGGCAGGCGCTGGGCCGAGCCGCCGTCGTTGCCGGGCAGGTCGCTCATCTGCATGAGCGGCATGGCCACGTTGTTGAGCACGGTGTGGAACTGGTGGCTGAGCTCCTCGCGGCCGGCCGGGTCGGCGCGCGCTGCCAGGATGTGCGGCCGGAACATCGCCAGCGGGTGCCGCGCCGCGCCCTCGGCCGCGCCCCCGCCGCCCCCACCGCCCCCGCTGGGGCCCGGCGAAGCGCCGGGCGCCGCGTTTTCGGCATTGTTCGCCGGCAGCGAGAACATCTCCCGCACGGACGACGGTGTGTACAGACGGATTGTCTGCAGGCGTCTGAATCTGTTTCTGGCCGCATTCCTCAACCTCACAGCCTGCATGTGAGCTATGCGTATAAAATTGACCCTGTGTTCGAACTCATTCATCAGCTCACTTCCAGGTGATTCCTGAAGGTTAGGATTGTCACCGGGTGGCGGAGCGTTCGAGGGCCCGGCCACAGGCTCATTATTTTGCGGATCGACCCTCGGACTTCTGAATCTCGACACGCTGGGTCTTAAAGGTATATTTCGCAGTGCTGGTATTCTATAATTTGATACTGGAGGTAAAACCCTCTTTTTAATGAGTGGATGTGCAGTAGGATTTGTCCTATGCAAAGCTTTTTGCCTCCTAGTTTCCATGTACAGATCTCGTCTGTTTCTTGCAGTAGCAGAATTATTCCTGTTGGCGGCGGCTATTTGGACGGCAAGACGATTGCTATACCTTTGTGAAATTCTACTTCTTTGTGAATTCTGTGAAGTCGAAGGTGTTTCTTCGTGTGGTCTCTTGTTTTTATTACTTTTTGCGACAGTTTCAGCCTTAGATGTTAACGGTTTCTCAGCATTGTTAGTTTTGTTATCTTTACTATTTTGTTGTGATCGGTTCGCAACCGATTCTGCAGCACGCTGTGGGTTACTAGGCGGCGCCAGCTCGTCGGGGCCATCAACGTTCACGTCCACGTTATGCTCAACGTTTTGAATACGAACGACATCTAGGGATTCTACACGTTGCGGTGTAGGAGCTTGGCTAGTGGCTGTTCGGCCATTATTCCTGTTTGACATCACGATTAAACAAGTCAACGCTAGAGCCCTTTTAAGCGTCCTCAACATACTAATAATGAGTTGACTGAGGCCGCGTTCTTCCAGACACATCATCATCATATTGAACATAACGGACAATACTTGCATGGCTCTCATGCGTATTTCATGCCTGGTAGCACTTATCTCAATAGCGCGCGCGAAGTCTCTGCGGGATCGGTTGGTGTAGCGCGGAGCTAAACGATTCGCGGTAGGATTTCGACATCGCCTCCTCAGTTCATCTTCTGCACGCCAACGATAGTTCGATTGTAGTCTTCTTCTCAAAGGCGGAGAAAATCGAGTATTAGGTGAAGACCGCACGTGAGAAGCCCTTCCCCCTTGGGTTGGTCTACTTTCAGTAGCATTGTTATTTGAAGTATTTCGCTCAGCTTCAGTCTGATTATTATTTGCATTGTTAGGATTCTGAGGCGCATTACGACTTCCAGTCGAATGTCTGTCACTCTCTTCATTTCTAGCATTATTTCTTAGGTTTCTTGCAGTGCGGGTGAGGTTATCTGTCATATCAGTCAACATCATACACCGATCGAGTAATGGTCGAGTATAATAACTGGGAACATCCTGTCTTCCTGTTTCCCTGTGTAACATAAGTATGCGACGTCGTAAATTTTCCCACATCCCGCGTAATTCTCTCATGGTCGTACGATTCCCTCGCAGCCAAAGATTCGTCAACTGCACAGTGTGCTTCTGTAATGCGTTTACACCGCTTCTTACTTTTCTATAAGCTTCGTCAGGTGGAACTGCGCCACCTCTGTTCCAAAAGTCGTCCCTACTTGTTGACGGTCTGTCGGGATTAAAATCAGATGTACCTTCCGTACGTGGCTCTGATGCTGCGGGTCCGTCCGCTTCATCCCCTGCCTCTACAGGTGCGGCGTCAGCAGCAGATGTGGGTGCGGCTGCAGTAGGAACAGCTGCAGCAGATGTGGCTGCAGCTGGTGCAGGTGCGGCTGCGGCAGGCGTAAGCGTGGCGGAAGAGGGTGCTATGTCAGTGCCCATCGAATCGCTTTGTGTTCGAACACGAAACCTATTATTTGACAACGACACATTAATTCCCCCTGCCTCTCTCGACGGCCCTGGCTCTCTAGGAGGGGCACTATTGCGCGTCTCCTCATTCAATTCAAACACCAGTCTATCAGTAGGGTGCGGCAGTCTCTCGGACGAAGTCAAGGTAGACGGACGGTCATTAATTCTGGACTCATCTTCCCGAAATGTAGTATTTCTAGTCCTAAAAATATTAACTTCCGAGGACTGATCACTATCCGAGTCGGAACTGGATGACAAAAATTCTCGTCGCCAAGTGGAGCTGAACAGTCGCACCCGAGGCCGGCCGGCGCGCGTGCGGCCGCCGCTCTCGCTCTCGTCCGAGTGCGCGCGCGACGCGCTGCCTCGCCGCGGAATACTGCGCTCTACACTGGCCAGAGTGGATAACGACATATTAGTGATTAGATTCAACAACCTTGTGCCAGAGTCACGCAGAATATCACGAATCAAATCAAGACTTTCGTTAATAGTTTGTGCATCGACTGGCGCCGTCACGGGGCTCATCTGTGTAGATGAATTAGTCATTGTTGGTCTTTGTGAGGAAGAGGTAGAAGAACCAGATGTTGAGGGTAGGCTTCCAGCTGAAGCACTAGTCTGGAATGAGCGTCGTGGTACAAACGGCAATGCGGAAGGAGTGGTTGCAGTTGCAGGATCGTTACGTGTGGACTCGGTATTTTGTTGTAATGGGGAAAAGTTCCTTCGACGAAGTGAGAAGTCTCGTCCCAAAGAAGATCCTCTAGATGAAGTGAAAATGCTAGTGCGCGACGTATTCGTCGAACTGGAGGGAGTGATTTCCGTAAAAGTAACTCTGGTCGGCCTCGGTGTTCCGTTAGAAGACGAGAAGGGATTTGGCAAGAGTCGGGTACTCTCGTATTCAATAGTTCTGTAAGATCTGTCGGAACCGTTCAATGGTTGGAAAGCAGATGATCGTGATCCAAACAGCGAACGCTCCTGATTTGATGAACTTGGATTTCTGAAAAGAAGTGAAGCCAAATATAAATGCATAGATTCATATAAGCTTTTATGTATTTAAACTGTGTTGGTCTTTAGAATAAATAGTCAACTCGAGCTGTTTTTATTAAAGTTTGGTCAACCATTAGATCACAAACGATATCGCTGCACAGTGTACCTGGAAGGGTTGCTATCAATTGACAACACATCTAGGTTGAGTAAGCGGCTGCTGCTCTCTCCATCGCCGGTGTCCGCGGGCTCCACGGGCTCGCGAGACGTGCTGGGCGTTGGATTTGCTGAAAATTTAAAATTGCGTTAAAATTATTATTATAATTCTTTACTTATAATATAACCAGTTGTATGTAAGGTGAAATAAGATTACAGGTGTCACAGTGAAAACCAATGAAGAGATTTATTTATACAGTAAAATATCTTATTGTAAGT
This sequence comes from Lithophane ornitopus, assembly GCA_948473465.1. Taxonomy (NCBI): domain Eukaryota; kingdom Metazoa; phylum Arthropoda; class Insecta; order Lepidoptera; family Noctuidae; genus Lithophane; species Lithophane ornitopus. The sequence continues at coordinate 12,148,904 of OX419617.1, read as the reverse complement.
AATTATTTGTCCATTTGTTTTCGAATTAATTCCCAACTTATTACCATCATCCTGAGTAGTAGTGGCAGTACGCGTGGGCCGCGTCCAGCCTGAAGTTCCGAGCCCGAAGTCCGTCTCCATAGGGTCCGTGCCGCGATCCGTCTGCGAATATTACACAGTTTATTAATAAGCAACACTTCAAGCAGCAAATACATAACTATTTGATTATCTTAACCCAATGTTAATAATGATAGTTGTATAACATTATCCATTACCGTATTTGGAGGCGGCGGAGTGTTGGTTAGGCGATGTCGTACCATAAAGAGTCTTTGATAATTCCTCACTAAACTATCATATCTTTGCACCAAGTTTTGGTAAGAGTTTACAATCATGTCTTGTGCAGAGCCGGGGCTCTCGTGCGCCCGGCTGCCGCCCGGACTGTCGTCGTTGTCATCTCTTCTAGAGTTATTATTATTGGGGTTATTTGTCGGACCCGACGCAGGGTTCTGCTGTTGTGCAGAGTTGTTCGCGGGCCCTCCCGCACAAGCCCATAGTGATATTCCAGTGATAAGTTTGTAGCCAAGAGCATCGAAAGCCACAAATCTGAAAGACACAAGCTAAGAAGAATGGATCATATTTAATTCCAGTAAAACTAATGAATTTTAATGCTCATGTGCTTTTGTGTAGAGGGAATTATACATATTACCTATTAGTAAGGATTAGTAACAACAAAAATTGATAATAATTATATCAAAGCTTAATGCATCACTATACTCCATTTGAAATAAGATTAGACATTAAAATAAGCCTTTTTTACAGTCCGTTCAACCGATTTTGACTTCTATTACGTTAGTGGCATGACAAATGGCAGCTGCAGTAGACAGTTGGTATTGTGTAATCTTTTTTGCTTTTAATGCCATCCTCATGCCTACGGTATAGAAGTCAAAATCGGTTAAACGGACTGTAAAAAGGTTTTTTTAAGTATCTAATCTTATTTCAAATGGAGTATAAGTATGGACAAAAAGCCTATTAATAAAAGTAAAAACATTTATTTTATTGCATTTATCTGCACAAGCATGATTCTGTAGAAGTGCAGAGTGGAGACTGTTATTTACTTACCTGACTTTTTCGTTAACATTATTAGTTGAGACTTTGGTAAAAGGAGCAGGCTTGCTCCAGTCCCAAAAGTACAATTCATTGTAGGTGGCTATCACTAACAGCTGCTCACGAGGGTGGAACGCAATGGAAGCTATGACAGTTTCGTTGCGAACATTCCACACCTCACTGCCACCCTGTAGCAACAAATTAATGAAAATATTCAGGACCAGCCTGTTATTCCCCTTTGTATATTATAAAACAAAATAAATAAAAAGGTATGGAACATTTCCAAGAAAATATTTTCTGATATAGCTTTCTAATCACTGCATTTCAAATTGAGAATAAATTTCATTAAATAAATTAACACCACAAACTTCTGTTAAAGTTGTGTAAGTATTTAGTTAAATCGCTGAAGACAATAATAAACTTAATAATAAAATTTGATTTCATGCTATAAAAATATGTAAAACTCACACTTGCAATGTCCCATACCCTGACTTGTCCACCGAGACAACCAGAGCCGATCAGCAGGGGGTGTGATGGATGGAAGGCAATACACCACGGAGTGCGCGGGTGCCCCTTCAATATGCGCACGTGCTTGCCACTAGCCAGCTCAGACACATACACATTGTGGTTTCCATGTGTTGATGCTACTTTAGTCCTAAAAGGTATGCATGTATTTAAGTTGACATGACACCTTTCTAAATCAGAAGTTAGAATGAAAAAGTCAATAATGTAATTATTTGTAAGGAGCCATAGCATGATGTGATGTTTCCAGATTTAACTAGCTGACGTGACAGATGTCCTGTCCAAATTTCAATAATTCATACAAAATTCATAAATAATTGATAGAAAATGCACAAATTTTCTTGGCAACTTAATAGTAATAACCTGATCCTGATTATTACAAACATTTTAAAACAATAAATATCCAAATTGGTCCCGCCATTCTCAAGTCGTTACCTACGAACATCATTTCATTTTTATCTTATATCATCTGCCTAGCCTTTTCCCAACTATGTTGGGGTCGGCTTCCAGTCTAACCGGATGCAGCTGAATACCAGTATTTTACATGGAGCGACTGCCAATGTGACCTCCACAACCCAGTAACTGGGTAATACGATACCTCTTGGTAAGACTGGTTGTCAGACTTTCGAGCTTCTGACGACCTATAACAACTGTCAAAGATCCACAAATGACAGCCGGGACCAACGGCTTAACGTGCTTTCCGAGGCATGGAGGTGTCTCGGTATGTATTAGATGGTCACCCATCCACGGACCAACCCCGGCAAGCGTAGCTTAACCTGATGGATCGACCCGTGCGGCAGTTATTACTTAGCCACGAGCTTCATTTTTATCTTATAGATTTTATAAATTTGACTGATCAAACAAAACAAGTCTAATCACTCATTAGTGTACTTGGCTACAAGGCTAAAAGGTCATGGTGTCTATATTCTTATGATTTCAATGTCTGAAAGCTATAGAATTATATGTGTAGAACTCCAAGCTAGATTGCACTGACTGACTATATTAAATGCTACAGAATTTGAGATATAAAACAAAAATATTAAGTAGTTGAGTTGATATTGGCATGAATCTAGTTCTGTTGAATAATAACATTAATTTTTTTGTAGTTGTTTTCTAGAACAGTTGAACATGAGCTATGCTAAAGGGTGATTTGATTGATTTCTTATAGTTAAGGATTAAGGAATACCAATTTTTCAATACCAATTCAAGGCAGTACCAATGTTTGCCAAAAACCTTTCTAAGGTTAATAAGTAAGGATTAACTTACCCATCAGGACTGAACACCATTAAAAAAGTAGATCTTGGATACCCCGGTAAATCACAACTCTGAAAAGAAAAAAATGCCACAGCATCTTTATTATAATCTTAGGTCTTAAGACATTTTAAGGTATTGAATTTATAATAACTGTGAACATGAACATACAACTTAAATCTGTAGATTATTAATAAAAAAGAAGATAGTCATACTCTTATTTGAAGTGGTTTCTGGACAAGTATGTCCTCAGCCATGTTTTCCATAACTGTCTTGCTATTGGGGTAGTTGGGTGGGTTAATGCCCCGCTCCCTCCACTGCCAGCTCCGAGCAATGTTGCCCACATTCTGCATTTCGTCAATTGGTTCATTCTTGCAACCAAGCCATTCATTGTCTATAATTGGGTCCATTGCCCTGTGCTTCAGGAAAAATATGCAATCATCAGAAATCATTTCAAATAAAATAATTCATTGAAACAATACCTATTGTACAATCTTGTTGACTTGTAAAACCTCCCATAAAGAACTAGGTTTGGAGAGGTCCAGGGGGGAGATCCTGATCTTCCCCTGAGTTACTTAAATTGTTTGATAAAAAACACTAGCAATGATCAACTTAGAATGTAGAACTAAGTCGTACTTATTAGTTTATTGCACCAAAAATAGAAGATTGGTTTGCATGATTCCAAATAAAAATAATACTTAAAGAGGAAAAGGATGATTTTGTTACCATTATTTTATACAATTTATAGTTGTGATGTGTGTCCTACAATATAAGAATTTTATTTACTGAAGCTTAAGCTTACCTCAGAGATAAGTAGTACAATAAATATTTAGCCATTTGTTTATCATTAAATTAATACCTACTGTTTTGTTTTTAAAGAGATAGATAATAATGTAAAATAATAAAAATAAGCATGTGGACCATGGAGGGTAGATCACTTGTTTATTACCTTTATGTTTTTGTGATCATTGAATAGAATTGGGTGTAGTAGATCTGAAAATAAAACAAACATTAATCGGTTGAATGTTGCTTTGTAATGGAACAACATACATGTAAACATGTATTTTGGTTGGCACTTACGCCTATTCGTCCTAACAATGAAAATGTCTTATGTAACAAGTTGGAGAGCACACCAATTATAAATTTCTTATTACATTGCAACTAAAGTTGATTAGTGTCGTCTATCACGTACATTATCGTATCACGATTGTACATAAAAGTACCTCACCACACCAAATGACCGGAGTGAGCCATGTTGAAAATTGACAACATGTTATTTCATCAAACTATTTCCTCAAAATAAGATTTACAAGTTATTCAGAATCTTAGACACCTTTATATTTGTTTTATATTTCATACGGATTGGACAAAATGTTGTATACAATACGCATTTTATGTGTATAGGCCGAGTGTAAAAACAACGTATTTACCTTAAACATTGTGCCAAATGGAACAAATATTTCACAAACTATTGCAAATGTAGTCAATTAAGATTATCCTACTTGTATATGACCACAATTTATGTATTAACTACGCTTTTATGTCTCAAAAATCCATAACAGAAACAATCCAACAGCACCAGCTGCGAACTGTCAAAATTGAGGAAACGAATACAGATAAACAAATATCAACCAGTTGCAAATTAAAAAAATCTAGGGATTGTGATGCTCGTAAGTCCTACCGATAATACTTCAGCAGGGCTATAACAAAGAATATTTTGTTACAAAATGTATGTTCCAAGAGTTTTTCAATAATAAAAAAGAATCTGATGGTTCCATCATAGTTCCGGTTTGTTTTTATTACACTTATTTTCGAATGTTAGGTACAAATACAACGATATCGTTTATATACCAATATAATACCTATCATACATAATCGGAATAAAATTCGAGCCAAAATTAAGCTAACGCGTGCGATTCCGGACAAAATTCACTCGCACCGATTCATCATTATTGTTTTGCCACAAAAACATAAATATATTGCCCGTATTCCAATTTATTTGGATATCGTCGGCGCATCTAACGTTTTTCTTCCATATTTCTTCTATTAGTCATCATTATCGGTAGTCACCCCCTTTCTAGCCATATCATCTTTCAAACAGTTCATCCTTCGTTTCTTTGGTCTTCCCCTACTCATAAAGCCATTTCAAAATTTTCCTCACGACAGTAGGTATCCTCATTCCTCCGCATATAATGCCCACACCATGGCTTCCGATTTCCACACAACTTTTCCGTCACCGGTGCCACTTTCAGACTTTTTCATTAACCACACATCCCTCTTATCATAGTCATCTCAACTGCATGCAATTGCTATTCATTCATCTCTTTTGTGGCCAAACATTCTGATCCCTCTAAGAAAGCAGGTCTTACCATTGTTTTACAAACATTCTCCTTTTATTTAAGGGGAATGCGGGAGACTTATTGTTCCCGTGACTGATTGATCCAGTATTAATTCTGTGCTACTTCGCCATCGCTTTGCAGTTTTGCACGAGTGGATCCATATACCGTCACGTCGCGTCGGAACAAACCAAGAGAAGCGCGCTATGGCCCGCCCTAGAATTGAGGGGAACCGGTAGTAGGTATTATTTATATACCTCGGTTTTGGTTCTATTGATTTTCAAGCTAAAATTCTCCTGCTTCTGTTGCCATTCCTCAAATCTGCTCTGGATCTCAGGTCCATCTACCCCACAAGAATAGTCTTTGGTAAACAGAATGTACCAGGCTGCAGGGTACCTCTTCCCAGTGCCGTAACTAGGGCGGTGCCAGCGGTGCCTAGGCACAGGGCGCATACCCTGGAGAGGCGCAGAAATGACCAGACCAGGGCCACTAACAATATCTATTTTTTATTTTTATAGACAATCCATTTTATTGTCAGAACCGGTTATGATTAGAAAATATTTCAAGGGCGCGGTTATGGCAGCTCGCACCGGGCGCATAAAAGGGTAATTACGGCACTGTCTCTTCCTGTACTTAGTTATATTCAGTACGTACGTCAGGGCGTCCAAAATCAACAGGAAGACGTAAGAGTAAGGACTTCAAAGCCGACTTTTGGTGCAAGCCTCTCGCTACATTTGTCGCGTTATCGCGAACTAAACTTCGCGCGCTCTCTCTCGCCCCACTCGCGACGTCTCGCGGAGCAAAGAAGAGCGCACGAAGTATAGTTCGCGATAACGCGACAATGTAGTCCCTGCATAATAGTGTATGAAAGTTTTCAAATTAGGGCTTGTAGGTAGGTACACACGGCTACACATCAAGCTATACGTTTCCAGTATAAGCTAACCTCGCATTTTACGGAAATCCTATACAATGCGAGATCAGCATAAACTGGAAATGTATAGCTTGATGTGTGGCCGTGTGTACCTACACAAAACTGCGAATCGGCGCGATGCGGATGCGCAACGCAGAAGCTTTAAGAAAATCTTAGGGCACCGTCATCAGTCGTTGATTTTGCGATGCGACGTCGCAACTCAGTTTTGGGTACGAGCCCTTAGCGCGAATAGTCGCGTGATCGGTAACGATCGATGCGCGTAATTGCGTCCCGCGTTGCGCGCGTAATTTAGTGTGGCCAGAGCTGAAGGTCAGGACTATTGTGAAAATCCAAGTCCTTCCTTAAACTTATTTACCGTTATATTACCGTTCGTAAAATTATTACCAAAACGAAATGGTCACGTTTTTACCAACGAATCTGTTACTTACCTAAAGAATCTTACCTTCGTTCGTTAGACACTGACACAGATTACAAATCTAAATAAATAAAGTAATTATCCGTGGGTCTGTAGGTACCTAAACTGTGTTTATATCAATTTTTTTTTTCATATGTTCTTCAATTTTTTTTTTTTTTATTTGGTGGAGGGAGCTTGCGCGGCGGTCCCATAAATTATTTTTCAGCTTCACTTGTGTGTGTTTGATGCGATAATAATTACGTAGATACCTATTTATTTCACTTTGTGTATCTTGATGATGTTATAATAGGTAAGTATTTCCCGTCACTATTGTTTACATAGTAAGTAGTGGTAGGTACCTATACGAATTAGTGTGGTGTTTATCTAAGAACAAAGAAGTAAAAAAAAATAAAAATAAAAATAAAGCGGTAAACGGTAAAGTCGGTGTCTTCGGATCTATATTTTAGTTTTTTACCACCGACTTCCGAAATTATAGTTATTTTTCACTATGTAGTGTTTTTTTTGGAAGTCGGCTGTTCATTTTTGTAAAGAGTCTTTTTTAAGTGGACAGTTCATGAAATGCGTTCGACGACGACGTGGTTGAGATGGTCGCTGCATATTTACTGGACGGCAATGCGAAGACGGGCGGAGACGAACATTTTGTTATGCAAACACGGAAGGGTGTTTAATGCATACGCATCATGACAGTGACGCGAAATTAACGTGCTAGTGTGATGAAAATGAAAAGAAAAGCTCTCCGGAGCGACCAGAGCGACTGTGTAGGTACGCAGCGGAACCACGGATGGGACGTAGCCGTCAACGGTGCACGGACGACCGACGACGGCGATGTGGCACTGAGACGGGAAAAATATTGCCGGCAACGATTCCATTCCAATTCCTATTCCAATCTGCAAATATAATGTTTTGATCGGACGTTGATTGGGCTGCATTAGATAGTTAAATCGTGGTTGAATCAATATCCAGGGGGTCGGTGATTCGGTGACAGGTGTTAGTCTAGTTTATCTGATAGAGTGAAACAGGTCACATTAATCCAATCAAGCAAGGATTACGTTCCACGGTTAGTAACTACCTGTCGCTAACGTACTGCGACTGATGTTAACGTTGCTCTAACCGTCTGCTGAATTGCTGAAAGGCCGGCTGTTAATCTTGTCTTCCATGAATAACAAAACGTTACGGCCGCAGCTTTAGTCAAGGATTAGGAGTTAGGACCACTACTATGATATTTAGGTACCTACCTAATAAGCAGTCATTTTACAATCATGTTTGTGCTCAATTCCTGAAGCCATGCCTTCATAAACTCAATAAACTCAAAGCATTTATTTCATACAAGCCGTGCGCCTGCCGGGATTTCCGATCCGCTAAAATGACGAACTTTCATACACTATTTAACTAATTTAGGGGAAGAATTTTTCAAAATCTTTGTTACGGGACTTTTGTTATTTCATGTTTCTGGACCCAGCGTTAAGGCTGCGCTTTGTATTTCAGTGATTGATTTTAAGATTTTTACACTATTTACTTACCTACCTACCTAAGCTAGAAAGTTGAACGGGCGAATAGAGAGATTATGCAGTTTGCTGTGTAAAAAAACGTGTAGGTAATCGATTGATTAATGAACCTATCCTACCATAATTTGCAACTAACTGAACAACCGGGACCGGACGTTTACGACATCTTTTACTTCCTCCCCTTAAATTCACATCACCACGCTACGTAATTAAAAATCTGTATTTGCAAACCAGTCTTCAAAAAATCAAAAAATCAAACTCAAAAATGTTTAATTTCATTATTACACGTTATACAGTTGGTGGCGTCTCCTTTTAAGCATATAGATGCCTGTGCCAGGACTCCAGGAGGCGCCGCTCTTTTATATCTTACAAAAATGAGTGTAACATGTTATTAAACAAAAGTTAATAATTAATATGTGTGTATGTGTACGTGTGTGCGTGTGTCATTGTTATTGTGTATATGTGTGAGTGAGTCTTCATCAAGCCATCTGATGGGGGCGTGTTCCTTCAGCTCCGATTAGATTTGAAACAGGTGACGTATACAGTTGTATATATAAGTATGTAGCTACGTACTTTGTGTATAATTCCGTCGACGTCTGCTGGGGGAGGGACGCTCGCTAATGCAGCTAGCCCGCTGTCACACACAATTTTGGCATTTAGGTAAGTACTCGTTACCCAAGTTTTTGTTGAAGCTGCATCAAGAAGCATTTAATACAATAAAAGTAGGTACTCAAATAACAAAGAGATGAAACGCATGAGACCCCTAAACATTGTGTTGACGAAAGGTCTCGGCTGTGATTGCGAACATAACCATCTCACAAACTCACGCTTTGTAAAATTACACATCACATTTACATAAATAGTAATGAGATTACATTCGGTTACGCGAGGCAGGGTAGAAGATTACTCTTTCATTCCCACATCATATGCGTATAAATCTCTATCTCTACGTATGTACATAATGTAGCAAAACGACGAGGTAACGAGATTTTTCACAAAATTTGATTCCCCGCAATTTTGCGCGCGGAATGGATTATTTTTTCGGAGAAGATGCGAGGCGTTACTGTGATTAAATATCAACCCTATAAAAAAATAAATAGGTAATTGACTTATGAAATTCATTTATAATTTATAACACCTATAAATAATAATAATACCATTTATTTCAGGCGACACAGGCGCATAGAAAAATACCTTAAGCTAGACATTCTACCTACATATTTTAAATCAATAACTTGTGTTAATAAATAAGGCTGACTTCACACGCACGCTTCGCACTTCACTTTGCACTAGATTGTCTTTGTGCTGTCTTGTGGTACCTACTTGTCCGCGGAAGCGACGGAACACCACGTCCTGCGGCCAAAAGTCTTCTTCCATGACAAGGGACAGATAACAGTTCGGTACACGCACCACGAACGCCTTGAAGTTGACGTCCGGTGCGATTCCAGCAACTGCACCCTCGGCGTATACCTGATCTTCTGGCGCACGTAGGTACTCCACGATGTCCTCCGCATTAGTGGTGTATAAAGGTACCTACCTACTTATAATAATTATAGCCTTTAGTTATCTTCTAATAACCAACACGTTCCCCGCACTTTGCTTCAAGGAAGGATGCGAAATCATTACCCGACTGCCCTAGAAGGAGGGTAATGTTTTTCGAGAGTATGTATGTATGTTTGTATGTATGTATGTCTATTTCTTTGGCACGCTCTGTAGTTTAAACGGCTTGATGGATTTATTTATTATATTATTATTTTACATACGAGGTGTCGTTGGGTTCGTCTTAATTGTGGGAATGACATAGGCAATATTTTTTTTATATATTTCATCTGGAAACAAAAATAAAAGGGAGGTTAAAATTTTGGTATTACAGGCGGGGTTAAACAAGGAGGAGTTTTTTTTTGTTGTTGTGTTTGTGTTACTCGATTACTACGCCAATTATGAATCGATTTTGATGATTCTTTTTTTGTTTGGTAGGTCATGCTTCAGAGGTGGTCCCTATACAGGGTGTTAGGGTAGACATCGTTATCTTTGACAAACTTTGAAATCACAAAAAAAAAATCCGCTGTTCCATACATTTTGTTGATTTAAGTGAACACAAATGTATGGAACAGCAGATTTTTTTTTTCGCGATTTCCAGTTTGGTCCCATAGAAAAAGTATATTATAGATGACACCAAACCACTAGTTTCAAGGATAACGGTGTCTACCCTAACACCCTGTATGATATATAAATTTTATTAACTTTGCTTGCCTAGTTTTTGAGTTAGCTTTAATATTTTTCCCACTTAGCTTATCTAGACGATTTCCTTATTTACTCCTTCACTGTTATTTACATAGCAGGTAGTGGTATTCGGATTTGTGTGGGGTAGGTACCACAACTAAAAAGTGCAAAATAAAAACTTTTTACAAAAAAAGTGAAAAAAGACACCGACAACGAAAAACAAAAGAAGTGAAAAATAACTTTAATTTCGGACGTCGGTGGCATAAAACGAAAATTGAAAAGTAAAGACACCGACTTCCGAAATTAAAGTTATTTTTCACTTCTTTTGTGTTTTTTTTTGGAAATTAAACAAATTAAATAATTTGTTTTATACTATTCCCCCTCTAAAAAGCTTATTTTATTCACTGAAAACAGTGAATAAAAAGCACTTTTAGTCACTGTTTTGGTGTTTGAATTTAGAGCACCAGTATATTCGAACTCCATCTCAATGCTATACAAACTCCGATTTGAATGGTCGACATTTTCGTCAAGGAGTTTAGCATTAGAATAAAAACTTTTTTGTGTTCTTTGCTGTCATTAGTAAATTGGCGCTATTTTAAATATTGTAAGTTGTACGAACAAACATTTTAGTGTTATTTAATGATAAATCGATTGAAAATGCATTCAAATGATGAAGAAGATGTGTTAACACCTGAGTTTATGAAAGAGAGGGCGGCCGATATAGTAGAAAACTTGCTACCCAACAAATCACGGCTGGTTTGCATCAAAGCCAACGATGAGTTTTGCAAATGGAAAAAATAAAATCAAGCTTCTGGCACATTTTCAGAGTCTGTTTTCCTAACTTATTTTAATATATATAAGAAAAAGAAGTCATCGAGATTATGGAGTATGTGTTCTATGCTACGGTGTAGGTACTATAAAACCAAGGCATAACATTGAAATAACATAATCGAAGTTACAAGTTCTTTTTCTCGTAGTCATGGTATAAAGTATAGTATGCAACTCTTGAATAAAACGAATTTATATCGAGGACCTTGAATCACTCGCGTCGCTCAGGATTCTAACACTTGAATCACTCGCTATGCTCGTGATTCAATCATCATGAATCACTCCCTACGGTCGTGATTCAGTCGTTAGAATCCTTCACTTACTCGTGATTCACCTAGGCCCTCGCTTTAAATCCGTCCTTTATTCACTAATTGCATAATATACTATTTTTGTTTCTTAAGATTTAGAAGCCGTAATATAATAGAACCGTTTTGTCAGAATACCAGAATATACTTAAGTTGAATTCACCGAAATATAACTTTTTTTACTTCTCAACCGCACCAAGGTTTTGATATGGGTATGATTGAGAGCGATCGAGCGGGAAATGGCATCTCCGATCCACTCTGGCAATATAAGTACTTAGAAATAAGCGTAGATAGGTAAGTACCTATACCTGTACATGTAACCTACTCAGATTGTGTACATGAGTTATTAGAGATTATTTGATAGAAAGCTGTAGGTACCTACAATTTAGCCGTTTGTGCTAGAATTAAAGTAGCTGAAAGTGTGTGAGAATATTTTTATGACTTTCTTAAGCATGTAAAACTGCAAAATGTTACAGTTACAGCAATAGACCGTTGTAATAGTTATGGAACTAGCTGTACTTACCTACTTATAACTCCATCTGGATTCCATCTCGTTTTCCAGCTATCTAGGTACTTCTATGCCTTTCGTCATAATCAGTTTCTTTAACCCTTGCAATATTTACTTTTTTAAATAAGTAAATAAACAAAGTACCTACGTACCTAGTAGAGATCTAGAGATGCTGTAGGAACCTGCAATATCCTGCAATACAACAGCTGCTTACGCGAAGTCAGAAATTTTATAGTACGAGCAATACAAAAATAGGTTTTACTTAGTTTGAACGAAGCTAAACATCGTCGCTGTCCAATTAGGAAGCAGATGTAGCTTCCGATTTGCTCGATTCAGACAGCCTTCTTACTTCTCAGCCTCCACTTCCGGCTTATTCCAGAATCAAATATTCATTCAATACAGAAATAGCAGTTTGAGAAGTTGGGTTTAACTGAGAAATATCCTTTGGTTTTGAAAGCGGCACAGCACTCAAATATTTTGTTATTGATCGGTCGGCTAACTTTGAAACAAAAATACTTACCTACTTGTAAATAATCCATTTATTTACAAGTAGGTAAGTATTTTTATTGAAATATTGAGGTGGCTTCTTCAGAAAATTAAGATCAGTGTTTTTTTACTATGCATTTTTTATAATTCTATATTAAGTATTTATGCAACTGTAAACACGAATGTGGGTGTGGTTGTCTAATTATGTCCAGTTGCATACCTACAAGACTTTCTCTACACCCATGATTTATGAATCCTCTTTAAAAGGTGCAATACAAATATCGAATAAAAATGGCGGGTTACGACGTGAATTCAATTATCCTATATTTTTTTTTTTTTTTTAATTTACGGCGCTGTTTTAGTGAAACGCGCGTGCATGACCATGTTAATTTTTGAAATTCATAAAGAAGCCACGATGAGTAAGGAAGGGATCGAGAAATCAAAGGACTAAAGGAGTTGCATAATGAGTAGGTACAACAATCAACATTATAACACCCGTTTGGATAATATTGGTTACTATGACACTGGATGTTGGCAATAAGCTAACTGTTTCAGAAACTTATAAAGAGGATTTAGCATGGGTGTAGATAAATTTTGCAAGTTAATTAGGGATATTTTGTAATTCCTGTCGTCTTCAAAATGATGCGCCATGCGGTCAAAGTCGCTGATTAACATTCGTAGCCAAGAATAGACATTGTTCAGATCAAACGACTCCGTTCTTTGTGTTTATATTGAAGCTAAAAGGGATGGGGTCTTTAATTTTTTTCTTTTTTTGTTCTATAGACTACTTAGTTTAACGTTTAATTAAATAGAGGACAAAGCTGCAAATGTTTAAGAGAAATAGGTACTTATTTGTATACCTGTACTTACATACCTACCATGTAGGTACTATTGTTTAGGTGGGTACTGTGGGTAGGTATAGTTTTTAGTTTGTTTTTAGGGTTCCGTACCCACTTTTACTAAGACTCCGCTGTCTATCCGTTGGTCTGTCTGTCCGTTTGTCACCAGGCTGTATCTCATGAACCGTGATAGTTAGACACTTGACATTTTCACAGATGATGTTTTCTGTTGCCGCTATAACAACAAATACTAAAAAATAGAATAAAATAGATATTTAAGGGGGCTCCCATACAACAAACGTGATTTTTTTACCGTTTTTATAGATAATGGTACGGAATCCTTCGTGCGCGAGTCCGACTCGCACATGGCCGGTTTTTTTTTAAACAGTATTTTGTTGAACAGAATGTTTACAACCTAGCGGGCAGTTAGTAGACAGGCTGAGACTACCAAAGCAAGGTACCTATAAACACAACAGTTTCAAAGCCAGATCAAGTGTCTTGCAACTCTTGTTACGCGATACACAACCACATGTGTGCATGTGCATTTTCAAAGTAAGAACAGTTTTTGTCATTCACATTAAAATTGCAACATTTATAACTGGCGTAGGTACGTCTTGCGAGTGTCGAGTTCGTGGAGAGTGATTCCGTCGCGTTTAGTTTCAACTCGGTGAAAGTCGGCGGAGGGCTGTCTGAGGGCCGCAGTGCACTAATTGTCAGCCCCGGGTGCTGACACTCGCGTCTTGCGTGGTTATAAGCATGACGCTCAGCCGCCGGTTACCGGTATCTTATGCTACGCTTGCACTCACGGGTAAAGTCCTTCTGTACGACGACGTAGAAGTGACGTGCTTATACAGTATGTTAACTAACAAAGGGCGTTCCCGTTAACCCGTAATAGTAAATAATAGCGTCCAAACATGGTAAAAAAAATATTACCACTCAAAAAAAAAAAAAAAGGAAGTTCCTAGTGAAATATTCACAAAACTATTAAATTGATACGTAAAAGAAACACTCTGTGCACGCACATTTGTATTTCCACGTAGAAAGACAAGTGTGACAAGTATGCGTGTAGGTACAGATTGTTTCTTTTCCGTATCAATTTAATATATTTATATTTTGTGAATAATTTACTGTAAAAAATTAAAATATTTTTTTTTTTCAATGGTTTTTTTTTTTTTGCATGTATAGACGCTATACTATTGTAGGATAACAGCGGAACGCCCCTCGTTAGATAGCATACTGTGTATGCTGTCATCACTACATAGTATAAAACAAAGTTACTTAAACCTATAAATTATATTTAGAGCTATCTTTCTTTACACATTCATTTAATCAAGTAGGTAAATAAGCTTTTAAATGCATTTAAAAAAAACACAAAAAAGTGAAAAATATCTTTTTAAACTGTAGGTAAGTACTTTAACTATTTTACTTCCGGAAAAAATAAATTTTCATCGAATTTGATCCGGAAGGTGTATTGTACCTATAATAATAAAATACATATACAGAACCATTTAATAAATTTACTTCATCATGTCGCTTAGAGATATCATATCGCCACCCGTGAAATAATTATCATTTAGGAGTTCCGGTCGCCATTTATGTGGTCTTCTTCATCAGTTCCACTTCACCAAATAATACTTACTAAATTTTAATGCTTGAATTGTTGATGAAAATACAAAAATTGCTATATGTAGGTATGCCTATTATATTTGAGTTCCATCAATTTCTCATGGATCCCATAATCAGAACTGAATTTTGATAAAAATGGGACCATTCTGTAATGGTTTCCTATCCTTTCAAATAAAAAAGAATTTTCCAAATCGGTTTATAAACCACGGAGTTTTGAGGTAACAAATATTTAAAAAAATATACATTAATAGAATATCTTTGCTTTATTAGAGGTAGGTACATAATATTTAAGCCTTACAATAATTTACACCACGTAGGTAGGTAAGTTGTCTTAATACACACGGACAACGTGAAATAGAGCCGGCCACGTTATTGGCTAACTAGTAGTCTCTTAGCCAGTTAGTGAAACTTGTAATGGATATTTACAGGTCTCTGCGGAGATATTTAACTAACTGAAGCTTACACGCAGAGGCCTTGCAAATGCCTAAGTTTGTGGGGAAATACACATGTACTTACTTTGTACTTGTAGTGAGATATGTAACAGAAGTAGTAAATCTTTAGATATGTAACTTCGTTCTACTGCAAACCCATTGAACCTAAGATATTAGGTTCAATGTGGTTTGAACCTAAGGTATTAGGTTCATTGTGGTTTGAACCTAAGGTATTAGGTTCATTGTGGTTTGCAGCAGAACTAAGTTGATGTTTCAAAACAAATGCCTGAATAGATATATTACAACGTAAAGTCAAGTCAAGCCATAACAATATTTGTATACATAGGTCCTATTTCATCATCATCATCATTTCAGCCGAAAGATGTCCACTGCTGGACATAAGCCTCCCCCAAGCACCGCCACTTCGACTGGTTCTGTGCTTCTCGCATCCAGCGGCTTCCTACGCCTTCAACAGGCCCTAATTGGCTATTTTAGATCCTATTTGGCTGGGACAAATACTGAATTCATTTACATCATCGGCACATAAGATAACATTACATAACACAATCATTTATCTATAGCGATTTATTGCAATCGATGTCTTTTCAGTTCATCGGCCACATGTATGTACATCAGTCTTGTCTAGGCTGGTCATATTTGGCCAAGTAATTGATTGTTATGAAATGTTAATTATACCTGCTCAGTCGAGTCTGCCTTTAATTTCATCGTTGCCATTACAGCGGGCTTCTCAGAATAATTTAGAAAATTAATTCTTCGTTATACCTACCTAAGTTTATTTTTCTTGTTATACATATTTTGTATAAACCGAAAAGTTTCGTAAAGATAAATGTCACCCTCCCGATCTCGCTGAAGGTTAATAAGAATCATTTATCAGGAAGTTAAATCTCGAAGTTTCCTCGTTTCTGGTGCTTTATTTGATAAAATAACAAATTGCGGAACTGTTTAGATACAGCAGGAGCCAACAAACTGTCGTAGGTGTCGCAACATAATTATTGGAACTTCCGTTTATTTCGTAAATGACAAAGATACATTTCAAAACCTACACTTAGAATTTTTAATTACCTACATTAAATATTTCTCACCTCGCGATAAAGTAAACTCAATTAAAATTGTTAAACGAGTTTTTCGCGCGAGAAGGCCTTATCAAGTGAAATAGTTTTCATTAAACAAATACTTAAATAAACGCGGTCCGTTCAGCTCCGGTAGTAGCAAAATATTAATTGGGGCATGAGATTTCCTGTGAATTTGTTTTTCGTTTTGCTGTTAGCGGTACGGGTGCCCCTTTGCGCCCGCGTCACGTAAGCTGATTCCTTTCATTTCAAAATTCCACGGCTTTCTACCAACACAAAATAAAACGAACGCGGAACGAAGGTACGTGTTGTGTAATAGCTGTACATTCCTCATACCTACATATATAGCCACAACCCGCCAAATACTATTAATTTTAGGACCATGTAAAACATTTAAGCGAACACGTTCTAAAGGACGGTACCTCCTATAATTTGTTATAAAATTATTCCAATCCCGCAAGAATGTTAGTTTATCCAGTCTAAATTCTATGAAAACGGTGCCTACACTGCCTACACATTCATAGCAGCAGAGTTTTTATTCATCGCTCGGATTTCACAAGAGGCTTTCACTGAATTGAGCTATGAAAAAGAATATAAAAATGTTTATGTAGTTTATTTCGTTCCGATTCTATAACGAATATCAAAAGATTCATTCGTCCTAGTCTCTTTGTCCTATTTATTTACAGTGGATTTTATAATATTCCGATATGTATTTTTGTATAACTGTAGATACTTCACCTATAGATGGATTTTAGTTTTTAGTTTCATGCCAGGAAAAGAATTCTATTAATTCAGATATTATTCACCCAGACTTTCCCATCGGCTATTCACGGCCTAGCATGCTTTTGCAGACATTCGTTTTTAAACTGATGAATTAGCTTTAATTACAGTAAAGTAAAAAGTTGTATTTAGAACAACAACAAATTGGCATAATTACAATAGAAAAGATGGTGTCGCAGCTATTCAACACCCGTCTAAACATTAAAATGAAATTATTGAAATGATTAAGGTTACTTTGTTATTTGAAATAATATATTCACCCGAACTGTTTAATAATTTATTGGATTTTATAATAATATTCCTCTGAATCAAATTGATTAACGTGTGAAAGCTTCCCAGGGTAAACGTCATGTATTTTATTTAAGTAAAGGGTCAAATTTTGGGATAATGTGTTGACGCAGATGGATCCAACGCAAATAGCTGCGGTAACCGGCGGACCTTGTCGGTGTCATCATGGAGGATAATCAAGGTTTATACGAAAAATGGTGACGCTGTTTTTTTTCATGACCAATTTTTATGCAATCGTATATTTTCCCGAACCGGCTATTTGCAACTTATAAAAAATGGTTTTAACAATTTCATTTGTTTCAATTAAGTAATTATCTTCAATTAATTGAATATCGTAGTCTAATAAATTAAGCAATATTTCTAAGCTTGTCATGGGTGGGGTATATTCAAAGTATACCCCATGAATATTGGTCCATTTGCGTCAAATTGGCAAGGTAAAAAAGCTTGACAAATGGGTGCCCCACGAACTCAATGATCGCCAGCGCGAAGTACGCGTCGAGACGTGCCTTGCACTGCTCAACAGACACACAAATGAAGGAATTTTGAACCGCATTGTTACCTGCGATGAAAAATGGATTCTGTTTGATAACCGCAAGCGCTCAGCAAGTTGGTTGGATCCTGGTTCAGCACCTAAACAATGCCCTAAACGAATACTTACCCCTAGAAAAGTGATGGTCACTGTTTGGTTGTCTAGCGCCGCCGGTGTGATTCATCACAGCTTCTTACCAAACGGGGTGAGCATTACTGCAGATGTGTACTGTGAAGAACTGAACACAATGATGGAGAAGCTGGCGCATCTCCAACCAGCATTGGTCAATCGCTCGTCTCCGCTGCTCCTGCACGACAACGCGCGACCTCATACTGCACAGCAGACGGTCTCCAAGTTGCAAGAACTGGGGTTGGAAGCTCTCCGTCATCCGCCCTACTCACCAGACCTTGCGCCTACAGACTACTACTTTTTCCAGAATTTGGATAACTTCTTGGCGGGAAAAAAATTCAATACCCGAGAGGCAGTACAAAATGCCTTTGAAGAATTTGTGGCCTCCCGTCCAGCTGATTTCTTTAAGAAGGGCATCAATAAACTGCCACTGCAATGGCAAAGATGCATTGATTGCATGGGTGATTACTTCGATTAATACAAATAAAAAATTCATGAAAAAAATTCGTTTAAATTTTTTCATACAAAACGGCAATTTCGTAGGTAAAGACCTATTATTTAAAAGATAGGGAGACACAATCATTATAAGGGTAAAAGATATGTGTATTAAGATATACCTATACTTAAAGTAAAATTTTGTTACAAGATGTGTATTTTTCCTTTCCTATTATTTGCTGAAATTAACAATATTTTTCTGACAATCAGAACAGGACCACCATAATTTAATTAGGTAGGTGTACGTTGCTACTATAGATACAAGTACATATGTACATGTGAATTGGTCTAAACTAGTCGTAACATGGGAGCTATAAATCAGGATTTTCGAAGTCTTGGAAGTCTGCCAAATTCACCTAAAGCCAGGCGACCTAGACCAGCAACTTACAGTACATTATTGTATCATCTTTCCATCCATGGCCGATACGCAAACCAAAGAATTTACTATGTATTATGTATCGGTACCTCAGTATGAGAAAATATTGTGCCAAAAATATCATATTATATTCTAAAGAATATATTTGTTATGATATTTCAAAGTAGCAAAGTCGGCATCAATAAATAACAATAACAAATTCTGTATCGACATGGATGATTATTTTATGTCGTTTCGTTACCTTATTAGCATCTGATTTCTGAATGGGCCTTCGTTTTGCTTAGAAGACGAAGACGTTTAAGTAAATCGTAGGCAATATCATAAAAATGGTACTTATTCTGATTCGATTTGTCGCTTGTGATGAGAACTGTCGCTTCAAGTCCCTTGTGATGATAACTGAGAATTGCGTTTCCATAATTTCAATCCTTAATTTGTATGTATCCTTAGAACGGCGACGCAGAATTTTATTAAAATGTGTAAAGCCTCGTTTCGCCTCTTTCGAGATGCTAAATACGTACGTTGGTAGTTTTGAGACCCTTAGATACCGAGATACGTATATAGTACCAGTCTATTTGAATTTCCCTTTCATTTTTAGTTGTAGAATTGCAAATACAGACGCAAATGAAATGTCTACTCTGCTTACAATTTTCATTTGAAAGCATAATCATGAAGAGGAAGACATGGACCTAGGTACAAGTACATGTTCGTGAGAGCGAGCATGGTTCGTGCTAATAGCCGCATTTACTATGTGCCAATAGTTCAATAAAGATCTCAATTATTATCGGTACTGTGAAATATTGTCTTCAATTATTAATACATCTTGCACAATAGGTCGCCACTAACAAGTCTATAGGGGATTTTTTTATTTATTAATATTGCTTGTACTTATTTTTGTTTATTAGCTTATAAAAATAAAGTTGTAATTAAATCGGCACTTATTTTGAACGTTTATTTTCAATTAACTTCAGCAAAAATTCGAATAATATTCTGGGGCAGGTTTTTGCTGATTTTGTAGGAATTTCCATCGTCAGTGCAAACTGCTCGACAAACTGGACGCTGGCAATCGCGTAATTTAATGAACACTTCCCTAATCGAGTGACGAGCCGAAAGCCGCTCGATGCTCCGGCAAAAATAGCATTTTCGTTTTCCATTTAAAAATTTGTTCGTAACAAAAAATATAAGTGTATTGACGTTTCGTTATTTGTAAATTGAGTTAGGTATAGAGGTCTTTTGTCGATCTACAAAGTCCGTGGGCTTTCAGTTTTGGACTTTCGCTTCTGTGTTTTTATCTCCTGTCAAAAAACCATTCTAAATATTTTAATACAAGATATACCAACCGAAAACCAATTTTCATCTTCGTTCACAATATTCACATTTCGATGTTTCCTCAACTTACTACCTAATGTAATACTGTGTGTACTTACAAGTACCTACTTATATCGAATGTGAATTTCAGTAATGCGTTTTTTGTCGTATTAGGTAGATGTATCCGCATACAAGCAGGAATATTGGCTACATTTGTAAGCAGGTCAGAGCAACGATTTATCATTGTGAAGATGACGTTTACGGCCGATAGCAACTGATTTGTTCCAGATCAAATGCGAATCCAATATTTACGCATCGTGATCGTACGCGTTCGGAAAAATTCGCATCGTATCACTGTAACGTATTGCATTACGGTGCACTTCTATTCTTATGTTAAGTGAGTGAGGGAAGCGTGTGGATGAGTGGGCACGAAACCTTGAGGTACCCATCAAGTTTGTTCGTCGTGTTTATCTAATTTACTTCTAAATTCGTGAATAGGATTCCCAAATTAATAGATAATGCCTTTGTTAAAGCCACTCGCTAATTGACTAACGAAGAAATTACTAGAGTAAACACGATTCCAAGAATTGTTTCGCCCGAGTTACAAAATGATTGTTTTAATAAATATTTACATGAAAGTTATTCAAAGAGAGGTTACCGAATCAGACTCATGACGTCATTGGCTTGTGCTCGACTTTGTCGCCCCAGTTCAGGCTGCCTGTGCAAGATAAGCTGGCTTCCTCCCTCTGTATTGTCTAAAATTTAGTTGCTTTGTTACATGCTTGCAACCTAGTTAACACGAGTTAATCCGCTTGTGCACCCATCAGCTCTGTGTACGGATTAGTTTTGGGCTAAGCCCGGCTCCACTGGATCTTGTGTTGGTAGACATAAATTCTTTTCAATAATTATGTATGATCTACAATAGGGCAAAAGGCATACCTAGGTAATAGGTATACTCATTTAGAAGAAGTAGATAACTAATAAAAAAAATGTACGTACGAATTATTTACTGTTAAAATTCTCTTTTTTTTAATATTTTCAATTGAAACATTTGAACAAGTTTTTAATTTAAAACTACAGGCCTCGAAGTCGCAGCACTCGCTACTTGCTACGAGGCCTACGCGCGTAGGTTCAGTGACGCGCGAAACATGTGCGTAGCTGTTTTTCATCAAACGTTGCGTTCATTTTTCCATCCACATCCATACCTGCGACTGATCCTCTCTTCCGCTTTGCGTACCTTTCGATTATCCAGCGGGACGGGATTGAATTTCGTATAATATTTCATCTGCTTCTATTAAAACATTTTATCATATTGCGTAGGATTTGCTGACAGCGTTGTCAGCAAACTATAAATTCTGCTGTTTCTGTTTTCGTGAGCGAGTAAATTGAAATTTGTTTCGTAGACGACGGGATTAACAATATATTTTCGCTTACCTACTAAATAAACGGCAGGTAAAAGCTAGCTCTTGTGAATATTAGTTACAGGCTGAGGCAACGACGCTATTGTAAATAAAATGCGACCTTTCCCACGGCATAGCTCTGTATACGATTTATAAGATATTCATTATTTCTGACTACCATAATGCACAATTTATGAATGCATTCATCATTTATTTAAAGAAACCCAAGGGCATTATCTTATGCTACTTAAGCAAATAAAGAAGTTAACGGTCCCACTAAAGTTGTAACTGCTACAAAATAAATAAGTAAATGGGACTTCTTAACGCAATCTCGAACATGAATCGCGTAAAATGTTAGCTGGTTTATATTTAAGTTAAATTGTTGAAAAGAAACGTAGGCTCTTGACATGGTTACGTGGATGTAGGCACATCTGTATGGCTCCAAATCGGTCCGTGTCACCCCCAGTCTTTTATTGTAGCGAGCTTTCCAATTACATCCGAGATGGATATTTGCGCGCCTCGATGGCGCACGTCGCCGTCGCCGGCTCCGACTTGTTATCTCCGAAACGAATGCAAGGGTTCATGAAATAAAAGCTAAGCTTACATAAAATATGATGCCATTAAACCGCTTTGCTATATTTGTTTTTAACGGCATCGTTTTCATTCAACTCATAAACCGAGATGAACAATAAATTCATTAAGCTGGCGTTAATGAATGTTAATAAACTATGATATTTGGTTTAGGTACACCTACTGAAGGATTTATTTTCTTTTTATGGAATGTTCATTGAATTAATGGCCATATAAACTGCATTTTATTATGTTTCGTTTGTATGGTGGCATCAGTCCATTGGGAAGCATGGTGGAAAGCATTCGAAAGCCTGAAAATTATGGTTACATAGGTCTATAAACTTATGTTATTAAAAAGTACCTTATTTTGTTCTGTAATTGAAAATACACATTATTCAAGGAGTTCTTACACTTCGATAAATGCGTACATAAATATTTTAACAGACGAATGATTCGTAACTCTAATTGAATATGTAAATAGTCGCGCTCGTTCAGGTACGAGGGCTCTCCAGCATTGTGTCGAGCGTTGCTATTAAACAGGATATTAATACACGAGCATCCATTCAGTCGCGACGGCAGTTCGGACAGTTTGCTACCAACTACTTGTTAGTTGGAAAGTCCGGAAGACAATCTAATCGGAGCCAAGTTCCGGACATTACCGATCGGCGCCTAACGATGACTGATCACTCTTTGATGTTCGTGTTCTACTAATGTATTGAAATTAATTCGGCATAACTAGATCAAACTTCATCAGTCAACAATCATACAACCACAATATTACGAGCCTATAGAAAATATCGATACGGAATCGAGTTATACGGTTGAATTTGTCGTGAGCGAAAATGTGATCAATATTCGATAATTCCAAAGCACATGTCGTAAATGGCAGGGCAAATGTTGCCGATATATTTATGAAGGGTATTTAGCGTCGATTAAAGTATTATTTTGCTATGAAGTAAACAATAAAAATGCTTAGATATTTATGGGCGCCGTTTATCCGGATGATCCCGTGGGGATCGCCTGTAAATGATCACCAGGACACACCTCCCTCGTCCTTCAGCGCTCGAAGGTTCGAAAGCATGGCTCAAAAGTACCTTCAAATACGAAATTCTGAACAAACAGCGCTGAAGCATTTTTTTTCTTCTGCTGAATTGAATGATACACAAACGGTGTCGGAGCAGTTGATGGAATTTTGCTCTGTGTAGTCGTGATCGATCACGGTGCCCTAACGAATAGTCGTTTGTAGGTTTATACTAGGTATGTGTGTCGAAGTATGTACCTACCTAGGTACCTACACGCAAACTTGTGACTGGTGACAGATCGACAAATATTACTAAACATATACAGGGTGTTAGAGTAGACACCGTTATCCTTGAAACTAGTGGTTTGGTGTCATCTATTTATGGACCAGCTGATTTTTTTTTTTCGATTCCTTAATTGGTCCTATAGAAAAAGTATATTATAGATGACACCAAACCACTAGTTTCAAGGATAACGGTGTCTACCCTAACACCCTTTATATCAGTGCTTGTACCTACATGTAGACATTCACTACTTCGCTTTTCTACGATTTTGTTTCCTTACAGAATATTTGCGAGGAGAAAGTTCGTGTAGGCACTTATTCCTTTACGTTCACAAGTGGATTTGGTAGGTGGAACATGCGGAGGCGAGGATTGCAAATTGCTTGTTTCCATCCTTAGAAACCATAGTTTTTATATTATAGTACTTTATAAATCCCTCAAAAGGAAAAAACGGAACACATAAAGGGTCACTTCGTTGTCCGTCTGTCTATCTGTCAGTCTTTCCCTTTTTCCTCAGGAACGCGTGCAGTGCGCGTATCTAGTTAAAATTAATATGAAATACATAGATCTACGGTCCCTTAGAGCTCTAAGAAAATCAAGCTTCTTAAGGCAAAACAATAAAAATATACGCTCATTTATGCGACATATCTTATACTTGCAAATAAATCAAAAACTACAGGGTACTTCCCATTAACCTAGAATCATGAAAGGAGGATATGAAGGGAGGTCTCACAGGACAAGTAAAGGAAAATTCCGAAAATCGTAAAATTTTTGTTTCAACAATTTATTTATTTTTTGCTTTAGAATAGAATACTTCCGTCTGCAGTTGGAGAATTGACTGTGATGTATATCGATGTATGGGAAAACATGTTTTTCAACTACAAAGTTAAGTATGTTTTGGGATAAATTCATCCCAACTACTGGACCCTTGCTTGTGCGTGGGCCGACACGCACTTGGCTGGTTTTTTTCTATAAATATTTATTTTTCAATATAGGATAACACAACAAAGTCAGAGTGCCTTTATATCTGTGCCTTCGTTGATGTAGAGTCGTATTTCCATCAGCGGAACAAAGGAAATTAAACTTTTAATTGGTATTCGCAAACAAAATCGTAAAGAATGTAAGGTGTAAAGAATAAATTAAAAGTTTTCTTTCTTTCTACGTTCAATTATATTTACTTAATTACTTAAGGTTAAATAGATGATGATTAATATTTTGATGAATTGCATTTTCTTTTAATTTTGAGATATTATATTATCTAATCAATATTGAATAGGTAATTCCTATACTTTGTTAAAAATGTTTCAAACAATTACAATATTGCACATAATTTTTCATCTACGGTTTAAGGCTCCATCGAAAGCAGGTGTCAATTTTTCACCTCCCCCTATAAATCTTCATTTTCATTACCTACCTACACAAAGGGAGAGAGGGGAAGAATATTATCGAAGACCCTCACTCATTGACTTATTTTATACGGCATTAAATATATTGTATCTATCTATAAAAGCATTCATTGAACGATATTTCCTTAGCGTAGGTAGGTAGGTATAAGCTTCCTACGCTAAGTAAACAGAAGATCGATGACGACTTTATTGTTATTCCTGAAGATAAAAATTTACCTACGAGAAAATTCGAAGTGAAAGTTTAGAAAATCTTGAATGAAAGCGCGATATCGCGGGCGCGAGAAGGGTAGCACTGCATGTCGCGCCCACGATACCGCGCCTGTTTACACGAGCCTTTAAGAATACAAATTAAAACACAATGAAAAAGACATAAACGAGGGATGATTATTAAATACAATGCATTACAAAACTGAGTCTTTATTTAAATACCGGTGGGCAAGAGTTAATAATTAAACTGTATACAGAGAGAACCAGATACTGCTTTAATTTAATATAAATTACCACCAAATGATACCCACAGCACAAAATGTAACTTCGAGTTACTAAATAGTTAAAGCAAACATCACGCCCAGCAACATACGGATCCAATTTATAAAGTAATCCCTGAGGAACAATAGCAAATACAAAATATGATTGTGTAGCATCCACTGGAACGAGGTCGCGTATAACCTTGAACATAATTGCCTCTCCAGAATAATTAGGTACAATTATAGCTGGTCCCGTTCAGCAGAGCTTCTGATTTCAACGGATTGATTGATGGAGCTGTGGTGATTGGCTCGATAAACGTTAAAACCTCTTTGAGCTGATTGTGATTAATTTTCATAATGGTGGTTCTGTTCTTGCATAATAGTTGGAATCGGTTTTAATATTTGCATTTCCTTTTTAAGGAAAAATACGGTACTCTGTTTCTTTCACATAAAAATGCAACTTCATATTTTTTGTAGGTCACTCTCACTGGTCATGGAAAAATGTGTGCAATAAGGACTGTATTCCGCCGCAGGCTGCATACAGGACCCACACTCGGTAATAAGGTTAACGAGATGGACGTAGCCTGAATGAGAGCAGGATTTCTTTCATTGAATTAAAAAAGCCGTGGAAAGTCGCACTATTGTTTATATAAAAGTATGTGAAAATAAATTTAGATCGCGCATTCTTAATAAAATCTGGAATCCAGTTCAAATATAATATTTTGTGAAGTGTGTGCATTGGCATAATTTGAATTAAGTACCTACAGACATTATTTAAGTAATGTTTCCAACAACGAATTCAGAAAACGGATAACTATCTTACCACAAGCACAATAAACTTGGAAAAGGTTTCTTTTTCGGTACCTCTTCCACTTGACATCTAAACAGTCCCATAAAATCAATTATTATTGGTTGTAATTTGATTCTTGTGTAATTTTTATATCTTTATATCTAAGCCGTCATAAAAACATTTTATTTGTTTCCGTAGTTCGCTATTCTGCTCGGTTGAGTAGAGTAGAAACTGATCAGTAACGTATGATGAAACTAGAGCGCCGTTCTATTCTTAGCAAAACTTGGTAGAGTCGCGTCGTCCTCTCTACTTCGAAAGTTTTATGAGTCGGATGAGATAGATCAGGGATCGGAATGCATTATTGCCTATTCAAGATTGTGTCAGCTCAACCGAGGGAGCTTTCTATGGATTGCGGGGAAGATGCTGTGAAAAAATATTTTTGAAGTTTTACAATAAATATATCACCATTTGTACGATTTATAACGTTTTAGGCAATTAAACAGGATTTGGTATCGAAACTGTTTTTTCAGCCTATTTATTTTTAATTTACTCTTTATGAAAATGATCTCGATCGAATTTTGATTTCATCAAAGGAACTGAGGAGTATTGACGTAGGTAAAGGTACAATAATGCTTTTGCTGCTGCAGTGCTGAAGATCCGATCAGTTTGCAGAGGGTCTAGTGTCGTCGAGTCTTCGTGCCAAATGCGGAAACTTTGTCAAATCAACACTCTAACCCTTGCACTGCACCTCTTTACATTCAAACTGCGAGATTGGAATTATTAAGATTGAGCTGCGATTGTGCTAAACTTGTCGGAAGATTTGAGCCGGGTCTCATTCAGATGCAGATTTAGGTCAGACGTCAATTGAGTTCGAACAGTGTAATTAAGCGACTTTTGGAAGTTCGATTGCTTAATTTAATTCCTTTCATTGTATAATTTTAAACTTCTTAGTTTGATTTACTTCGTTAAATATTATTGCTACTTTGTGTAGAGTTGTTAAAATTGGGAAATAGAACGCTGTTTTAAAATGCGATTCAATATGTTTTACGCGCTCGTTCCATTTCGTCTGTATTTCAATTTTACGTGAACACTGTACATACTCGTATTGAAAACTCGCATACAAACTGTGAAGCGTATAAAAAGTATGGAAAGGAAGTTTACGCAGCAACTTTTGTAGAACTAGGTCATCATTTTGCTTGCATATTCAAACGTTCTATTGGCGCCGTGTGGGACCTGACGTTGTTCAATATTCCAGGAGTAAAACCTGTGAAAAGCTGTTAGTAGGTACGTCGAATGTTTCAGGTTTAAATAAAATAAAAATATTTATATTAGTAGCTACATGCCTCACAATGTTACGGTGCCGATTTCCTTTTCTTTATCTTGATATTTGTTGGTGTCAATTTCCTGTTAACTTAGGAACGACAGTATGATAATAAAATATTGACATTGTTTACGTACTCGCTGTTTCTCTTTGCGTATTTCGAGGTAACGAAGGCTCTGGGGATTTCTGCCTAATACTTAGGTATCAAAAGATTTCCGATGGGATATTATCCTAGAGCGGAGATTATGGCTGTCTACAGGAACGGTAGGTTCCGTCGAATTATTACGAATTTATATTAGATTAAGTTAAACCGTTTGTTCACGAAGTTATATTAGATAAATATTTAAAATATTGTATGTAATGCAGAATTATTCTCAACTATGGTTAAACATGATCCGCTTGAAGCAGAAAATATGTGATGCAATTAATTTGAAATTTTCTTGCTAAATGTTATTGGAAAGCGTTGACGCGAGGTACATGACGAGAGGAGGGGTTGAGTGAACGTCTTCTGATGAAAAATGTTGACTTTATATGGAAAATTCGCGCGTGATTCGCATACAGCTCGCGTGAGGGGCGCGCGGATAGCAACGAAAGATACGCGATCCGAGTCTATGTAACAATATTATATTATGCAACTTTCCCTGTTTATTTTCGTATATTAGATACTATGCTGTCACGCGTTTAAATACGGTTATAAAAAGTAATCGGGTATCGTTTGTAGAGCTGGTAAAATGCAAGCATTTCTGATGAAAAGAACAATGCAATTTAATTGTGAAACGGCAAATAAATTATTCCAATTAATTAGTAATTGAGTAAGTTATGCACACAGTATACCTACGTTGTAGATATTACTGTTATTATTTGTCTGTTATTTAAATAGCATGAGAATAACCTGAAAATTGAGCTAAGTATATTTATGATATCAATTTAATACAATGCCATTTTTATTCAACATGTATTGCAAATAAACTGAAATTGGATGACATTTATGTGAAAAACAAACCTTATCCCGTCGACACCGCTGTGTAGCTTGCCGTGAGGGGCGGCGGTCGATTGCGTACATGTCTATCAATTTATTGTCGGTTTATTTGCTTGGCAACGATAAAGTTTACGGTATTTCCCTCCCGACATGTGCAGCGTGACACATGTCAAATAAAACTATGAATATAGTGATTGTACAGCGTGTAGATAGTAAGATAACCAAACATCGTCTAAACTAAACCGTAGCTTGAGCTCCTACTCATACGTACCTATTTCATACAATTTACAAGCTTCGCTACTTTTTACGAGCCAGTGCAAGTGAGGGGTTTTGTGCTCGCCTTAAAGCTTGATGCCAGGAAATGATTTATTAGGGAGCCATACCTTTGTTTATGAATAAGGTCTAAAACATGCCATATAAATTGCTTTTGAATTTTGGTTTTCTTTCATAAATACATACGAAGTTGTGTTTCACTTGATTATGTTTCAGGCAGTAGCTATACAGCCAATGATACATCTATACTTACTTATAATTTTGTGAATTTGTATGTAACGTGTAAACTTCGGACCTACTGATCCGATTACAAAATTTATTTCACTAATAGTAAGTTACATTATCCCTGAATGTCTTATGATATAATATATTATGTCAAAACAAGAAATTTCACACGGACGAAGTCGCGGACAGAAGCTAGTGCGAATATAAAAATACATTCGAGATGTAAAATTGTAGGTAGGTTTATTAACGAAGGCAAATACTACTTCTGCAAGAATTTTCCCGCAGAGCAGAGCTCCTTCATCACAACAAACGCAGACAATTGACACAATTGCTCCATGACGCAGTCTGTTGAGATTATAGTCCCGAATCAATTTGTGCGCGTGCTTTGAATTAACTTGTTACTACACAGAACAGCCAATGAACATTCAGTGATTACAGCAAAGATTTTTTCAGTAATGGGAAACACATTAACGAGCAGGGAGATTAATCTATTAAAATAAAACCACCTTGGCAACTACATTTTACGAAACACAGCAAAGTACATTTTACGAAAGTAAAATACAATCTTTATTTTATTTTTTTCTGAGAGATTGCGAAGCTTTTGTAGGTATCTAAATATATTTTATTTAACAAAACCATTTATATCGGTTAACAGTGCGCTGTCGTTAATTTATGTCACCAAATAGTAATAGTATAGTAGTAACATCACTCAACACTTTCCCATCACTATTATAATAGTTATTACGTGTTTAGTTGCTCGTGACTACGTTCGCGCAGTTAAATTAATTGACAACGCGTATAGCAATAATAAATGTGTTTATTAATTGGTTTAAAACGCATGTATAATTATGTATAATAGCTATTATATACAGTCGTGTGATAAATATCTACATCCAAGCATAGTTTAGATGCTATTCAGTCACTTCAAAGTAGCTTCTTTGTTAATACAGGCTTCATCAAACTAAATACCATTAATTAGGTAACAGTCTTTGGAGATAGGGTGTTGAATTAACTGAAACTAACCTGAATTAATTGCGCTAATAAAGCATTTGTTACGCTTAGTCTTAGAATGTATTCAGAGTTAATACAACGGCGATATATTTACAGTGAGCATCAAAGCCAGAACTTTCTCGACAAACAAACAAGTAACATTAGTCACTGCTGATACATTACAACATCGTACTCGTTGCCTTTCTTTCTCCCAGCTGCTCATCATTTGTCATAGGTGCGGCGGCGCCTGTCCATCTGAATAAAAGATACCAGCCGGCAAGAAGTCTTCAGGGACCGATTTATGGTTCACTCATATCGAAGTAAGCACCTTTATATCCGGAGAGTTTAAAAATAAAGTTAGTCCCGGCTCTGTCGTTTACACCGAGGAAGACCTTCCGGTACGCATGACCTCTTTTCGCAATTTGAACTCCCTCATGGGGATAGTATTGCCAAAATATACCATTAGTTATCATAGATCGCGCTAAATAATGTAAGAATGCTGAAGGCGCTGAAGGCTGCAGCCGACCGGCTCCCGCCCACGGGTCGACGACCTCGCGCACTATTCCGGGTCCCCCGCCCCACATTTTTCTTTTCGGACACTATACGGCTGGCGGGCGTACGCCTCATGAAATGTGCTACGTCGCGTCGTCGTCTTGCTGAATATGCGACTATTGTTCTGCTTTTGCAATTTCATATGTAATCTTGTGTGCTCATTTTTATTTACTACCTTTAAAGAAGTTTTACACCAGGAAATCTAAAATTATGAAGCACATACATTGGCTAGTGCTTTAAAGCGCTTATAGGTGGAAATAAATCTTAATACCACGTGACATTATCGCCTTTGTGAAGTGACGTGTGAGTGCAGCTTAGCACTAAGCTTCGTAGTGTCCACTTTGTTGTATTTTTAAGACTGCAGTATCGAGTAGGCTGTGTTTTAGTTTGTTCATAGTGCACAATAGTAGGTAGGTAGCTAACAAAGTTCATTCATACCTTCACACGGAACTTGAGTAATACATAGTGTTCAAGAGACCTGGGAATATTAAGAGTAACGGGTGGAATCTTGAAATACTTTTAGTGCTTTTTTATATTCATGTTGTTTGAATGCTTTCCTTATTTTCTGTTGCGGTCAACGAAAGGATGTAATTTCCCAAAGAAGTCGGGATGAAGGACGGCTCAATTACGTGGTATTCAGTGCGTAACGGGGGCGGCTGAGATTCTCAACATCAGTCAAAGAAACTAGCATTTGCTATCCAACAGTGTTTGTTTATTTACAATTCCTGTAATCTTGCGCGATTCATTACGTAATTTGTAAATTTCTCTTCAGTTACTGTAAATTTCTCTTCAGTTACGTAATTTGGATGATGGTATAATAGACATTATGGACTGGCTTTTATATTTCCCAAAATAAAAACTCAAAATGCAGAGTCGTAATCTAATGATAACCCTATCTGATTTGAAATTCAGAAGGGTTTTGAGAGAGAAGTAAATCCTGACTAATTCATTTGGGTTTCAAATTGTTTTCCAAGCTGTAATCTCTTGTGTTTAATATTTTTAAACAGAATTTCTGCAGTAATAATTTATGTGGGGGAATGAGGTATCCCGCTGGTGTATCACAGTCACCTTAATGATGAAAATCAGTTTAGGTTGCTCGCTTGAGCGTGTAGCGACAGTTCGGGGCACACACGCTAGAGGTGTCTCGTATCACACGCCAGAGGTGTCTCGTACCTCACAATATTCGTTATATGTATGCATATTTGTTTTTATAATATACTAGCTGATGCCAGCGGCTTCGCCCACTTGACAAATTATATACTAAAACCTTCCTCGAGAACCACTCAATGCATTGGTAAAAAGAGTATGAAAATTGGTGCAGTCGTTTTTGAGTTAATCGCGAACAGACAGACAGACAGACGCGGCGGAGGACTTGTTTTATAATATGTAGTGATTTTAAATTTACTTAATTATTCGCTTAAAATAAATTTAAGCAGAAACTGGCCGAGTAACATTTGCCTTCGGCGAAAATAAAGGTACTACATTGTTTTAAAAACCAAAATAAATATTTCAATAAAGGTTTTCATAAAGTTAGACAAACTATCGCTTGGCCTCTCTGAAAAAACCGGCCAAGTGCATGTCGTACCATGCACAATGAAGGGTTCCGTAGTTGAGATGAATTTATAAAACAAACTTAACATTGTAGTTGAAAAACTTGTTCTCCGATACAGAATGTATGGGAGAACATGTTTTTACAACTGCAAATTTAAGTTGGTCGATTATTACTCGGTAACTTATGAAGCCTACGTAGCGGAGATAGATTTCCTTTTAATTTCGTTATATATACTACTGCCGTGATTTTTTTCACATATCCAAACCCAACCATTTAGCTGGCAGGAAGGAGGAAAACACTTGGCTCTAACAAAAATTTGCACTTTAAAGCTTAATATTCCGCAAACGGATTCCTGAATCCAAAAATGGATTGCACAAACTCCCATTGTTTTTAAACGACCTTTCCAACCATACCCCACACGATGGGATTGACGAGAAAAAAAAAACCATCCCCACTCTAAGTGTAGGGGATGTACCCTAAAAAAAAAATTTTTTTTTCGGCGACCACTTTGTCGGCGTCGTTTATATGTATATCCATACCAAATTACAGCTTTCTAGTACCAACGGTCTCTGAGCTAAGCCGCGGACAGACGGACATGGCGAAACTATAAGGGTTCCTTGTTCACTAAAAAGGCTCTATGTATCGTCTGTGATCTAGGCAAGCAATTAAAATATACTTATTATAATCTACTGATTGGTACGAAAATAAGTTCAATCTACATAAAATAGTATACTGTATTCCGCTAATAAATAATGGATCCTACTAACCTACTTACAGCCAACAGCTAAGATTGTACCGAAACAAACGAGTCTCAGTCGAGAATCTCTCCGTAATTAAATACTTTAGTCGGCCCTTCACAATGTCGCCCACCATTTAACCAACTTAAGTTCTTTTCATTGAAACCATCAAGGAAACGGAATAATTACACTCATTCTATTATTTTGAGATATTCAATTTATGATTTTTACAGTTTTATATATTTATGAAACTCAAGAAAATGCTTTTAAATAGGTTCATAATGACTTGAAATTATTATATCCAGTCATTATGAACCTATTTGTAAGCATTTTTGACAAAATTGACCAGCAAGAAATGTTCCACCATTTCTTTTGCATTGTTACAAGAGTAATTTTCCCACACTTTTTACTTCTCTTAAATTGTATTTTCAATTGCATCTACAGCATCTACACATTTATTTTTAACCGACTTCTTCAAAAAGGAGGAGGTTCTCAATTCGCCTGTATGTTTTTGTTTTGTATGTATTTTACGCGATTACTCCGCCAATTATGAATCGATTTTGATGATTTTTTTTTGTTTGGTAGGTTATGCTTCAGAGGTTGTCCCATATACATTTTATTAACTTTACTTGCGTTGAGTTAGCTTCAATATTACGTATTTTTTCCCACTAAGTCCATGTAGGCGATATATTATTTGACTCTGTCACTGTTATTTATATGTATAGCAGGTAGTGGTATTAGAATTTGTGTGGGACCTACCCCACAAATTCGAATCTACACCACAACTAAAAAGTGAAAAATCAAAACTTTTTACAAAAAAAAAACAACCGACTTCCAAAAAAATACAAAAAAGTGAAAAATTACTTTAATTTCGCAAGTCGGTGGCAAAAAACGAAAATTGAAAAGCATTAGTTTATTTTTTTGGAAGTCGGTTGTTTTTTTTTGTAATTATAGTTTAATTTGATCACCAACTCGTTGTTCATAACTAAACCAATATTTGTCAGGTACGACCGTCTATGTTATGTAGTTGTGACTTCTAAATATAGGCTGACTGGTAATTAGTGACCGATACATAACTCATGAGTTCATGATAACAAACAACTTTCCCAAAGAAACGACTTTTTTACTAAATGCATTGACTCCAATCACCCTAATAGAATATTGAGTACCAGTACAAGTATATCATATCCTCGTGTGGTTAATCCTAGTGTGCACGCAGTTACTGCTAACGCCAGTCTACCTGCCAAACTTGCTGATTATGACATGATCCCCCCGTGACCATTAATTATACCGCTTTATGATGACATTCATGGTTCATTAGAGGACGTTCACGACCATTGGCTGATATGACATGAAGTTATTTTAAAGTTATTGTCTGATATTATATTCATTTGAATATTTTACCTTTTCAGCTTTCAGTCTGCAATTAGCGATCCGCTTTGTTTTGTTCTCGCAAATATTGCCTTGCCAACCGAAAACCTTTTTGTGTCTATATATGGACACTAAAAATATATAAATCCACAAAAAAGCGTGAAAAAGGTCCACGCTAACCGCAATCGTATTTAATTGATATAATTGGCGTTTAGGTCCGCCATTACGGAACCATCCCAGCCCGGACCGGCGCGGCCCGTTCCAGAAACAGGCGCAATTTTTTCATTTCCCTTGCCAAAATGAAATTCGCCTGTGCATTTTTTCCACAATTCCCTTTCAAAGTTGTTCATTATTCAGTCGGATCCCTTTTCAGAATTTTGGGCATCGAAGATAAAAGTAGATCTGCATATACCATGTTTGTTTCCTCTTTTTGTAATATTCTAGCAAAGCATTAGTTTATTTAATAATACAACAATATTACCCGAGTCCTTTGACTTTCATCTGACTATACCTTTGAGATAATATTTTATAAAAATATGCAGCGCGGTTTTTATTTTGTGAAACGTGCTTCGTATTGAATTTCTGAAAAACGAGATGGGAAGCGAAAAAAATTATGTAACGTGCTATTTTTACTGTACCTATTGCATATGGTCCAGACTACCGCATATAAAACGAAGTAGCATCGAACCCAATCACGTATCTATAAAAGAGAAACCTCAACGAATTCTAGTTTTCTATATATTGGTCGGAGAGTAGGAGCGCGCAATAAAAACAGTTGAATTGATTGCGGTGCGAGAGGGCAGCGCGCCGCTAAGGTTGGCCTGGGTTGGCCCACGTGCAATTCACATGAAAAATGGCCACTAAATCACGGGCGCCACTTGAGGCGATCTCCCCGACTATAACCACTACAACGATATAGGGAGATAAGACCCGACAATGATGTCACGTAACGTTCGCGAGGATGTAGTAAAATGCTATTTCTCTTATTTTATCCGATTTGGTAGAGTTCAGTAAGGATTGACTATTGCTTAAAGCTATTAATTTTTTCGACACTTATTGTGTAAAGACGATATGTAACACTACATAATTTTGTTTGGAATCCACACGAGTTTAGAAATTGAAAATCAATTTCTGTAAATATTGTAAGCTTTCTCTTACTGCAACTTTATTACAAGTTTATTAAACTCAGAAGAATTTCTATGTCACTGTAAGTTGGGAAAGTTATGCTCCTCGCGTATGTAAGTAGTACCTACAACAAAAATAGGGTACTACGCCTGAAATGTGGCGATAAGTTGGACACGGAAATGAAACAGGCGATGAAGATAAGTTGTTATTACTGTTTGTTATGTTACCTTGGGCCACGGTGGGCAAGGGAGCCATGGGGTGGACACCTAATGTCTGCAAGTAACGGCGATCGCCTGGACATATTACACAAGCGATAAAAATGTTTCGCTCATGGCGGAATGGAATGCGGAAAAATGCAGCGTCCACAAGTTGTCCGCAACTACAGAAATACTGTTTTTTTTTCAGTTACCTTCGGTGCAATACATTGAAAATACATATAAAGAAAAGCTTTCAACAGATATTTAAACAAAGTTTAAATATTTTATAATAAAAAGAAAGGTCATTGTCAGAGCAACTTTAACACCGTATATGATTATACATCTACTAATCTCTTGATCCTAGCATGTATTATAAGTCCATACAACATAATATTAGGAGCGTGTCATGTCCTAATTGCAGCCGGTAGTAATTTACCGTCCATTTAATTGCTGGCTCCGCCATCAAACGTATACATTTGTGTAGATATACAGCTGTTATGTACGTATACACGGCAACATCGGTGAGTGTGAAAATATTGCATGTTCAGGTTCAGTAACGTCAGGTTTAACGTACATAATCGGCTAATTAGCGGTACTCTCACGAGTGCTCGCGCATTTTTTCAACAGATTTTTAAAAGGGTTTGCGCCAGACGTCAAAGCCTGGTGTTCTCTTATTATGCGGTATTGTAACACTGGATAAATACCGGGTCTGCGGGAGCACCAATGCAAATGAACGTTTTTATGTGTCCCAGCGCGGAGAGCGGCGGCCGGCGGCGCGGCTGCATTCGTCTGGCGAGAATTAAACCGTGCATCTGAAAAGGTTTAAGATGAATGAGAGCCGTACGCTCACAATGCAACAACAGTTTAGAACAACTTATTCCTGTTGAGCGAATGTAAACAGTCTGAGTTTTATCTGCATAGCGATGTTTACAAATACGAAGCGCGTGTTCTCAACCATTTCACTTGAATAAGATTATTATAATAATAATTCCTTTCAGTCTTTGCAAATATTTTTGAGGCGCATAGTGTGTAAGCACGCGAGTCCATACTATCGATCTGCGATATTCGGGCGTATATTTAGAGATACACAGTGTCTGAGCCGCGTCTGAACAGGAAATGACCACCAGATGAGCTGTGCCGTTAGCTTTGGAGCTGTACATACCTGCGTTGTACTTATAAAGGTGAGGTTTATTGATTTATTTTGAGCTGCTAAGAAACATTTTGGTTTTTTTTTACCAGACTTTTAAGTTAAATAGCTAGACACTTATTACTGAGAAAATCCAGCTTTAAATTAAGCATGCACCCCTTTGTCTACATTTACCTTTCTAGTATCATACATACTGAGGACAGCAGCACTGTAGTGCTCCTGTAGAAAATAATTCAACAGTGATTGTAAAAAAGAGCTCATTTTAAATTTATCTACATATGGGGATGAGATGATTGACGGAGATGGCCCTTTTATTCGCGGCATACCCCGAAAGGGCATGGGAAATATTTCATGAAAATATACTTTTGTTAGATACTGATTCGTGGATAATATTTATGGATTTATACAAAAATGGCTTTTGGACATAACCCTGCTTTAAATATTCTCTGAGTTTTTGTGACGGTACTGCAGGGCGAAAGATTAACTATGGGGAAAAGGGGAACACTGAAACCGAAACACTCGAAATAGAACGCGCTATTTCTCCGAAAATACCAGACAGACACTACGTTACACAAGCTTAATCTTGTTAGGAATAGGTATTAGAGCTGAATTATTATAATAGCCAGCACTATCTTTATTTTCCAACAACACCAGGCGATCAATGTTTATTTCAATTACTCTCCATACGTGTGTACATGATATCTAGCCTTGGCATCGTTTTAGAAAGCAGACGTGCATTATTTTATTTTTAACAACTTGTTTGTGATGTTCGAGATGTGTTCGCTGGTATAAAGTAAAAGTTATTTCACCAATATTGTATACGCATGCTATATAATTGCAAGTAAAACCCGTTGCGTGTTCAATAAGCTACACAACCAGAGTTAGCCAGAAGACCCTTATTATTTGTCAGTTCGGCTGCGGTGCGGTGGCGTGGCGTGGTCGGTGCGTGTCCGTGGTTCTCGGAAGCCGCGGGTTAGTGGGCTACCCTGCGGCCGCGGCCAGACGTCGCCTACCTGCCCATACCTGCCTCCCTCTTACCTTACCTTACCTGCCATTAAGCACCGACCATTTGGCTCCGGTACAACAAACACAAAACACTAACGTGAAATTTT
Source organism: Lithophane ornitopus (assembly GCA_948473465.1). Classification (NCBI taxonomy): domain Eukaryota; kingdom Metazoa; phylum Arthropoda; class Insecta; order Lepidoptera; family Noctuidae; genus Lithophane; species Lithophane ornitopus. The sequence goes on along the minus strand of OX419617.1, from coordinate 12,111,107 downwards.
ATGAGAGTCGAAAGAAAGAGTTATTTTTATTTCAAATAGTCCATTGTTTTCGATACTCGGTGTTGGTGCTGATGCAAAATGTTTTGCCTATTTTGTTCCGCTTCAAACTCTTGGGCACTTAGTTTATCAAATCATTTGTATCTAACAATTTGACGTTCCCCTGTTTCTTTTGCTCTCATGGCACTTGAGTGAACTCTCGAAAACTCTGTTTATGATAAATGGCTGGGGAAGTGAGAGTGACATGGACGCAGGTTGCACCCCCGGGCCCCGTCGGCTGCGATAAAGACTCAATCACCTGCCCCTGCCAGAGCCGGGCTCGGTGACTGCTCGCACCCTCCCGGCGGCATGTATCGAGGAATTCCTAACAAATGATATTTATCATCTATTATTATGCAAGGAGTGCGTGGTGCCGATAAGCTTTATGTATAGCATACGAAAATAAAATGTGTTATTTATTAAATAATAAAGCCACAGCCACACAGCGCCAGATATGTAAATGTTGTAGTCAAAGTAAAAGCTTCAGGAATTCGTGCAGTCTAAACTCTTTACTTTTAGACATGATGAATTTTTATTTTTATATGTTCTGAAACTATTATTTCTGTCTGTAGAAACATATTGGTTTCTAACTCTGCTTTTCACAAATTTACATGTTTTTAGGAATGTTTCCAAAATTTGATTTGCCTCAAGATGTTGATCAATCGACTCTACATTGCATATTTTCCTTGTAAAGGAACCGGTAAAATGGATGAATATAAGAAATGAAACTGCTAAAATCTTCCAATATTCAAGAGTTATAATGTTAGGAGATGTAATATGAAATAATTTGTAGGAATGATTAATTTTTTACGGCACACATGTTAACAAACACTCAAGCAAAGCTTTTCCTGAAATGTCTTTGTACGGTCACTTTGCCTTCTGTAGCGTCGCTTGGAAAGCCACTGCAGGTTCTTGTTACATTATAAGTACAAATGGAAAAGACTAATGAATAGTGTAAGTCGTGTGCTGTATCAAAATAAATAATTTGGGATGTTATGGTAGGCTGTTTGTGGGAGAGGCGCGCGCACTGTCGGCAGGCGGCAGGCGTCGGCGGAGCGCGGGGCTTCGTCCTCGGCACTCACTCGCGGCGCCCGAGCGGCTCAGTCGGCGCCCAACCTCGGCCACGAGCGCCGCGCTGTGCCCGAGCCTCACGACTGCCTCGCTAACCTTGCGGATATCGCAGCTTTCGTGATACGCCAGCACGAGACTTCTCATTAAAGACACTTAATGAACTCCCCTCAGACTATTCATCTCTGAATCCCAGAGCCCGGCTCCGAACTTGACCTGTGATTGTTTGCTCCAACTGTCAGTGCGCGTGTTGTGCTTTATCGATAACATAACCTGTACGATTTCAAGGGCACAAAGACTTTGGTTAGATAGTGTTGTGGATGTAGTGTTGTGGAGCTGTCGGAACAGGTCTAACTTAGTCTTTCTATAAATCTAAGTGGGCGTATTCGAAAGTTTGAAAATCGATCGGCTGACGTGCGTGCGTGGGATTGCGTTTACGTAATCTTTGTTTACCTTGGGAATATGCACTGTGGTGACTGCTCGCCGTCTTATTACTGATAGGTACGCGCACAATTTCCCGGATGAAAACATAGTATGGGTAAGTTGGCTTTACTGAGTCCTTTATTTAATTTTTGTTATGTGTTGATCAATTTCTAATTAATTCTTTCGTTCGTTTGTGTTTTACTTTTAAATTTTGTAGTTCGTTGTTGTAATGTTATTTACGTTCTTTAACAATAGCTTTCATTTCATAACAAACGTTTTAATTCTAGGTGCTCAAGACAACAGCATCTCAAATAAATTTTAAGAAAGTAAACAAGCGTTTTATTGTGAGCGTCTCTATCACTGATCAATTAGTGAAAGCGTTTTAATTTAGATAGCTTAAGAAGTGAACAGAAGATTACGTTTCTTCCACTCGGTGGCGAAATGCTTTCTACGGCGTGGGATGAAAGAGCTCGTAACAACGAAAATGAATGGTGATCGTAAAACCAAAAAGGCTGAAGTAATGCTTACTTCAGTTACATTTAAAATTAGTGTCTAAGTATCCGGTTAGAAGCCATTTAATGTACTGTTTCTTATACCCGATACAAAAGCCCAGATCTGCCTCGCTTTTATCTTCTTGCATACATATTTCTAGCTTCCTCAAGTAGACGTCTGTAAGAACAGCATTAGGGACGAATAGCAGGTAGTCTGTTGTCTCTGTCCAGAAGTGGTCCAAAATCTCTTGCCAAAAATTGTTTTGTAAAAAAAGTCCTTTTTATTCCATTTCGGGGAAGCTATTAGGAAACGATACCGGGCGTAGGTATATTGCTGTTCCATATAAAATTTCGTTGAGTGACTTATCGATTTTGTTAAACACAAAGCGTGATGCACCTTATATATATACGGTTCCCATAAATCTTGCCATCAAAATATCCAAACAGGTTTGGTAGCCAGGTACCCCTTCTGCATCGATCATGACCGGTTCAGGTACAGTAATTACACAATGAAAACAGGTTTTACAAAATTATGTGGGAAAGCATAAACTTGAGAACCGTTACGGGCCGTTAGTTATAAAATTTTGCTACGTCTGTGCAAAATTTATTGATTAATATCGATGATGATGCTTCGAGTTACCTAAATAAGCCTTTGATAGAAGTGAATAAAATTCTGAAACCCGTTTATAGATGCCGAATTCCGACTATCTTTACCGACCATTATTGGTTAAGAACGACCATTAAGAAATTAGGTATGGCTTAAGAGTCGGCATTTTCCTACTTTACCTTTTTTTTTGGTAATAATGACTCCCTCATTGTTACATCATTTGCTTAGCCTTTTCCCAACTATGTTGGGGTCGGCTTCCAGTCTAAACGGTTGCAGCTGAATACCAGTATTTTACATGGAGCCTATTTGACCTCCACAACCCAGTAACTGGGTAATACGATTCCCCTTGATAAGTGGTTGTTAGACTTTCGGGCTTCTTACGACCTGTAACGACTGTCCACGAATGACAGCCGTGACCAACGGCTTAACGTGCTTTCCGAGGCACTGAGGAGTCTCGATATGTAAAGGATCCAATCCATCCACGGCCCAACCCCGGCAAGCGTAGCTTAACCTGATGGATCGACCCGTGCAGCTGTTATTACCTAGCCACGAGTTCCTCCTTGTTACAGTTTAGCCCTCTAGGTTCCTCCTAGGAGCCTAGCCTAGCCTAGACTCCCTCATTGTTACAGTTTAGCATTTAAACTACCATTGCAATAACATAATAGGTTATACATTAGTAACTAATACGAAGTGTTTTGCTACGTAGGAACCGGGAAACGATCTACCCTCGTTCTGTCAATTAGGGATTCCATGTTCAACAGTGGACATACAGGCTGATATTATAAACGTGTATGATGATAGGCGAGCCGGAGGGTAGTTGCACTATTCGTTCTTTCAGGCGATGGTGTGCATATTTGATGAGCGCCAGTCGTGATACAATGGCGACGGGATGAGGTCGTCTGGCGGATAGAACACGCCTCCACTCCTGTATTATATGACCAGGCTTGCTACTTATTTTGTTTTCAGTACACAACTTCAACAGTTTTCGCATCATATTGCAGTAAAATGTTTGGAATTTTAACGTCATATCCTTTTGAAGCATCAGGCATGAATGGTTTTGGGTTAACAGTTTTACCGAGATAACACATGATGACTTCCAGATAACGGGAACTTATATGATTGAACAAGATATATCTATGTCATTACATACATTTTGTTTTGCTGTGAACTAACACAATTTAAGCGTCTCTTAATCTTAATTGCATTTTCTTGAAAGGTTTTTAAAGATTTTCCTCTTTCAAGATACCTACTCCACATACTCATGTTACATTGGAGAGTGTTTAGCTTTGACTATTTACCTTATATATCTGATCTAATATGTCATAGCCCTTGAAATATTAAGACATATGTAGAAAATGTATTTGTACAGGAATAAATTTTAGCCATTTATCTCTCTTCAGTATGACCCTGACTTCTGGTTACACGGCTGTAGACCTCTTTTCTAAAGAAATCAATCTTCCCCATAGCAACCGTGTCCCATCTTATCGATCCGTCTTTTGATTCAAAAATTCTAAATAGAAAAATTATATAACTTGGCACCTCAGTTCATTTCCCTTTTTCATTTCCTCCTCCGCTGCGCTCCGCTCCTGATAGGAAATAAATTCAACGATTCACTTCTACCTGTTTCCTTTCTCTGAAGATGACTTTGTTACTGCCCTATTTAAGGAGCTATATTTAGATGTAGAAATAACGAGTCAACTCATTTTACCTCTTCAATAAGAATTAGTATCGTAGCGTGGGTATTAATTCCACTCGCCCGGCACAGCCGCGCCGCGTCTCGCAATGGCAGCAATTCCTTTCTAAATTATTAAACAAATTATGCTTAAAATTTTACTCAAGTAACATAATAAATCAATCGAAATCTAATTGCTTTGAAAAGAAATTGAAGTTAAACTGCCTCCAGATATTGTGTTTAGAACAGCAATAGCTTTTAAGGATATCATTAGCCCAACCCATGGGAAATTAGAATAAATTACATAGCGTAACGGTTACGTTACAACGTGTACGTATGTAAAAGATCTTACAACATTTTACACGAGCTGCTTCTACTGAGAAAATTAGATTAGCGCTTCTACTAACGTAGGCGGCACGTTCGTCTCACCTGATAACAATGTGGGATTAAGACATTTTATCTCATCCATGATCATTCGATTAAACAAAGTGGATAAACAATTCATTAGGAACAAGATTGAACTACTGATGTGGGCGAGCGCCGATAGCTAATTCTGAATTTCGAAATGGGCATTGATAAAGTAATCAACGGACCGGCTGACCGCAGTTTGGTCTGTTTGTAAACAAACTGATGGTAAATCATGCGACCCGCCATGCGGCACACAGAGCTGTGACTCAGCTCTCAGTTCAGAATGATGGCATCAGTTTGTAGGCACGAGTGACGCCATCGGCACAGGAGTACTGCGCAGTTTTGCTCATGGTACAAAAGAGATTAATGTATAGTATATTAAAAGGTCAGTGTATGAGATTATTGCAATTAGTGAGCACATTAATGAGTGGCGGTGTCTCTGTCACGTTGCGCGGCTCGTCCTGCTAATGCGTGTTGAATGTAAAGACTCACTGCGTCCCACATTACCTCTCCCGAGGGACGCCGCGTGCCTCGCACCGGTGCCCCCCGTCGCTGTGTGCGTGCTCGTATCCTTGAGAAGTGCTTGTATTGAGTTACCTGGGCAAAGCCAGCAAACAGAGTTCAAGCTTAATGCTGAATCAGGTCGACCATTCTAAAAGTTATATACGGCACTCTGCAATTTAATCTTTCAATCTTCATTGTGCCGACATTTGCTCTATGACTAATTGCTCAATCTTTTATTCATTGCAATTTTAACTAAAACCTACGAATTGTAGATACGAGATTGCAGTTTAATTAATACGAATTAACAGGTTCATTTACTGTGTTTCGGATGACCGATACATTGAAAAGAGCGATATACCTATAATCCCTGTTTCTGATGGAGTATGTGTGAAGTTGAGCGGGTGTTTGTGACGCATTCGGCGTCGTAAAGTAGCGAGATAAAAAGATGACCCTCCGTCGCCTACATCTCATTATTTATGGTTCACGGTTCCTTTTTGGTAAGTCTTCCCTAAAAGCAACTTTTTTCCTCACCTTGGCAACTTTTATTCTCATTTGCACTCAGAAAGGCTAATATTGTGATGAGTTATTAATAGCTGTTTATTCAATATATCAAGGTGGTGTTTCGAGATAACACTAAAGTGAGGAGGTCAAAGTTTAATTCGTTTTCACGCGACTTCATTCTCTTAGCGGGTTTGACAGCGGCCGGCGGCTGGGGGACGGGGGGGGATACAGGCGGGTCGAGGTCGGACTGGTTAGTCTCATTAATGCATGACTGCGGCACATCCGATATTTCGCATTACCACACAAAATATTTTGAAAAAAGGCTTTTCATGAAAATAACATTACTAAAAGGACGCTGCCAAAATGTTTCTCTACCTCGGAACAGAATATTTTGTGCCGTTTCGTTATGCATAATGGGATGAACTGAACCAAAATAACTTTTTCCTGTTTTATACGCACCAAATTAAAAAAAAAAGAAGCTTGTTTAAGGCATAGCACAACACGATGCGGATGTAGGTTTGTGCTTAATAAATGAGGCTTCTAAAGTAATTTTGAGAGATGTAGCAGTAAAAGTCAAGGCAAAAATTTGGGTAGTTCCCATGATAGTTTAGTTTCCATATCTTCTGCGGTTGCGAATGTTTAAGTTTCAGTATAAGACCATATATTTGTTTAAATTCCACCTTCTTTAGTTCTTTGGATGCCCAAGAGTGGAGTAGAGATTGATGGGTTCAATTAAGCCAGAGTAAACAGTAGGTACCTAATGATAGGTAATGTCATATAATTTACGTCGCGAGTCATTAAATTAAATGGAAAATATGAATGACATCATTTTATGATCCCGCTCATGAGCTGCGCTTCCGTGAGCATTATGTAAGTAATGTAATTACCAATAAAGTGGAGGCTCCATATTTAACACGTATTTGATGATCTTTAAATTGTGTAATTTAGTTATGTTGACTTAACACATGTGTGCTGATGTATTTAGACCGAGACAGAGAGACCGGAACTGGCGTGTGCAGCGGAGCGAGCTCAAGGTCGAGCACACGCCTTCATAATTCAACTAAATTAACCACAAAGCGCATGCATCATAACATCATAAGTCATAACATTCATAACTAATCATTTGAATCAACTTATTGCGATGCTATGTGATGATATTTTATGATAGATGAGCAAACAATTACTTCACTAGCAAACATTATTCAAATGATGCTACTGTCACTGTCGATAAAATTATTAACTTTATCGATTTTCTTGTTGGAGAGCAGACTGATGAAAATATGTTTCCGAATATAAATATGAAGCCTTGAATTAATCCATTGGCAAACGGAACAATCAAAGATAATTAAATACATAATGCCAACAATTTCGTGGCAATGAACGATGATAATAAAATAGATGAGATGACACGTACAATGCGAAGATATTTGTTACATGAGAAACGGATATAATGTGCTCGAAGAGTAAAAACCGAAACTGATTTATTGCCGTTCGGATCGTGGCTCGAAGCGTGACGGATAACGGAGTGGAGCGGCTCCTCACTGCAACTATTTATTATGGATAATGGTCGCAGGCTGTCACGGCTCATCAGACAAATCTCACTAAGTGACCGCTCTGTTCCGTCATCAAATGCCCCTTTATGACCGGTTCTAATTGAATCATCTTGTCTTATGACTTCAATCTTATCTTTTTTTATCTTTTGCATTAACATAGTTATTACAAAAATGTTTGGATTAACCAATCTAGATTGTTTGTGTGTTTGTGTGTGTGTATTCGCGTGACTGGTGATGATTGTGGCGAAATTCTCTGCAAAAAATAAGATTGTATCAAATCACGGGTATTACGCGATGAACGTTGAAATATTCTCTCTTTTTTGTTAGTTCTTGGTTATTTTTTGAGAGAAAATGCTAGTTAGACATGCGATTTAAACATAGTTTCCGAAACTCCACTTCCTCAATTGCATTAATGGGAAAAAATTGTCGGTACAACTTTTTAGTGAATGATTGAATATGATTCAAAACAAATAAGTGAAAGTGCACCTGGGACATTGTTTGATTCGGCGTTGTTAGTACGTACAACTGCGTGCTGCGGCCGACGACGGGTAACGTTTAAAATCGCCGGGGAATCCAGATCACGTCACAGCCAGCCGCCTAGCTAACAATGATGAAGTACCTGACCTCGAACTTGGAATTACTTTAACGCTTTACTTGTTTATTCTATCGTCGCGTGTGTTTTACTAGGTATCTACTAAGTGACTCATATTATTTTTCTAGATCAGTGTTATTTAGTTGGTACCTATTATCGCTAAAACTTTGTCAGGCATATAAGTTAGGAACTTACAAATAGTTACAAATCAAATTGATTTATAAATAGAACAAGTGTTTGTGCTCCGTATGAGTCATCAAAGTATCACTTATGAAATCATTCAAGTGGTTGTCGGCACACCCGATCATCACCATTTATAGGAGCTCTATACTTTAATGTACCGGTTGTTCTCGTGCTCTCGAGTGGTCGTTGCAGTTTCCTTTATTTTTAGAAAATTGGCCTCTCATGGATAAATCATCGAATCCGGTCACGACGGCATTCAGAGCGCGGTGTGCGTATCAAGTATCGATCTGGTGTGCGGCTCAGCTGCGTCGCCCCACATTTCACGCTCGTTGCCAATCGCAACGAACACGCTCGCTTTGGTTAGTCGCGTTGCTCTTGCCGCGCCATCGCGGTTCTATGAATGCTGTATTTATGGATCAAAACAAATGGTCACAAATAGAACACGCTGCTTCTATTTTGGCATTTTCATGTTCCTCTATTCAAATGTGGTTCACTACGATGGTCTCTAAAGTTCAGGATATATTGCCTAAAATATCGTGTTCTTTTATCGTGCTCGTGGTGGGTAACAAAATGCTCCGTAGTTATTTACGTCGTGACATTTTGGTAGTCTAAAAAATCTTCTTTAATTTTTTTCTCATAGCACTTTGCCCAGTGTCAATGAAAATTTGGAAGAACCATAAGCATTCAAGTGTCGTTAGTAAGTGTGCTTACTTGTCCTATGCTGATACAGAGTCTTGCATAACGCCAGATGTTCGTGACTCACACCTAATGCGAGTAGGTGTCGCAGCCTCTATCGTGATTTAATTAGTTACTTATCTACCTCGCTCTCACTCGAAAACTAGGTACTTGAAGACAAAGTTATTTTCGTCTACGTTGAAATTATTGTAATGGGCTTATCAATGCTGAATTGTATTACAATAATATCACCATGACACAATTTATAAAACAAAATGTTATCACTATCCTCATCAGCACTTTCCCGTTGTGCGGTTACCGGTATTTACCGTAAACACAGGTGTGGTAATAAACCACTTAATCTCACTGTAGCATTTCATACAAGTTACTCATGGCCCTGCGATTATGTCTATCACAGTAATGTCTGGACTCGCTTGTGAACACCGTGAGAAACATTTCAAGCAAATTAACTTTCCGCCATTACTGTCACGCGAGAAAGAATAAGCAGCAACCTGCACACATTAAGTTTTTGTTGCATGTGTTACGTGTATCGCATAACGATCGAGTCTGTAATCGATTCAATTAAAAAGTTTCACGTGCCTCTGCTATGATCATTGTTATATGGGTCTTTGAACTAACGGGACTGCGAGTGAACGCATGCATTCTAGCCCTGTCGTGCTGTTGATGAACGTGACTTATCAATACATATCTATCATAATCTTCTTCTACTAAAGAAAATCAGCGCCGATAAATTATAATTAACGTGCCATGTTGACGCAAAGTGGATTTCAATCAATTAAATCGAATAACTTTACCTACTGTAGACAGTACAATATTAATGCCACTTGGGAAAGGGGAATATCAAACAAATAATTGATGAAAACCACAAGGAAATAAGATATATATAGCTCTACAGTGGTGGTGGTAAGCGAGCCTTTGGCACGAGGACTGCGGAGACAATCGGCCCTCGTGATGGCTTTGGCGAAGCGAATAATGGCAGCATTGTTTTAGCGCTTTTAATTAATATCGATTTGACGACATGCGATATCTTCATCGAGCAAATTGGAATTGAAGGAATTGTATTGAGAGTAATAAGCACGTCTGTTCACATCGAATACTTCCATTTATACCTACATCTAGTGATGTAACTGTGTGTAAATTGAATGAGCTTGGTTTTTATAAACAATACCATTAAAATAATGAAATTATACCTACTTTAACAAATGAATATGTATGTAATCGATCTATATCGCTACACTATATTAGCAAAGAGCATTGTTTCGTATTGCGTGTATGTTCTAACTGCTAACAACAAAAGCAAACAAAAATGACTAAAAACGCGATTAATAAATAAAACATTAGTGACATTGTGTTTATTGACAGTTGCCACATTCGATATTACATTCGAATTGTTAACACGTTCTTACATTTGTAAACCATTCGTACAAGGTATGACAAGGTCTCGAAGTGGTCAATGATATCATGCTATCAACAGTGACTATCGTAACCCAGTCAAGCGTGACATGCTTAATGACGTGTTGAGCATTATTTATTGTTAAACTAGCGACCCGCTCCTGCTTCGCACAGTTTTTACGACTTGACAAAACACTTAGAGAAATGATACACTAAACCTTCCGGAATAAATTCTCTAAACGATGGTGAAAACCTCATCAAAATCTGTTGCGTGGTTTAGAACGCGGACATACAGACAAACAAGAAAAGCGACTTTAATTTATAATATGTATAGATAACGTCCTTTCTTTAAAGTTATGTTTGGTATTTATTTCGAAATTATGAAATTACCTTACTTTACCAAGACTGTCGTGTAGCATGAACATTAGTTAAGTTTTTGCGGTTTTATAACCATACTAATCTAGGAAGTAGCTGTTATGACTAACTATTATGGTGCAGCATGTTTGGAGTTAGGTAATAAATATACATAATTCCTTTACTTAGACACAAAGAGATATAATGTACTTAAATGTAAATAAATTGGATAAAGTTTATTGATCTAAGACAACAGTCTCAGATCAATAAAGTTTATCGAATTTATTTTACTTTCTAATCTATTAATCTGGATTTGTAGGAGAAACGGGTCATTATATCGAGTGTTTCACTCTATTGTTGAGCATTTTCCCTTCAGTGACGTATTACCTATCTACTGGAAATGACTAATAAAATTTCTATCTGACATTTTATTGAATATTGATAATAGCGTCGTCAGCAAGCCCGGGATTGGGATCGCTTATTGAAAGCTTTAGTGAGGGGCATTCACGTGATGATTGACAAATCGCCGCTGATCCCGGGGTGATGGAGCACGTCACGCTGCCAACAATGATTAACCCGGACCCGACCCGCGAGCCTCATTTCCTTTTACACATTTTTCTTAATACCTACCTGAAGCCTTCTTTGTGTAGGTATATCTTGTATATAAATGGGAACATGTAAATAATATCAAAAGGCAAAAGCACTTTTACTGAAATAAACATATAAATATTAATGAAATCAATACGGTCTATACAAATTCGCGGAACCGTAAAGTAGGTAAAACAGTTTTCAACTTTGATATTCGATTAGGTCAGCTTCGGTCATGGCTATCTAAAGTTTATTTATAGGTAATAGTTGAAGACCTTAACTCAACGCCTACCTGTGAATTTGAATACATAATACATTAACAAACCGTCAAACGGAACACCTAAACGGGGCGTGGGAATAAAAAATGCCCGTATTTGGTTTTTTACCCATTCGAGAGCCTTAATGTAAAATCCGTGCTGTATAACTAACAAGCCAGAATATTTTAACGAACCTCAAAAAACGTTCATTAATACTCGTAGGACGCCAGACGCATTATGTTGTCATCGCTTGCTTAATTCGACGTGACATAAAACACATTGGAAAGACTTATTTTAACGGTTTTAGTACAATCACCTATGACATAATTAAGTGCAGTATAAGGCATGTCATGCAAGAAATTGCATGCCTTAAATTGCACTTATCATCATCATCACCCCAATTTATTTGTTGCCGGTGCAACATGTTCCTTTCTTCCATACTTCTCTATTAGTCGTCAACTCGATCACCCCTTAATTATGTCTAAATAAAGGATCTAAATACTTTGCTTATAAAATATGGCATCTTAATTATATCCGTGTTATTTGTTCCTTTGTTATTTCTGCAAACACAAATGCGAGTAGGTACCTAACGCCATCGCCACCATGACCTCATCGTCTTGAGTTTTTACACACTAGCAAGTTAAGAATTTTACCTACTACCGAAATATACATGTCGCTTAACTAAAACAGTATTAGGTATAACTTAAGATCGTTTTTAAACAATATGGACGTCGGTTAAGGGATCACATTTAAGTGCACACTCAAGGGATAATCCTTTTTCGAGTATCTCAGCAGCTTTAAAAGCCAATTTGTTTGGAAGAGGTAGCTGCTCAAGGGTGCTCATTTACATATTTGTGAAACTATAGATAATAGGGCAGTTCCCAATATTCGGGTCCGCAGGGATATGATCATACTGTGTCACCGAAATATTAATTTATGATGAAAGATTATTGTCATTTATTATTCGTATCGAAATTAAACTACGGTTTAAATTTTCGAAGGTATTTCAATATTGTATAATGATTGCAGTGTTTGTAAGCTAAGCCCTCAACCGTAGTTAGTTCCCGGATAAGTTCAACCAGTACCTACGCGCTACGAAAAGTGCTACGAGCGCTACGAAAGGTATCATTTGAAAAGATTTAAAAGAATTGCTAAAATTCGTGATAGTTTACGGGTATTTGAGTAGAACTTCAGATTTGTTTTTTTAATCTCACATCTACCTATAACATCACGCCTGTATTCCCTGATGGGTTAGGCAGAGGTGCACCTATAGTACACCCACATATGTATTGATTAATGTAAAAACATTAGTTTAGTACGAACTATAATTTCAGTGTTACAATAACACACAAAGAACAATAATCTCCAAGCTGCTCGGAATGCTCGGAATTCAAATTCAAACCAAAATCTGTTGTTGTTACAGTCGCAAGCAGCACGTTCCCAGATTAAACCACGCTCACCTTAACAAATGTGATCTCAAGGTGAAACTCGCTTTCAAGCCTGTTCGTTTTATAGCTGAGATAATCCTACCATTGCAAATTCGCCCCATTTAACAATTGACGGTGAACAAACCTGACATGACCCGCTCGAGTCGCATGATGGTGGTGTAATGACTACAATCACGTTGCCGTTGCAACAATCTAGTCATCAAAACTGATTGAAAAGTTTCCCAGTGTTGCGCTGCGTGCATCAGATCAGTAACCATTGGTTATTGTTTCATAGTTCATACTGTGTATTATTGGACGACCACGGCTCGTTACGCGTATGATTGGCTTTGTTATGTAAGCTGAAAGGAATTATCCCCGTTGACAGTTATTGTCAACATCGTAATACTGTGTCCGTGATGTTTTACCTTTCAATTCATTGCCTGGGACATCGTAAAACGGATTATAAGAAAAAATATGATGATATAGTCCAAAGTATCTCGTACTCGTATATTCAACGATGTGCACATAGTTTATAGCATACAATTATCAACATGTAGTAATATATCTTACGATTTCTAAACCGTGACAATATCGTGACGATGCATGGATTGATAGTTGTGTAGCGGTTTATTATGTGCTCATTGTGATAGCTGTATCTAGTTAGACGGCTAATGTTAGCGGAAATCTATTTACAAGAAGTTGTCGAAAAACCTTTTTCAGATGATTTTTTCAGCAGGCAAGATCCTTCTAGAAAATAGCCTATATAATCAAATGAAGTGGGTTCCCTAATTTATTGTATTCACTAAGCAATAGGTTTAGCCGCGCTTCTATAAATAAAATTGGCTAACTTCTTTTAATTTGAATGAAATTGCATATCTTACACATAAGGGCAAGGGTTCACGGGCTGAATAATAAGGGGTCCCGTTGTGCATATCGGGCGGAGGTCACGTCCGCCCCGCCCGCCGCTTGCGCAGCAGTTCGATGCCCGGCACGCGTAATTAGCACACGGCTATAACAACAAACAACACCACATATTATGTCAATTTTATAATACGCAGTTTCATAAAAGATTAAACAATCGTTGAAATGAAAGTAACATAAATGGATAGCAATTACATGACTAATTAAGCGTGCAAACATGTCATGTTATGAATATTGAACAGGAAAGTCAATGCGACCATCAGGTTAATCTTCAATCAAATGAAAACGTTTCTGGGTAATTAATGAATAATGAATCAACGAATGTAATAAACGGTGGCATAAAAAATAAATGGGAAGCCGGAAGGCGAGTGGGATTTAAAAGACGGTTCGTAAACGTTTACTGCTGAACATGAGCTTCCCCCAGTCCGTCCAATGATAACGAATGATCGCAGCCTCGTAGGGGATAATTATCATCGGGACCACCAATACTTGTATATTATATACTAGCTTCCGCCCGCCGGTTCGCCCGCGTGTTAGGTCGATAAAAAGTAGCCTATGTCCTTCCCCAGAATGCCATCTATCTCCTTGCCTTTGGCGAAATCCATTTAGTAGTTAGGTGTGAAAAGGTAATTAATATACAGACAGACAGCGAGTTACTTTAGAATTTATATTAGAATTTTTTGTTGACACTGGGGCTCACAGTTTTATACCACAAGAGGTACAACTATACCTACAAAATGTAACTAAGGTCTAATCGACTGCTGTCATAATCTACTTTGTTTCATAATGTTTCCCACTGATTGTTCAATTGTGAAATAACTTTAGTCCAGCGCTCGACTCTCAACTCTTTCCTTCCCGTAAGATTTTTTATTAATCTACAAGTCGGTTCTTCATTCCTGCCAGTAGTTGTTCGAGACACAGAGAGCAAAAAAATCACTCAGTAATTATACCGTTGCAAGGAAGGGTCTTCGATTGTTTATTGCCTCCTCCGTCGGATGTTTCTACTTTTCTATTTATATTCCATGTTTCTTTTATGCTTTGTGTTGTCAAACATACCGAATGAACAGTAATTATGACGAGCAAACCGGTAGGTATTGTGGAATCTAGAGATAGATATTGACAGATAATTCCAAATGCTTTGAATTTGAATTTTCGTGATACATATCCCACTGCTTTTGTCCGCGTTCGAGAGCACAATGACATCTATTTGCTGAAGTAGTGCATGTTGGAAAGCGTTTACTTTCCACTTCGTCGAGATTTACAGCCTCAAGTTGTGCCGGCCGCGGTGTCTGGTGTCATCAGAGGCTTTCTAGTGAAACCCTGTGCAGCTCGGAGCACGGAGCAGGCGTCGCGCGGCCACTCGTGACCTCGCATTCATATCCGCCGAACTCACGATGTAATGCGACACCACGAATTATGTTCCCAGATTTAATATTTGAAAAGGATCCTCGACTATACAGTACCTTTTATTTTTGTACTTCTTTGTGCTTGAATTGAATATAAGTGCTACATTTTATTGCCCATTAAAAAGTTGGAACTGTTAAACTTACGTAATAAACAATCAATATGGCCACTCAATATGATAGTTAATGGGTAACAAAAAACTGTAAATACACTATGTATTTACTAATTCTAACACGGGCCAAAGCCTAATGTGGAAAATCAAAGGCGTCCTGGAAAATTTGCAGCTAAATACAAATATTCAATTGCAAAAACAAGGTTTTTATTCCCGTCACGCTTGATGTGTGATTGATAGACATATTGATAAGTTAGGCCGTGGATGCACAGGCGAGCTGCAGCCGCTGTGGGTGAGTGGCCGACTTGCAATGTGAGCACGTCCCGGCTCTCACGACGGACGGGCTGCGCTCGCGCAAGTAGCGCACTTTCTCCAGCACGAATGCCCTATATTGTGCTTACATTGCTTCGGCAAGTCACACTATCGTTGATTTAATTTTGCTTAAAAGTTTTTGACTCTTCATTGACAGTATACTTAATATTATTAATATGACGTCTTACGGAGGTATTTCCACTAATGGAAGATCCAGAAATAAATACAATGTCTTTAAAACTGTTCTCAGGAAACGTTGAGAATGTTTTATCTTTTGGTCGTCGAAATTCTAAACATGGATAAGTGTGAACTATAATAAGTCCATGTTTGTTTTCCGACTGCGACGCAGTTGACACGGCGACAGTTATAAGTTTAAAGATAAATTTTGAGGGGGCAATGAACTCAGGTGGGAATTCCAAAAGATAACTAGGAGGACGTTTAGAGGGTGAAGTTATTAATATAGGTAAGAAGAGCATATTGTTTGTTGTTTGCATATTAATAGTAGAATAATAGAGAACGTTGCTGTTTTATGGTAATTATCTGCTATGAAAATATTAAGCGAAGCATTATCTTACGGCTGGAACTTTACAAGCCCTCGTGAAACTCCGCAGTTAGGAAGCGAGCACACTCCCCTCCGCAACAGCGCATAGCAACCATAATTTTGTGCTGTTGCATTACATTATCCCTATTCGTAATTAATGTTCTAATAAGTCAAGTTTTACGCCCAACTCGCATGTGAACACTTGCGCTTTCGCCCGATGCTATTAATTAACGATGTTATTCAACATGTGGTGCATTATTTCACGCTCTGCGTGGCCGACAGTGTTCCGGTGCGCGATGCACCGCCGAGTGCTGCCATGCCGCGCCGCTGTAGAAGCCAGCCGTCACTTTACTTCCCAAGGCAAGATATCCACACGAATTTGACATTTTTAGATCTCGCCTGACGCTTGCAACACAACGCTTTGAAATGCCGCGCTTGTGACGCGTGTCGTAACACTGTTTTTATTGTAACCAAACCTAACCCTTTAAATAGAAACTGTTGCCATAAGACTGAAATATAGGCCGACCGAAAGTTCGTTCAACCAAAGCAAAAACTTAAATTGCTAAACCGGATATTATGAATCTTACTATATTATATACATATATTAGTATCCACATTGGTATGCTTTTTAAGATCCTTGAGAATCACCTTGAAGTTTATTTGCAAGCCTTATATTGCTTTCCTAAAATCGAACTAACTCCATAATATGTAGTATCTGAATAGAGCGTTTCAGCGACTGCGCTGCCTTTTACGGCATGCGAGATCGAATCCAGTGTTTTTTTTTTTATTACAGATCTCATGTTGTAACGATGTGAGCACAATAATCGTAAAAGCTGGTCCCCCTCGAGAAGTGCGCAAACTGTCCGCACCGTGATAAAGGAAAATGCATTACTTCCCCAGTGAGGGCGCACAGGGGGTTTTCCTTAAAACAGCCCTTCAAAATGGCGGCGTAGGTCATTAATGTTCGGCTCAGGCGCTCAGGAGCCAAAATTTTAAAAGTCCACTTCCAACTTAGTTATTACTTCTATGTGAGTAGCTCTACAAGATAAAAATGCGGATTTTTGACATTAATTTTTATCCGAGGTGATAAAAGAAGTCTTCACTTTAGGCTCAAGTACAACCTCTATTGCTCATAAATCGTGAATCCAGTTTTCCCAATATTGTCTCAAGGATTATTGGGTCTTATTTGTAATAAAGATACAACTTAAATTAAATTATGTATATCAGTGTTGCATGTGAAATATGCTTTAGCAATATTAACGTAAAGCTCTGCATTTACGTGAGCCTTCTGAGCATGTGCCTACTATTTACTGCACGCGGCTCACATTTGTTACAAGTCTCGCGCACTTTTTTATTAAAATAAAATTACACACATCTTTCATTCTTCGTATGCAAAAACCTAATGTAACATGTGTTAATTCTAGCGGTCATTGTCCTCTAACAATAGACTCTTTAATGGCTGTATTCATAAAATACAAACGAAATAGAGACGATTCGATTTGGTTGCAATTATTTAGGCCTTGATCTGTCTGTGTTGCTTAAATGTTTAGCTTACATTTCTCTTTACTTTGTAAACGATAATATTGTCGGGTGTAAATCCGACTGTTTTAGCGAATCATTATTTTGCATTTAAACAGCCTTCTGTTTAAATTAAACTAATATTAAAACTGGTATTCAGCTGCATCCGGTTAGACTGGAAGCCGACCCCAACATATTTAGGAAAAGGCTAGGCAGATTTTTTGTTTAAAAATTAAAGTAGCAGATGCGTTCAAAGCAATATATCATAGACAGCTTTATGCTTACACGCCCTAAGGTATATTAAATAAAAAGGTAAGATAATAATACATCGCAAAAGTCTTTTCCGAGAAAATCAAAACAATAAATTGTTCCCGATTTGTCCCGGCTGTTTCGCAAAGTTGCCGGCCATATAATACGACGGGCTCTTTGGGCGTCATACATTTAGGGTTAGAGGTCGGAACTGTGGCAACAATGTCGCATCCACCGGCCCGGTACCGTTCCGTTTTATCTGCGTAAGTGTACCTACATTCATTCTTGGTGTAACTTATTTCCTCACGTTCTATTTAACATCTACTTATGTTTTTACTTATTTTTAGGTCGTAATAGTGGTAATGGTAATGCTGATATTAGTAAAATTGACACGGCGTTTAACGAACCTAGGAATTTTAAGTGGGATAAATAAAGAACACGCGGAAAATATAATAAAGGTACTCTTAATAATAGAATAAAGTCCCAAATAATTATTTGTTCAAAGTTTGAAAAGACGTGTAATATACGGTGCTTATGAAAATGGTTTCCGGCTAAGCTGAATACATTTCTCATCTGCGGTAATTTTGTAATATCTGTTTCTTTTATTTCATTGGTACTTGTACGTTAGTACATGCTGCGGTAAATGTGCTAAAACGATCTCATATTACTTCATCTGTACGAATGCGACCTTCTCCGCGCTCACATTTGGTACGCTTATCTACTGCGTTATGCCGCTTAAGCCAAGAAAGGTGCGAAAACGTCACGTTACTTACCGTTTGTATACGTATAATGTTCGCCGTATCGCATCGTATTATGCTAAAGCTACACAGACCAGGTGTCAGCGATGCGATGTCTAAAACAAAGTCGTGTTACTTTATTTTAGTGACCTTGTGTGTCGTCATAGCTGTTTTTATGTTGATGTTAAGGTAAATATGTTACAGTACATAAACATTATCGCAAATAATATACATTATAAAGGACGATACCGAATTAAGTGCCTAGTACTCTGTACCTAGTTATAATAATACCCACTGACAGGTGATTACACCACGAAATAAAAAGAAGAGTTTTCCGCATGAGGTGTACAGTGTAAAGTAGGTATGCAGGTACTAAAAACCTAATTCAACATAACCGACACTATGTAGGCAGTACATGTCAACCACTTAAAACAATTTAACTTATACCAAAAAATAAAAAATGAGGCCGCTACGCTGCTACGCCGTTTGACAGTTACTGTCAAGCCGCGTAGCAACGACTCTATGGAGCGTGAAAGTGCATCTATATTATATATTATTTCCGCTGCAGTTGTGTGACAGTGCACTATAAACCTCTCATAACATAGTACTAGTAAAGCCCGGGGCTCTGCTCGGTTTAACCTTTTAACCGCTTACGACGGATTTATCCGACAAATATTTTCGTGTCCATTTCGCCAGAGTCGTATATTTACGACACTCATTTAATCATTTTTTTTATTTAATTACGCTTTGCACACCATCTTTGTTGAAGGTATTTATTTTTAGATTTTTCGATGCCAGGCGCTGGGGGCACGAAAACCGATATAAAGTAATAGAAGAAAAAAAAACTCAACCGGCTCGCGAATCGTCTCTCCACGTCTGTCGGCTACATACAATTAATTCTCTGCATTCATCGCCTCCTGTAGTAAAGTTATTATTTGCTACTTTCTGATAATATCGATTGCAAGAAATTATACGACTCAATGAACCTACCTAGATAATGTATTTAAGCAGGTGAAAATAAAATTATGGTAAGTAGAACAATCAAATCGAGTTTTAAGTGTTATAACGGATAGTCAGACGCTTCATTTCATAATTATAATAGGTCTTTACCTATGAAATTGCCGTTTTGTATGAAAAAATTTAAACGATTTTTTTTCATGAATTTTTTATTTGTATTAATCGAAGTAATCACCCATGCAATCAATGCATCTTTGCCATCGCAGTGGCAGTTTATTGATGCCCTTCTTAAAGAAATCAGCTGGACGGGAGGCAACAAATTCTTCAAAGGCATTTTGTACTGCCTCTCGGGTATTGAATTTTTTTCCCGCCAAGAAGTTATCCAAATTCTGGAAAAAGTAGTAGTCTGTAGGCGCAAGGTCTGGTGAGTAGGGCGGATGACGGAGAGCTTCCAACCCCAGTTCTTGCAACTTGGAGACCGTCTGCTGTGCAGTATGAGGTCGCGCGTTGTCGTGCAGGAGCAGCGGAGACGAGCGATTGACCAATGCTGGTTGGAGATGCGCCAGCTTCTCCATCATTGTGTTCAGTTCTTCACAGTACACATCTGCAGTAATGCTCACCCCGTTTGGTAAGAAGCTGTGATGAATCACACCGGCGCTAGACCACCAAACAGTGACCATCACTTTTCTAGGGGTAAGTTTTCGTTTAGGGCATTGTTTAGGTGCTGAACCAGGATCCAACCAACTTGCTGAGCGCTTGCGGTTATCAAACAGAATCCATTTTTCATCGCAGGTAACAATGCGGTTCAAAATTCCTTCATTTGTGTGTCTGTTGAGCAGTGCAAGGCACGTCTCGAAGCGTACTTCGCGCTGGGGATCATTGAGTTCGTGGGGCACCCATTTGTCAAGCTTTTTTACCTTGCCAATTTGACGCAAATGAACCAATATTGTTTTGACGCTAACGTCGAAAGCTGCTGCTAATTCAGCCGTAGATTGTGTATCATCAGCTTCCACAATCGCCTTTAATTCGTCATTGTCGACCAAAGTCTTCGGACGACCGCGAGGTTCATTTTTCAGGTCGAAATTTCCAGAACGGAAGCGAGCAAACCAATAACAGGTGGTGCGTTGGTTTGTAGTGTTAGCTCCGTAAACGTCGTTGATGTTGCGTGCCGCTTGTGCCGCGTTGCTGCCACGACGGTACTCATATTCCATAATTACTCGAATTTTTAACGTATCCATGATGACGAAAAAGATTGAAATGCGATGAAAATGTAACACTAATCAATAAAGAAATGACTACTTTTGGAAAAAAAAACCATGTTTTTAAAATAAAATTAATTTGAAATTAGAATTCTTAGCCAAACAAAAATTATTTTGATTTGAAATGGCCAGTACTGCAGAACGGCAATTTCATAGGTAAAGACCTAATATACAGTTAGCGTTCGTATTACCTACTGTGGTAAGGTGTCGCGAGCGACGCGAGTCTAACCCTGGGGTGAGTTTCCCGCTGTAGGGAGAGGCTTTCCGCGCGGGGGGGAGGGTAGGGGTAGACGTGACGAGTTTTTATGATGAGTACAATCAGGACCTGTAGATGCCACGTACGGGCCACGTGACGAGCTGGTTGGAGCCTCGATGAATACATGGCTCTTGTTTACAACCCAGTGATAAACTACAGCACTTTAAAGGCGTTCGTTTTCTCTTTTATGCCTGAAGGCGATGTCACTACATTCGCTGTAGCTAGTTTTTCTGGCTTACGTATTCCTTTGGCCACAACACTTTGGAGTGTCCTTAAAAGTAGTTAGTGAGAAATAATTGCTTGCTGCTTTACAATAAATAAGCGGTTAGTATTTTTGCAACACTTTAATAAAATTATTTTTATAAGGGTTTGCATCTTTTTATCATACATAAAATGCTTGCTCAGATTTGACTACCCTAGAGACTAGTACCTACGGAATTTAGCACTTGACTACGACTGTTTAAACACATTTCAAAGTACATTTGCCTAATGATTGATAATGTTTGTTTGTTGTACTTAAATGAATAATTGCGTTCTACATTCTTCCCTGCGAAAGTAATTAACGGTACCTACCATGTGAGGTCATTGACCGGCCCTTACCTTGCCACGTGCCCGTTGATTTAATTTTTGTTAATGCACGTTACGTCATAAACACCCTTTAGCAAATTAAGCATAAATGCACTATGAAAATTATTCCATATTTTTTACGTTAAAAACGGAGTAATACTTTGAGACGTCTACCCAGAACCATTGTGGGAGTAATTCACTATTATATTTCATCGAAAATGTACATTTTGTTTGTAAAATTAACATTGATAAGTACCTATAGTCTGTGTAGGAAGACCTTTTTTTTTGAAATTTTCCTTCATAATTCCTATAGGTCAACATAGGATTTCAAAGGTATGGCGGATTGTTATATATCTACCTACCACTGCCTATGTAGGTACGAAACGCATAAAATATTTTAGTATATATTAATTTTACGGTCTGTCCATTATCCCAATGTAGATATCATCATAAGTACAGCTGTACAAGATAGCGGCCCTACTCTGAGTCATGAATGTTTTCATAATGAGAGCGTGCGCCTGCGATGTACATGAAAGTGAACCAACACAGACTGTAGTGGCCATGTGCACTACTACCGCGGCATCAATGCAGCTGTCCGATTATCGCTGGCTGCATGCCAGCTCATCTAATTACCGATTTACACATTTTTAATAGTTCACATTTATTAGAGCAGCAGAAATTTTCTGCTCTTTCAAATTTGTGAGTAACTTTCCACGACGGTTAACACAGTAACTATCTACGAATACAAGACGTCTTTAGGAAATGATTGTGCTAAAGAAATGTCCGTTTATTAAAAGGCGGCTTTACTGCGTACTAGCAGGCAAAGGCGGCAGCCGTGCTTCAACAAAGCTCGGCTTATTCAATCCCGCGCTTTTAAAGGAAATTTTCTGCTTATCATCCTTGACACAGTTGTAGTCACTAGTTTTATTAAATTAACTGGGCGCATTTTCTGAGAGCTACAAGGATAATATTGCTTATGCTATAATAAAAATAGGAATATGAATAACATGATTATCGGTCAAATAGCATTCATTTCCCCGATGGCACGGGAAATATTTTCAGCGAATTAGGTCATCTCATGTAATATGAGATCGTAACAGGAACCTGCGCGTCATGGACTATCGGCGGAGGTCGATCGCACATTTTTATTTGGCTACTCGGTGACTGATGACAGATATTGATGGGTGCGATGTTACACGCAGCCTCCCAGTAATAGCGCTCGGTGATCGGTGATCGCACAGCGGCCGAGGCTAATGGGCAGGGAGTTTTATTCATATGACAACTCCATAAATAGAGAGAGACGATAATACGATTGAAATTAATGGGGTTGTTCGACAACTAAGTTTTCCGTTAAGTTAATCAAACAACGTAAATATTGCGTGTTTAACCCGTAGGGTCCGTAACAAGGTTCGTCTATCAACTGAACTTAAGCGAACTAGTTTAATTGGACCTAAATATTGAAATACGAACATTTCATTTTAAATAACCTTATATTTTTATTCTTAACTTTATTAATAAAACTCGTTCAAAATATTTTGGTGTCAGCGAAAATACATAACATAGCTCAAAGTTGGGCACTAAAGTGGAAAAGATAATAATGGAACAATTAAAACTACCCGAAGCTCTTGAACACGGACGCAAATGACGAAGCACAATAGCTCTGCTCGGGACATTGTCGAGAGGCTAAAGAATTGCACACAGTTTTATTATTCCGAACACTTGACTAGGTGAGAAAGTGAAGACGGCTAGAGTGCGTATTGGGGACGAGAGTACGTGCTGCGATCCCTCGGCGACCCCAGGGCCTCGCCGGATGTCTTGCCTCAACTTGCCTAGTAGTAATATTATAATCAGATGCCTTTGGGACCAGCGCCCACCGCATAGATTCAGTTCCTAGTGCGCAATACAACATAACAAAGGATTAGGTACATGAAAATTCATAAACAATTATTGTGTACCTATGTCGCGTATTTGATGAGGTGTGACTTGTTTACAATCAATTCTTTTAGCAATGCGCGGCGGCGTTGCATTCGTAGCTAATAAGTAGGTAGTTGCTAATGCGCAAATTGTTCAATTGTATTTACAACTCTGTTTATGGACCTATTTATTTATGAAAATTATTTTTCTGTGTGTGTTCTATCTTCAAAAAGTACACAGACCGAAATTAGAAGTTTCAATTGGTACCTATTAGACATTATTATGATAAATGGAAAAAGTCTAACGCAATGCTGTACTGTCACTTCTTATTGGCCCTCGTGGAGCAACGCCACTTTAAACTTAGACATACATAAATCACAACAAGTGTAACATATTTGTTGCTTTGTTTCAGATCTACGTCGTTACCTCCTTTGAACATTCAGCTAAAGGTAAGCAAACTCGATATTGTTTACAAAGAATGCTATCAATACTGCATGTTGATTCCGGAATCGCTAACTCGTCGGCGGCGGCGTGGGCGCGCTCCACTCTGCGAACAACAGTACTAACTAAAGCGGTAGCTTTTGCTGCTTTTTTCTCAAGTTTGGACCATTTATAAAACAACTCGCTGGCAATTTAGCCTCGTTTCGCTTTTCCCGCTCACCATGCAAAACTAGGTTATAGTGAGATAATAGCTGCCCATCTCGTTTGTTTTGCTCCATTGTTAGCATTCTCTACCGCGCCCGATGCCCGTTACAGACTATATTTTATTGAAAAACTCCTCGAAGTTAATAGGTGAACAATGTTTGGCTTATTTGCTGAGAGTTGCGCAGCGGTGTTTTGTTATTGCCCCTTTGTGTCCGCACTTCACTGTTTATCCGTAAACAAAATCCAATGGAAATATCCGGGTTTGGATAACTATCCCGATATTGATAGATAATACAAAAATCCGAGTCATAACAATGGGCACGCGCTGAATAGCAGTGAGTGAGTGAAATCCTTGTTGGTGCTCATACAAACGAGCGGCATGCGTGCGTCGACGGCAGAGGCAACTACAACCGTCGACAACGTACCGCTCATGTATTTGAGCACCTGCACCGTACTCAAATACACGATCGACTCGTTGTCGACGGCAGCAGTTGCCTCTGCCGTTGATGCGTGCCGCTCGTTTGTATGAGCACTTACACAATCTTATCCTCCACCGTATATGTAGAGGTAGAATGTACATTGTATTGAATGAATAATTCATAATGCATTTCTAATATTTATGATGAAAGTCTCATAATGATGTGTCGTTTATTTTGATGTCATGAGAAATTAAATTGAAAAGGCAATCTCAAGAAAGTGTTTTGACACACTAATTAAACAAGACGACAATGTTAAATTCTTGCGCAGAAATAAAGCATCTTTTAGCAGAAATTTGAGTAACGCGACCGCTGTAGCTAAATGAAAGTTTGTTTGTTGTCCGGGTATGTTTGTCGCGAGCCGGGAGCCGTTCTGCTGACTCCGCTGATTTAGGGGGAAACTTTCCTTGTTTTGCATTTTACTGGAGCGCGGGGAAAGTCGCCCCCGAGATTTGAATATTTTAGAAGTAGCGTAACTTCGCTAAGGTGCGTCCCTTTATGCGACTTCCAACCGATTGCCTCACATGCTTTCAAGGGAGGTAATTGAAACACGCTTTTAAGAGTAAGTGCAAATAATAATTTAAAAAGAAAAAGCCTGTTATACGAGAGGTAAGATAAAAAAGAAGATAGCGAAATGTGATGGGTCAATTCTATTTCCCACATTGACAATAATTTATTTCCTTTGTGCGCGTGTCGGTGCAGTATCAAAGTGGAATGAGTGCGGGGTTTGGCTCGCTCTCTGAAACAGGTTAAGTAAATAGTCAGATGGCTATTCATAATGGACAAATGGAATTTCCACATTCAGCTGAATAGAGTTTGTGCTATATCTGATTCAGTTTTTAATTAAGGTCGTATAACTTTTTTATTAGCAAACTCTTTCTGTTTGCTTTTATATCGATACGTTTGTTCAATGCAAGAGAAATTACAAAAAGAGGTTAGCGTGTAACAATCAATTGGGTTTCCGTGTATTGATACAGTTTTGTGTTTTTGTTTCAAACAAACGTTGTTCCTGAAGCAAAAATCTGAAAGGAATTTCCTGTTAATTTGGTATCTATCCTGATCCTTCATTCCCCATGTTTTGTTTGAAAAGTAAAAGGATTTCTTTTAATAGAAGTATATATATATCTATATTCAGGATATCTTGCTTTTCACTGTTTATTGTTTTTAGTTATTCTAAGACAATCTATAGATAAATAATCCAGTTGTATATTAACTCCCCTTCCATTAATTAGGCTAGAGAAGCCATAATAGAATTAAAGTTGAATAGACGTTTTGTGAATACGAAAGAAAACGGTCCGGGAATCAACGATGTAATCAGATTACGACCTTTTTGATATACTGACATATTTGGGTCATTGGAATCCTTTGAAGTTGCTTAGTGACAAATCGATACGCACCCTATTAATTAAAACTGTACAATGCCCAAAAATAATAATAAATATTTTTTTGTAAATTAATTAAAACGCATACGACTGTATTTAACATCCAATCAAATGTTTCCACAACAGGCACGTGTTTGAGTTTATTTTTCAATTGGTCGCATCAATATGAAGCACATCAAAGTATCACATTTCAATGTTTGTCTACGTTATATCAGTTTCCGCCTCGATGCATACTGGCTGAATATTTTTTGTTTTGTTTGTGTAAACTGCGACACAGCAGCGAGCTCTTCTTTGTGGCTCATATAGTGTGGTGAACTACTGATTGCTGATATTGCCTATCGCGGGAATATTCTTTTGTCTGCAAATGTAGTTTGAAAATAAATAAGGTTGGTTTTGGGTGGTTGTTTGCTTCGT
This sequence comes from Lithophane ornitopus, assembly GCA_948473465.1. Classification (NCBI taxonomy): domain Eukaryota; kingdom Metazoa; phylum Arthropoda; class Insecta; order Lepidoptera; family Noctuidae; genus Lithophane; species Lithophane ornitopus. The sequence continues at coordinate 12,084,691 of OX419617.1, read as the reverse complement.
ATGACTTTTCATTCTATGAAAAGCAAAACGAATTTTCAACTAGGTCTGTTTGGACTTACCTATACTTGCTCAACAAATTCTGAACATAGCTACTTGATTAAATTTTGCGCGGTCAAAGGTCTTCATCTTCATGTAATCTAACGGCAAGCCTAGGTGAATGTTGTTAAGTTGTTGATGAATCTGTATCGAATTATAATGCGAGGTGGCGGCAGGTCGTCGGCCCCGGCGCGCCGCCCGCGCAGTCCTGCCGTGCCGCCGCGCCGGCCAATAATCCGGTTAGGGCGACCGCACGCGCCGCCGGCGGCGCTGCCCTGATCGAAATGTAATTGGGTGTGCTCACCTGTCGCACCGCACACCTATTAAAATAGATCATTTCTGAAATTCATTCCGATTAAAACAACTGAATTTATGGTACAGGTAGGGTAAAACTGTTACATTTTCGATGTAAAATGTGTATGTATGTTCTTCTAACCGTAAAAATCATATTTAGATCAACAAACAACCTGATACTGACCTACCAATAGCAGAAAACGTAAGAAAATTTGAATTTCGCGGACTACCCTAAAGCTTTCTGCGCTGGGGTAGCCCGCGAAATTTCATGAAATCGTCAGGCAATACACTTACATGAACTTAGAGAGTTGTATTGCTGATTCTAATGTTTATAATTCTGTAAATCCATATTTGTTACGGCCGCTAATAATATTTAGATCAACATACAACCTGATACTGACCTGCAAATTGCAAAAAAACATAAGAAAATTTGAATTTCGTGGGCCACCCTAGCGCATCAACCTTAAAGTCAGTGGATTAGGTTCGCAACGAAGTAATAGCTAAGTTACTAAGAACTTTGAGTTGTAAAAGACTGACTTCGGCTGAACGACACTGGGTTGCGTATCATTATCGTAACGATGTGTCCGCGTACATTTTTTGGGCTTGTTTATAATATGTCAGGATCCATGCGTGCAACAATTTCCGTTAGTGAAACTTATCTACAACAAAAAATTCAAACAGGCTTGATATTTTTCCATGAAATTGTTTGGTTTCAATGAACACAATTCGCGATAAAATATTTGTATAATAACATAAAAAATTTCTTACGAAAAACGTTTTGCGTTTTGCATCCATTTTGCGTGTAAATAATTGTGCCGACATCACCGACATGGCAAACAAAAATAATATAAAGGCGAATAAAAGCTGTAATTAAATGTGTGCGTCATTTACGTTAACAATGAGCAGCGATTTGTGTGTACGAGCGGACGTTTAGATGAGATTTTTTTTAATACAGGTTCAGTTAACAGGTTGTTATTGTTACCTCGTGTATCCAGAGTTTTTGCTGAAAAGTAGTGTAAAGTAAACAATCTCTATCTAGTCAGAAATTGCCATCAGTATGCAGTCCTATATTAGGTTTTAGAACGATGCTGTCACTTGCAAGCTCGAAGCGATCAAAACTCGTTCACTGTTTCACCAGCCGCTGGTAACCGAGCGTAACAAAGTCAAATTGAAATGTCAGCCTTTCAAATATTCACACAACGTAGTTCCACCTCCCTGACTGTAACTTGTAAGCTTATTTGGGATCTGCTGCGTGTTTGTTGTTTCAGAAGTGTTTCGGAAGCAGCGTTCTAGAACTGTAATTACAATACTAAATAGTTATATATGAATATGATCCCATTTGCGCTTACAATAAGTAACATTCTACTTCGTAAGTCGAGACTTTTAGAATCAAATAAATAGTGTCATTTTGAAAATATTTCCAATAAAATATTCTAAAAGATATTGCATATGTATACCTACTTCAGATGACAAGAGTCTGCACGTTTGCATAATCTAGCTTTTGCGAAGCTTTCATTTTGATTGTGATTAGTATGCATGATGCGCAGGTATCTTCAAGTGTTATAAATGTTATAATGCATGCAAAGCAAGATGCTAGTCTAAGTAAGAATAATACATATTTATGTTTCAGACTAAAAACTCTCTGGTGATCTGAATTCTAAATATATCTTTATATCACTTTAAAGCTGCTTGCTTTAAGGAACATGTTTTAATAGTAGATTATTCACTTACGGGATAAAGGAGTGTCTTAATGTCGCGGGCGATATTTTGAATCCCGAATGCAACGAAGGATTCTAGGGCTCCCGAGCGTAGCGAGGGAGCTGTGAGTTAACTTCTAAGTGCAGCGAGGGATTCAAGCTCGCCCAAGACAAAGACACCTTTATCCCCGAGGAGAATACTCTACTTTTCACACATACTGCGAGGTAATAAAACCTATTCGATTCTCGGATTAGTATAGTTCATGAAACTTTTAAATAATTTTTCTTACGAATTATTTCGTTGACATTTCATAATCAAATCATATTATACACCAGCGGGTCATATTGAAATTCAGTACAATATTGTTGCCCGGCTAGAGCGTAGTTCTTTAATGACTTGCTTTAGGTTAGGTTTGCATGAAATATAATTTGACATTAGCGAGCAGGTGGTGTGAAAAAAAAATATGTTAACAATACCGTAGGATATATAAATGTATGTAAGATAGACCCTTGTAGCTTCGAAAGCACGATTTTACTAGTCTCCAATCACGCCTGCTTCAAACTCCTTTTGTTCTACATTTCTCTCCGAGTTATCGACATACCAATCGACATTTGAAAGTCAACATGTATAGGTGCACCACTAGATGCAACACAACACCTACACGTATATTGTATACTATAACCTGTGAGTTTAAAGGTCACGATACAACAATACACCTTGCCTGTAGCATTGGACTTTCACTGATTGCAATACAAATGCCACATCACATCAGTCACACAACGACAAGTAGTTCATAATCGATTCGTTCATTATTACAAGTAGGTATGTTCATATTCTTTATTTAAATACAGTATTACGTAACATTGCTATCGCCAGTTTTCATCTGACCGTTGGATTTGGTTGGAGATTGGACTAATAAACCATCGCGGCTTGAGATCTTCCTCAACTGAAATATGGATTACGTCTATTCATTTGAAATTCAAAAGAGGCTGCCATCGCTTTCTCGTTTGTTGTAATGAACTCGTTTTGTATCGATAGATATCTAAATTACTATGCGAATACTAAATACGGATTAGATAAGTCTAATTCATTGGTATAAATAACAACTTACTTTAAAGTCATTTATAAACCTGATAAAGTTAGTATAGGTAACAAAATAAGATAATATTTTACATTACTTTTAGAAAAAACACCTCTGTGATAGACTGACAAAAAAGGGATATTTCAAGGTTCCGTTATTTCCTATTAAGTTTTGAACCCTAAAAAACAAAATTAATAAACTGGATTAACCATCATCATAAGTATCATCAACCCGTAACTCCTACTGCTGAACATTGGTCTGTGGTCATCAGCTTCAACAAAAGCGATATGAAAAACATAGGTTCTATAGAGCGCAGTGAAGGCATTCCTATTGAACAGTGTGAATGGGAGTTGTGAGAAATGTCATTGATTTCCGGGACATCTGGAGCATCCCCAGTAGCCTGTCCTTGCCCGACTTCTGAGAGATTTGCGTAAGTTCGTGGTAAGCCCACAGACGGGCGATTTTTTATCGCGCTCTGGGGTACAACTCTCGTTGTTGAGCTAAGCATTGAGAATCCAACAGCATCCCACGCGCCAAAAAATACATTGTTGGATTTTCAGCTGTCTATGTTTTTAGCAGTACGTTGACAATCTAGTGCGCGAAAAACATCGCCGCTTTAAAAAAATGCCAGTGGACGGCAGGCTAAACGTGAATGTGACCTTTCACCTTTTTTGACCTTATACAGCAGCACAAATTATATTACATTGTGATAAACAAATAATAAACGGTGTGTGCCGGCGCCGGACAGAATCACATAATTGAACACTTGTTTGAACACTTACAAGGTACGGTAATAAATGTGAGATCAAACTTTGATCAAATATCCAAACTCCCGTGCCTCACATGTGTTCAAGCAAGTGCTCAAATGTTGTTGCTATGTCTGGCGCCGGCTTTATGCGACATCGATGCGCAAACGGTTACCATACTCATATTATAAATCCTATTGGAAAAGATATTTCAATTTCTTAACATTTTTTTATATACATGAAAATCTTTAGTACCTACTAAAGATTTTCATGTATATAAAAAAATGTTAAATTCTTTCAAACTTTCCAGGGTGTCCTCTAGGGCGGCACTTTTTGTGATGGTATTTATGCGAATGAGTTATTCGAATGGTTACTTCTTCTACTGCTGATCGGCACGAACTATCCTAACTTTATATCCTAACTAATATTATAAATGCGAAAGTGAGTTTGTTTGTTTGTTACGCTTTCATGCTGAAAAGGCTGAACGGATTTGGATGAAACTATTATTTGGCACATGGGTAGACTATGACCTGGAATAGGACATAGGCTACTTTTTATCGACATACCACGCGGGCGAAGCCGCGGGCGGAAGCTAGTAATATTATAAATGCGAAAGTGAGTTTGTTTGTTTATTACGCTTTCACGCTAAAACGGCTGAACGGATTTTGATGAAATTTGGCACAGGGGTAGACCATGCCCTAGAATAGGACATAGGATACTTTTTATCCCAACATTCCCACGGGATCGAGACTTACGCGGGTGAAATCGCGGGGTGCAGCTAGTACTTTATAATCTGAATGGCGCACGACAGTCGGCAGTTTGGTGACAGGCTTAGGCCTGCTATCTATATATAGTATGTATGTAATGTAAATGATTTTGTATACTTTTGTATAGACTCAATTTTTCTCTAACTGAACAGACAGCTGTGCTGCTGGGGAGTTTGTTGCGCCACTTCTTCTTCCCAGCTAAAGCACTAGGAAGTGGTGAAGGGTGGGCGTTTTGGGGGACTGTCTTATTTAATTTTGCCTAGCATACAGCCTAGTTTGAATAAATGACTTTTGATTTGATTTTATCCCGGGTGCTCTTTATATGTATCATGTAGACTTTTTAAACCAACCATCTTAAAAAAAATATGTTTCCTCATAACTTGGAAAGTACAGGGGCTGGGGAGCTTTAAAACAAGTTATACAAGAACTTATTTCACATTTCTTTTATAGCTTGGAGGAGTCGTAATCACAGTTGATTCTGAACTGAGTACATCAAAATTTTGTGTTTCTCTTATATTTGACAGAGGTGTGCTCTTCATCTGAAAAATAACAATTTATTGATCAAAAATCAGTTCTAATATGTTCATCAATGTATCCTAATATCTATAATCTAATAATAATTCTACAAAAGATAAGTATTTTAGTTAAATTTCATTATTAAAATGTTATTTACTGATTGGGTACTTTTTTGCATAGCCTACTTAACTGGTGAGAAAATGATTTAAAACTTTATTTACTTACTTTATTTTTGTCCATATTTCCTGAAGTCCTCGGTTCCTAATAATACGAAGGTATTATTTTAACACAATCAGGCCTCTTAAATATGGTATTAAAATACATAACTACCTACTCTATGAAGTCACCACGAAGGATTAGTATTCAATTTAGTTATATATAATCTTACCTTAAAAATTTATGTATATAGTGTTTATGAATATGCATATATATAAGTAGTAATCTTATACAGTATTGCTATTATTGAGTGTTTTTCTATAGACTCATATTTTAAAATGACTAGAGAAGCAACTCTTGCGTAGAACCATCTTGAAAATCAAACTTTATACAGAATTCGATGACATTATTTGACAACAATGTAGGTCAATCTACAAGATTATTTATGAAGAGTTAACTTTCATAATTATACCTATTAATTACTCTAAGCTGAATTTGAATATAAAACATTCCTACGAAAATGGTAACTATAGGTTTTAGCTTTTCTTACGTATTATGTTTAAATGTATTGTAAATTGTTTCGTGTTACCTGAACCTTTTCATCACCATTTTCACGCAGGTCTTCTCTCGAACTTATCCAATGCTTAAAGTAACGAATAAGTTAATTAATATATAATTAACGTTATTTGTGGGCAACAATAAATTTCTAGCAATTATTAACCATGTGAGTGACTATTATACCTCGGTTGTTGTATCTGAGTCAAGTGCAACCAATGGATGATGGGTGGACGCCTCCTGAAAAAAGAAACATTAATTTACTGCTGTGTGCGTAATTATATTAGTCATAAAATATACATGTACCTACTAATATGTCAGAGTTATAAGGTAGGTTTCGCAGTAAGCAAGTTGGTCAAGTCAATGACTACAGTGCAGCTACTCGCGGCGTGTTACCGCATCATACGAGTTACTGTCATGTGCGATTCTAGCAGTACAAGTATACTGCAACATTCTTTGATTTTACTCGCCACTCACCTTCCCCCGAAACGCCAAGATATAAATTAACACTTGACTAGTCTCTCGGGCAGTAGCTATAGTACTGGCCAGTGCCAGTGTCATGGCAGCTACACCTATGGTGTGACCGGTCGGGGCGAGTTGAACTACCTGCATGCGATACAGTGTCCAGTGCCTTCCAGGTTTTTAGTATTAATACCTATAATACAATACGAGTATGACACGCAGATAACAACATCAGTGCCCATTAGGGTGGTCCAAATTTTTTTTTTTAGTTTTCTCTTTGGCCACCACGTAAATTTGTAACACGTATCTATAGTATTAACGTTGTAAAATTTCAGGTGACTAGCTTTAGTGAAAGAGGGTGCTCAATTTAGTGTTCATTTTTAAATTTTTGTGTAAATACATAATCTTTAATTTTTTGGTTGCTGGTTAGTTTCCAGTACTAAGTTAAACTTATTGATTTTGAAATATAGCAAATATTGTGTTTTGTAAACGGAATTAATATAAACTCAATTACAACAATGTGAATCATTGTACTAGTGCATAAAAATGAAGTCTTTCACAAGTATGAAAGATGTCATTTTACTACTTGAATGTCGGGATCTTGTGTCACTGTTTAGTCAAACCAACATCCGACATTCGGCTAGTTCTAATATTTTATCATCTGATATAACAAAAATCAAAAAAAATTGAAGGTACTTCGCATATAATCATTCAAAAAGTAATATGGGTAACAGGGGCCAAAAATGCACTTATGCTCGTCTGGAAGCAAAGACAGGCCGTTATCTGTTATAGATTGCTTGTTCTCAACACATATTATTTGCTTTGATCCATCAAGCTCTAATTGGATCACATTGTTTAAAAGATTCAGGCTTTTTTGGATATATATTTTCCCAAGGACACTACGATTGCCTTGATTCCAGTTCTAGCGCGGAACAGTTTGCTGAAACTAGTCCTGAAATTCTTAAAACTGCTTTAGCTGCAGAAAAACTAGCTCAGGATGATTACAACGAGTTAACCGAGTTCACAATGATAGTTCTGAATAAGCCATCTTCGAGGAATTATTGACGTTCTCCGGGACCAATACATAATGCTCGTATGATGGCGTAACCGCTGTATGCTATGCAGATGTTTCTCTTCAAAAGTAATTTAAACGTATTCAAGTTAACCAAAAGGGACGAAAAATTAATTATCCACTTCAATAGTTTTGGTAATATCATTTACACCAAGGTTCGGTGCTTCGATCCAAACCTTTGACAGCAGATACACCGATTAAAGACTTGTAACTTTGGAAGAGATTAAAACCTACCTATAGTCCACCGGTATCAGTCAACAGTATCTGAACGACAACGTTGGAAAAAATAGCTTTGATGTAAAAACTGCAGGTTCAACATATGATCGACGTGTCTACGGTACCTATAATAATTTGCGTTATTCTACCTCATTTGACCCGACGCCTGGCGTCGCTGTAAAATTAAGTAAAAACTTTATTAGTTTATGAGAAACAACTAAACGTGACAGGTACCCAGCTCGTAAGCATGTGAGTCATTAGAATCAATTCATGAATAGGTACTCACAAGAGTGTTGACTCCTGATGAGGTGATTGAAATATTCATCGAGGGTTTCTATTTTAGCATCTGGTACTGAAATTGTTTATTAAATCCATGTAGATAATGCATCTATGTTAAATCATAATATAACAAGTATTTTAAAAAAATTGCTTACTAAAGTTTTCCGGTTTCACTAACATAACATGTTGTTCAACTGAAGAGAAATTGTAAATCGTCATTAATATCAATTAACACTAAAACAATCTGCCTAGCCTTTTCCCAACTATGTTGGGGTTGGCTTCCAGTCTAACCGGATGCAGCTGAATACCAGTATTTTACATGGAGCGACTGCCTATCTGACCTTCACAACTCAGTAACTGGGTAATACGATACCTCTTGGTAAGACGTTGTCAGACTTTCGGGCTACTGACGACCCGTAACGACTGTCAAAGATCCACAAATGACAGCCTGAACCTACGGCTTAACGTGCTTTCCGAGGCACGGAGGAGTCTCGGTATGTAAAGATGGTGACCCATCCACGGATCAACCCCGGCAAGCGTAGCTTAACCTGATGGATCGACCCGTGCGGCTGTTATTACCTAGCCACGAGCTCAATGTCAATGTGCAATGTCTTAACACTTATTACAATATTTCAAAAACCAAACTAAAAAAAGAACAACGTACTAATTTTTTCGACTTCCTCATCCAAGGCAGTAAGACCCACTGTTGAAGCAAATACATTATATTTAGAGAGAAAAAATAAAGAAAGGATAACGTTTATTTGGACACAGTTCGTGAAAAACAAAAGAATTTTATACAAAAAGGAAAGTTAGTAACTTTCTTATTATTAAGTAACCTTAAGAGGAAATAGGGTCGGTCTTTTTCTCCATACAAAAAGTCATAATTCGAGGTTCGGCTCTCATCTATTTCCTCCTCCAATATTGGACCAATTTGAAAGATATTTTATAAATTGAATTAGAAGGATATTTACTGCGATCCCTACGTTTTCCGTTTTGATGATACACTATCTGTAGAACCCTCAGAAAATGCCTATTTAGACCGCTGTCATCAGATGCCTATTGTACAAATTTGACAACTATAAATGAAAAAAGAAAAACATAGGGACACAGTAAATATCCTTCTTATTCAATTTATAAGATGTCTTTCAAATTGGTCCAATATTGGAGGAGGAAATAGACGAGAGCCGAACCTCGAATTGTGACTTTTTGTATGGAGAAAAAGCTGACCCTATTTCCTCTTAAGGCATTCATCATGAGATTACCGAAAGATTTTAAGTTTTGTCTCAAAAAAATATAACTAGCACCAAATGCACGTTTAGTTTATAATAAAAACAGGCAAATAATGGCCAGCACCTAATAAAAATGAACTACTTAACTAATATTATAAATGCGAAAGTGAGTTTGTTAGTTTGTTACGCTTTCACGATAAAACGACTGAACGAATTTGGATGAAATTTGGCACACCGCACATAGTTAGACCATGACCTGGGTGGGATAACTTCCGAACACCACGCGGGCGAAGCCGCGAGCATAATTTCTAAACTATCTACACGATGGGTTTTGATTCGGCTTTCACCATCATTTAGAGCATTTATTCTGGAGCATTTTATATGTTTAATATTTAACTTAGATTTAGCACAGAAGTCTGGATGTTTAGACATGTCGTCACTTCAGTACATTGTTGCACCCATGCGAATTGCGAAGCCAGGGCGAGTCTATAAATCTATCTATCTTCTATAAAATATAAAAATTAAATGCTGTTTGTTGATAAGCACATCACCTGAGAACGGCTGGGCCGATTTTGCTATTTTTTGTTTTAAAATGTTTAATAGTGCGAATTAGGTTATATCGAAGATATTAAAAAAATAAAACGCAACAAATTTTTATATCGAAAACTTACGCATTTTTCGGAATTTCATTACTAGCGCCTCTTTTACCCTGTGTTGTTCCATTTCTTTTATGTCAACAAACTTTTCTGTCAAAAAAATACAACAAGTATCAATCAATAAATATCAATCAACCAATGAATAATAATTATTGTGGATAATAGAAAGGTAAAGAATACATGTTTTTATAACAGAACGATGAGTTATTTGAGTCCCACCATAATTAAATTAACCTTAAATCAAATTTTTAGTATTTCAGTTTTGTGTCCTGGCTGGAGGCTTGATTTATTGAGGCACGCACACGCAAGCCCGGATAAGAAGCGGACAACCTCCTAGGTTGACCTGCGAGATGCCACATCATCATCATTCTCCTGCCCTTATCCTGATTTATTTGTGGTCGGTGTAACATGTCCCTTTCATCCATACTTCTCTATTAGCTGTCATCTCGGTAGTCATCCCCTTTCTAGCCATATCATTCACACAGTCGATCCATCATTTCTTTGGTCTTCCCCTGCTCTTATAGCCATCGACATTCATATTCAAAACTTCTCACTACATTTTTGTCGTTCCTCTGCATCACGTGCCCATTACATGACGACCGATTTCCGCACAACTTTTCAGTCACCGGTGCCACTTTCCACTGCCTCTTATGTACTCATTTCTTTTTTTATCCATTCGTATCAAACCACACATACACACACACAGACATACCTCTTAGCATTCTCATCTCAGCTGCATGCAATTGCCTTTCATTCATCCCTTTTGTGGCCCAATATTCTGATCCATACAAGACAGCAGGTCTAACCATTGTTTTATAAATCTTCCCCTTAAGTTTAAGGGGAATGTGGGAGTCGCAGATCGTTCTCGTGACCTGTCGCTATTTCATCCATCCAGTGTTCATTCTGTGCTTAACCGCCCGATCTACTTCGCCATCGCTTTGCACGAGTGAACCGAGATTCCGAAAGTCGGAGCAGACTGGGAGAAGTGCGCCATCAAGCTTCAGACCTAGAGAGACCGCCGAAATCGCAGAACATAATGTTCCGTTTTGGTTCTGCTCATTGAAATTATTTTAAATTATTATTAAAGTATTATTCGCCGACTATGGCCTATCACCACGAGCAGAATAGGTTTGAAAAAATCTAATGAAACCAATGTCCACTTTGCAAATAATACGGTAATTATTTACACTCGCCTACATTAAGAATTAGGTACGTCTTAGAAGAAAGGTACCTAACCAATAAATGAAGGAATAATTATTATGTGCTTATACAAGTTTTTATACATGGAATTTCCCAAGTTTGCGTGGCACTACAAGAATAGCGTAATATATACTCAACGGAATTTCGGGGCCGATTTTGATGAAAACCAAAACGGTACCATTAGATTTTTTTTTTTAACTATAATGAATCTCACTGTCTATCATAGGATTGTTATTTTGCCCATCCAAACACGAAGTGTGCAGCCGGCACGACTCCAGGTCGCCGGGGGTCCTGCAGATATATCGCCACGTGCACACCGGCCTCTGTGTTGTGGATATAGGCAAAATTGGATCTGGAATAAAAAGTATTTTATAGAAGGTAAAAGCTATGTTTAATGTTAATTTATTTCTCCCTATAATTATGTTACAATTGTAAGCTAACCGATATGTTTATTCCTGAGATGTTTCGGTTTCTTCGTAAGCTTCGGCTCTGTATAGGAAAAGTTACGTCATTAACTTCTATTGTTTTGGGAATATTTCGTTTGAAATCAATATCAAATTATGTAATCTATCAACATAGATAGGTACTCACTGCTATTCTTCTGTCGTAGGTTACGCTGCTTTTTTAATTTCTTATTTCTAGCCACTGAATAAAAAGCGAATACGATTTATTCCATTATTACGCTGTGCGTTGTCTGTCATTGACGGATTATTTATCCTAGACGACATTATGAAACGGATTACAATAATATTGTACTAGTACTTACGGCCACTTTTGTTTTGTCCGTGTTTAAGTTTCTGCCTGGATTTAAGTTTCTTCACTATGTAATCAGTTTATTAAATTAATATTGTATACAACTCAACTATTGAAAGAAGACGATAATCTATTAAAGTATAATTGAAGACCTAGAAGAGACTCGCATTAACCTTTGACCGTTTAGGTTAAATGGTAGACCATTTAACCTTAGAAGGCACTGACTGGCGAACCATGGCATAAAGGGATGGAAGATATTATGAAGACTGAAGCACACATGACCACAAGTTAAGGTAATAAATATTAGCGAGCAGCAGACCCAGACTATAAAAAAGAGCTCATTAAGTCCGGCTCACTGGGTTTATTAAAATATATGTATTATTGAGTTACAACTTCAAAATGGCTTACCAAACATTGTCATAATTTTGACAATATTTTTAACAGCTGCCAGTTGTGAAAAAGCTTCTCTAAACTTAAGCTAATTCACTATGTCCAAGTTGAGACTATCTTATTTAGCTACTTGGCAATCGAACATAACGTAGTACACATTGACATTGATAATAGTTGCATAAAAGATTGTGCTTTAAAAAACACGAAGAGTACATTATTAAATAATTTAAATGCAAGTATTTCACTTTTTACCAATTTTTTTGCCCCGGTCGGCGAAAACCCACGCGACACCACTTTTTTTTTTTTTTTTTTTTTTTTTTGGGTGGGAAATCATCATATGACTTCTCCCGCTCTGGGCGGAGCGGAAGGGCGTGTCAGACTCTTACTGACTAAAACCCACCCGTGTTCCTTCGGTTGCCTGTTGCCAGGGTCCCGGTATCCCTTTCGGACTATTCCGCAACCCTGGCAGGCACGCGACACCACTGAGTCTACTATCACAGCAATATTTGTTTTTGTGCTGTACCTGCTAAAAAATGTTGTACTTAATTATTCATGATTTTAGTAGAATATTTATGACCCGTGTTTAAAGAAACTGCGTTTGTCAAGTAGGTCCGGACAAATGACAGGAATATTATACAAAAACAGATGTCTCCTTAACGGTACAACATCATCAATGATAATTAAACACAGTATGTACCTTTCTTATTTCCCTCCTTGCTTACTTTGTGACGATTTCGAATTAGCTTTTTCTGTTCTCCATCCTTTTTATCCATTTCCACCTCCTCTTCATTTGCTGCATGAACTCCCGTTTTAAAATTATTATTATTTTTATTCGACTTACGACCTTTATGGTTTATAATCAAATGTCTATTAGGGTTCATTTTTTTTTCCAATTTTAAAATTTTATTAAACGGAGTAACTTCTAGAAATCAAGAACAAATTAATGAATAGTACAAATAACTACAGTCGGACTTGCGCATGCAGGGTTGCTTATCACGGGGTTCAACCAAGCAGGCCAACCAAACCCAAAGACCTGCTTGCTTCTTTACTTAAAAAAAAAATGTATTTGACATGTTATCAGCCATAGTTATTAAGACGTATTCTGTGAGTTTCTTGTGACTGGTTATTACTGTTCTAAAGGACAGCCTGTTATAGACAGACCAACAGACGGAGTGATCTTGAGGGTTAAATTGACCGAAAACTCTACAATGGGTCTTTTGAGTTGCATCTAATAGGATCCAAGAATGGAGTCTTTACCTAATTGTGCGCACCCTAGGAAGTGGCTTGGTCTTATATATTTTTATGACAATGTACTTAATTCTTTTTGTTGACTTGACTATCCAAAAGTACTTACCGCTCTGTCCTTTTCTTAAAACGGAATCCGAAGGACTGACTTTTTTGAATAACACTAAAAAGAAAATAACGTTTTTAGATCATCAATAAATTGGAACAATAGCAAAAGTCACAATGTAGAGAAGACTATGGAGATATCTTTTGTGTCAGCTATGAAAGGAAAGTAATAGGGTAATAGGCAGGTAGAATAATTTACTTACGTTTATAGTGACATCTCATAACTGTTTGATCCAGTACAACGAATTGCCCTAACAAAAAAATTACATAAATATATGTCATACTAATTGCACTTTAGAAACCTTATAAATACTCTTTTAATTATAATAATACCATTTAAATTATAACTCAGATCCGGTTTTTCTGTAATGGAATCGCCCGAACTCCTCATTTTCACAGCTGCAATAAAAATAAATAAACATTAAAATAAACAATATCTCTAGTCTGATTGACTGGACTGGGAACCAACATACGATGCACCATGTATTCTAGTCTACTAACATACTGAATGACTAAACAAATTGTGACTTGTGCACAGATAAGGTTTAAAACAGTAAACTTAAATTCTGTCCAATACTACCTTCCCCCTCCATTGCCAGGGCTGTAAGTGCATCCAAGCCAGAGAGGTCTTTCTCTGAAATAAATTAAAAATAGATTTAAAAAAAAACTAAACCTTTTAATAAATTGTATATAATTATGTGTAATCTGAAAACACAATTAATTACCAGTCAAACGTACGATTCTGCTTGTGGTCATGACTGTAAAAATAGTAATGTTTTATTGTCCAAGAGGCTTTAATAAATAAAATAATAATAAAATCACACATGAAAAGCGTGTAAAGGGTGCGTATAGACTATGTAACATATTATATAACTGTTATATATTATTGTTTTTATATTTATTTAGTTAGTCCCTTTAGTTTTAGTTTTTTATGTAAATAGTTAGTAGTGTTCTATAAATATTGTGTATAGTAATGCAAATAATTAAAAAAAACTGAATAAAATAAAAACCATTATATAACTTGTGTTTTATAACACGTCCACATTATGTAACTTTGGTCCACATTATCTGAAACATGTTATATAGCATGTTGTATATCATGTTATGTTATATAGTCTGTACGCACCTTAACCTATCTTCGTATATATTACTAAAAGAAATCGCATTAATTTAAGTTTTATATACATACAGTAAGTTTGAAACAGGTTATCCGCCAAATCTTCAGGACTTTTCGCTGAAGTCACAATTCCTCTGCCTTCTAGATTTGATAGGTTAATTAAGATATATTAGGTTACTTAAAAAAAAAAATTGTCCATATTAATATAGGTCTTTAGAATCGTCTTAAAAACATACCTAATCCAGCGCCTGAAAAAAAAATGCCCAAAATAAGGTAAATTATTTTAAAGCTGCCATCCCAATTGTGTAACTCAATGGTGCTTTGGGTACATGGGACTTTATAAGTTTGAAAAATGTGATAAATAAAGCTGGTGCTGAGAAATAGGTACGTGCTTCAGAGCAAAGTATTGTGTGTTGTGGTATTTTTACATTTAATTGCAGATAAAAAAAAAAACATTTTAATTCTATTTACAAACCTTTCATGAAAAGCTTTGACGCGATCGGAAGGAACTCGGCTGGAGTAAAAATATCACCTGTTTGAGAAATAACATGATTACAATTTTCCTTTATTATTATTTAGTAATAATTATAAATAATGCATGTTTATTATTAGTTTTTACCTGTTTGCAGTGACCTTGTCTTAAAAGCTGGAAAAAATAATAACTTAAGATCATAATATCATTATAAATGATGTGGATAAAGTCTTCTTCTGAACGAATGAATAAATTATTGTCATCTGTAAATCCTGATAGATATAAAACCGGCCAAGTGCGAGTTGGACCACGCACAATGATGGGTTCCGTAGTTGGGATGAATTGAAAAACATTTTGGCAAACGGATCCCTAAATCCAAAAATGGCGTTGACAAACTCACAATATTTTTGAACGACCTTTTCAACGATACCTCCATCATGGGATAGACGAGGAACCCTAAAAATTTTTTTTTTATGACTTTATTTTACCTCTTTGTCGGCGTGATTAATATTATCTATGCCAAATTACAGCTTTCTAGTACTAAGAGTCTCTGAGCTATGCTGCGGACAGACGGACATGGCGAAACTATAAGGGTTCCTTGTTGAATATGGAACCCTAAAAAGTATGAATATAATCGACCACATTAATCATTTTTAGGGACCCGTAGGTACCTCAAAAGGAAAAATCACTTCGGTGTCCCTTCGTCAGTCTGTCAAGACTTTTCTTTCCGGAACGCGTTGAGGTATCAAGTTGAAATAAATATGAAATTCGTAGGTCTACGGTCTCTCGGCTCTAAAAGAATCAAGCTACAACAGTCAACGCAATAAAAAAAATCAAAGTTGAAATAAATATGAAATACGTAGGTCTACGGTCTCTCGGCTCTAAAAGAATCAAGCTACAACAGTCAAAGCAATAAAAAAAAACGGCCATTTAGGCGAATTAATATATTTTGATACTCATAAATAAATCAATACCTATATGTATATAGCCTGTTGGGTACTTCTTTTTCACCTAGAATCATGAAATTTGGCAAAGAGCAAGGTCTCACTGCACATTATGCTACTAAAGATTTTCAATCTTTTTCCTATATTTAATTTAAGTAAAGGAAAAAGATTGAAAATCGAAAAAGATTGAAAATCGTTAGTTTCTAGCTTTATCATATCACATAAAAATATATTTTATTGCGATTACAAACTTACATTTTCAGTTGGAGAATTGAGAACATTTTTTCAACTACAAATTAAGTTCATTCCAACTACGGAACCCTTCAATGTGCGTGGTGCGAGATTCACTTGGCAGGTTTTTTATTTTAGAATTTCATATTATACATACACGTTGAACCGGAAGATTTTTTTATCATTTTGTTCATTGTCCTACCTTCTGAGCTTTCGTAGTCGTTGTCAGAATCGTCGTTGGTTTCTTCATCTATAAATATACAGAATGTAAATTTATCGCTTTACTTTGTTATAATAGGTATAATTTAGAACATTCAACTAAACTCTACAGAATTTTTAAGACATTTTATTTACTCATCTTTCTTACCTCTTTCTGGGCTGTCATGTAACTCATCTTGAGAATCATTGCTGTCAGTGTACTGTACTTGACCTTCAGAGTCATCAGAATCCTCACCTTCTCTTTTGCCATTTAAAGGCATTTTACTTCCAATAACTGAAACGACTCCACTGTCAAGTTTCTTAGTTGTGTCATGGATTTTATCTAAAATAAGTGAACATAGCTTATTTTTTTCAAATATACACATAGGTAGGTGGTACCATATCCCCGAAAGGCATGAATTTTAGAGCCTTACCTGTAGTTTCGTGCGATTGTACATTGACCTGCGTATTTTTTTCAAGTGTTCATCATTAATTTTATTGATAAGGGTATTTATTTGTTTATTTCATAGTTGGTTAAATAAAAATTACTCACCGAAAAAAAAACAATACTAAACAAAATGTAATACCAGGACGGGAACATTTTGCTTCACGACATTATTCCTTCTCAATATAAAATTGATTGTAATGAAAATTGAAAAATAATTGCCTCTGCATTTAAATTTGATAGAAATGCATGGACCATGAAATGTAAGTGATTTACTAGCTTTCATCGTGCTAGCACTGAAATACTACTTCAAAAACATAAAAATAGGTAGGTACCTACCTTACACCATAATATGATTATCCGAAACTTCAAGAGTGTTTACTTTTGTTAATAACGCTTCAGATATTAGAACCGTATTGAATAATCGATCACGCAGTTTTACATACCTCCACTTTTATGGTTTGCCGAAACGAATTTTTGAAAGAAAATTTATAAGCAGCTATAAGTAAGATTGACGATGTGAAAATTTTCATATCATCACCATTTCAGCACGGAATCACCCACTGCTGGGTATGCTGCGATTCATGCGACACTCATATAGGCGCTTCCCACTTACAAACAATAAACTTATTTTAAAATGTATACCAAGGAAGAAGAAGTTGCAAGTGGTTTCCCGTCATTATATTCGACGCTGCGTAAACCTTCCTTACCGCTTTAGTTTCCCACATTCCCAGGCTAAAGCGTGTCAGGTGGGTTATTGCGCTGTTTAACCGCGGGTCTCGTCTTGCCACATCTTCCCGGACATGTCGTATATCCCTGATAGAATGGTTCCCGCCCGGGAACACTAGCCAATGTAACGCAGGACCTATTATTTTCGTCCGTCACGTCGTCGCGTCGCCTCGGATTCTGACGTTTTCTTTAGACAGGTATTCAAACACTATACATATTCAAACAATAAACACTACATACTATAACAGGTCTAAAACACTGGTATTCAGCTGCATCCTGTTAGACTGGAAGCCAACCCCAACATAGTTGGGAAAAGGCTAGGCAGAGATTGATTGAAGATGTTAATTTATGTTAAAAATAAATAGACGTCAATGCGTTTCGCTGGAAAAATGATTAAGTTTCGAAATAGAAATTTGGTTCCGATCACGTACTGGTTCGTGAGAAGATCAGCATTATGATCAGCTTGAGGTATCGTTCGTGCGAGTAGTGGCGGCGCGGTTGTGCGGGCGCTAGTGAAAGGTTGCGGCGCGATGACCCGCGACAGATATGCGCGAGCGCAGTGTTCGCCCCGTGCTCCAGTAGCAAACGTTTGTTCCATTGTGAAGCCAACAGTTTCGCCACTTAGCACGACTCTCACTACAGAGAAAAGTTGCTAACACCTCACAAATTACTAACGAGTTTCGTAAACACCTCATTGTCCATTTGATCTAGATTTCTTTGTTGCTCATTGTTGCATTTACTCTATATAGTAAGTACGGGTTATCTCGAACGACCTATTGTGAAACAATCCTGTTCAGGTTGCGTATGTGACGCAAATATACTAATGGATTTGAAATACACACACTCGTTTGAGACAATTTGCAATGGAACTAATACACTGTGTCTATACAGCGCGTGTGACGACGTCAAGTGACAGTGAAACCGGCACACATATCTACAGAAAGCAGAAAAAGTAGCATTGATTAATGATCTGGTTGAGATAAGACATAGGTACTGATCGATCGACCAAAAGCTGAAAGGGCATTCCATGCTTTACGTACGTATAAAATGTATAAAAGATTTCCACGTAATTGGCGGTGTTACGGTCTATTCAGATTGTCAGCTGGCGCGAGGAAATTGTAGAGTGCGCGGCTGATCGGCGAGGGGTGCACTGAGGGGCACAGTGGTTCACTCACAGGCACGGGGTGCTCCCAAACCTACTGCGGCGTGTCCGGACTTCGCCTTTAACTTTGCTTGTTAGCGTAACCACGTCACGCTGCTTGCCTAAACAGAACACATTGATCCTGCACTAAGCATTGTTTAGAGATCCAACAATGATTGAATAGATGTAAGTTAAACATTCGTCATGTACCTATTTTTAACAGACTATCATTGTACTATAGATTTTCCCACGAAAGATTCTTGTTCGTTTTTGCCAGACTTAAAGATCATTCAATGAAAAATTAGTCAAATCCGTTTAGAGAGGTTTTTTTTTTTAATTTCAACATTTGCGCGTATTTTTAGTATAATAGATTCTATAAAATCATATTAATAAGAAGCAGATTTTCTTGATTACCAAAGTACTCGTAAGTATTTAAACAAGTCATCTTATTCAGCGGTCTGTAGCATCAACCTGAGAAACCGCTCGACGCAAAATGTTTAGAAGCTAATACTACTGCAAGCTTGTAGAATTTTTGGAAAGCTGGAAGGGTCTATCATAAATTAAATAAGCGAGTAAAGATCGAATTGAACCGGATATCCTATAGCGGTACGTTGCCCGGCCACGTCACATAATTTTACGGCAGCCGATAGAGATCCGACGCGCGCCGTCTAGACGCGACAAAAGTGCTAGACTTGTTTTACAACCACTCTGCTAGCAGCCAAATACTAGCGTCGCTCCCGGACTGATCCACCAACAAATCCGATCTAAGAATGTAGATGGTAATGCGACTAAGGTGTGATTTTCGATAGAAATCACCACAACGTTAGCGGTAGGCTGCTGCGTCTCTCCCGAGCGCATCTCACCAGTAAAGTAGATTGACATCCTATCAGCTGGAATGCGATTGGTTGCACATGACGCGTGTCTCAAGGATTCTCTCAGTATTTGAATTAAGAACGCAAAATTATGCTTGTAAAATAAAAATACCAATATCGTGAAATCATAGACCGTGACATTCATACTAGTGCATCAACTTGAAGGGTGCTACGACTCGGTGAAGAAATCTTCAACAAGTGATTCGTCATATTGCTTGCTACTTGTGTAGATCTATGGTTCCTTGTCGTAGAGACGCTAAGTGAATTCATTAGAACCACTTAGCTGTCTCAAACTGGCCGTAACTTAAAATAAATTCACCTTTGAGTGACCCCCACAATATGAAAATTTACTTTTGTTATAAATGTACCGAAAAAGTCAAATGAGTACAATAACATACGAGGCAGTATCAGAAACCGATTCATTGTTAAAAAACAAAACAAGCGAGCCCGCTACCTAGAACAGAACACTTCCTTTCACTTCAAACACACAAGCATCAATTTGTGTAATCTCAGGCCACTTACGGCAAAAACAATGAACCATTACACACGCCTGCGCCGACTGTGGCGGAGTGCGGCTGGGCTCTGCTGCAGTTACACCAGGGAACAGACTACTTACTACACATATGGTTACAAATCTGTTACGATGCTGCAACATGAAGCAATTACCACGCTGCAATAAAAATCTAAACTAAGCTCTACCGCATTAAAGTCTATTTATAACTAGGTATCTTGTTTCAATGATTTCTAGTAATAAGATGCTTTCACTAAGTTTCTCTTATTCGCAAATGACTGTTCATATTCAATCGCTGCTCTGCTACCCGGATTACTAAATAAAGAGCAAACACTTACGCGTGTAACCGGCAAAAGTTGCCGCAAACTGAGTCTGAACGCTGACGTGCTGAGCGTAGTTGAGGATATCGGTCGCCGTAAGTGCTCTTGTGCCTAAACGCATTCCCGACGTCTCAGTCCACTTGACAAAGAGAATTGAAATCCACAAGCTTCTTGTTGGCCGTAAAGCGGCTCACAGTGGCTTTAACTGAGATCCGAATACGTGTTGCGGACGCCGATACTATCGTATTGCACTTTTTTATTCTAGCTTTGTGATAATCGATACGTTAAGTTATCGGAAGCTATCTTGCGGACATTGAGCCCATTTTTTTTTTAATACGTCGCGTAACCCATGTAGGTTTAACATTCTAAATATAAAAGTTATAGTATTAATTGTTTTAAATTCAATAAAAATCTCTAGATTTCTGAATGCTGCCCAGTTACTATAACGATCTTTACAATGCTTTGTTATATTTTCTGCCCCTATCTCTTTTACACGGTCTACGTCACCAATATTGATGGAATTGTTAAAGGCACCTCTCTATATTCACAAAAATTTATCGCTTGGAAACAAAATCCAATATGCATTCGGGAGAATTATCGTGCTTCTATAATACAGATTTATGTATATTTAGTAGATTTACCTAAGGTAGCCAACAGGAAATGGTTTTATTTTAAATATAAGTAGGTTTTGCTTTTGAAACAAAAGGCGGTAAAAAAGATGTCAGAGATGTACAGTTATAGTATTAGTTAGCAATGTTATAGTTAGTATGTTAGCTCAATGATCCAGACATTTATCTTCAAACAGCTATTGCCTCTTCCCTGGGAGTACCTGTAAATATGACAGACTATGTCAGCCAGCTAGACGGCGGGAGTAACCCAAGTTCACACACCCAAGGGCATTATAACGAGCATACATGCAAACATTAGCGCGATTCATGTAATATGCATCTGAAAATGGCGCAATCTCCGCTGGGAATATATTTACAATCATAAATGTAGTTTGGTACTAATGTATGTCTGCAAGCAAGTGTTTACATAAAATAGTTTAGAATTATTTTGAGAAATGTTGAAAAGTATCCATGTCTCGTTAGTTGTGAGATCTTCAGGAGCAGTAGCAAGTAGTGTTACTGATCTTTAAATTCTTGAAACACGTCAATATTCCGCAAAGAAGAATGTAAGTCGAGCATGGGGAATGTAAGTCGAGCATGGGAAATGTAAGTCGAGCATGGGGAATGAAGGCACTTAGAAATAAAGATTCTAACACCTTCATTTACGGTGATTGGGGAGAAACAGTGAAATAATGGTCAGTTTACGCTTTTAACTACATAATATAGAGCTTAACTTTTAACTGAATCAGTATCCTGATTTATATCTGAAGAGTTAGAAATGTAATGTAGGTACTTATTATTAAGACTAAACAGACTACATTAGAAGGGAGGCGTATTGTGCGAGGGTCAAGGCTTAGCAATGTTCTCGTAAATCGCAAGTGTTAGGCGAGGCTCGCCCACCGCAGGCAGTGACTGTATGGCAGGCCGTACGTGCACGCTTAGCAAGTCCTATAATTTCCGAGGATAAGTCGATCAAAATAGACTCGAGTTACTTAAAGTTTGCCATTTTAAACTTCAACGAAAATGACGTAAGTTACCGTTTTCCTCCACCGTCAAATGACTAAATTTTTTATGTTACGACATCTCCAAAAATAACCTGAAGTCGGAAGTAAAAGCTCTTATGTAAATAATTAGAAGCAATCGTAATAATTTCCAATGCAAATTATTTCATGAGTACACTTATATAATTTGCATGTAGTAATTTATCTTCAATTAAGACTAACTGCAACTCTGTTTTGCTCTTCAAGCAGACGCTCGGTTACCTGGGAGTCTCGCTACCTCAGTGCTCCGGTTGACTACAGTTTAATCGGATAAAAACAAAATGAAATATAATTAGATCTCCGACGAACCGTGCGGCTGCATCATTAACTTAAGTACCTAAATTTTGCACAACATGGGTCGACGTATCGATACGATCTCTGATCTATCCACAAAATCCTAACTAATAAATGCGAAAGTGAGTTTGTTTGTTTGTTACGTTTTTACGCTAAAAGGGCTGAACGGATTAGGATGTTTAGCACAGGGGTAGACTATGACCTGGAATAGGATATAGCATACTTTTTATCCCGATATTACCACGGGATCGGTACATACATTGGGGATCGATTACATATACTTTAAAAGAAAATGTGACAACAATGTCGCGCAATACTTAATTAAATATCGTTTCATACTTTTGTTGTCATTATATTGTGATATCAGAAAGAAAATAAAAGTAAGCGAAGTTCATAACAATTGGCGTGAACGGTTCAATGTCGGAGCGAGAGTCGGCGGGCGCAGGGCGATGCGGACGCGCACGGCGCGCACCGCGACCGCGGCAGTGAGCGCGCGAGGGCGTCGCTTTCCCAGGCTAGGGCTGCGGCGCGACAGCTGCGTCCTGCCGGACGTGCCCAGTGACGTCACTCGCCATGCACTCAGATTATCGCATACCTATTCAGGATTTCCTTTATGACTCTCCGAAGCTGTAAAATCTATTTCCGCGCTGTATTTTCCTAATAATCACATTATGTACAACTTCTTTTTTCAAACTAATCAGTATGTACCTACTTTCGCGATTAACAATTCAAGGTTATGGTATCATAGTACGTTGGTATCTTAAAACCATAGGGACAGCTGAAAACAATAATATACATTATAATAACTATAATGTATGCTATTAATTTTAGTTTAAGTTTTAAAAGTACCGCACTTTCATTGTGCTTAAAATGCAGAAAACTAGTGCAATAAAACGGTCAATGACATATCAAACAACATCGAAATGTATGCAAATCTATCTTAATTTATTGGACACATATATTTATGCGGATTTTATAAATATGAATGGTCTTACGACATAGATAAGCGTATAGATATCAGCAAATGTGATGTTATGCTATGTGGAAAATAAAGCAATTCATATTACTTTCGAAAAGTGAAAGAGCGTTCGTATAACTTTTTATACTTACCTACTATTAAATAACGCTGTTAGTTTTGGCAATTGGCAATCATTTGTAGAACATTCGCATGCTATTTGCATGTTTACACGCATATTACACTTGTAATAAAACCTCAATTGTAATTATGTTAGTTTGTTCGTTTTATAGTGTGTGTGAAGCTATTTTTTTTAGGGACTACTTACCTAATATTTAATTAGAGAATTAATTTATTTCTATTACATCTCAGAAAAATAAACTACACACATTCAAACAAGTTTCGAATATTAGTCGTGTGATGTTTTAGCAAAAGTTGCGTGATAACGACTACAATAATCGCTGAAAGCTTTTCTAAGCCCCTGAAAAAGCTTCATAGGCGTCATGTTAACTTAATCAGTCTGAAACTCCCATTAAATGTTATGTAACACAGATTGTCCATCTATATTACTTTGTTTAATGATTAATCTTACTGGTTGGCACATCATGTCTTTTTGCTCATTTTGCTCCATTAGTGCCGAGGCAAATAAAAGTGACATGTCCGTTCGGCTCATTGCCATTCCAAGTAACGTCGTGCAGAGCAAACTTTTCGCTTACAACAAATATTAACTCTGTAGACAGAGTGTACTACTAGTGTTTGTGCTGTCTATTTGTCTGTCTATACTATACACATATTCAGCTACTGTGACGATGCTGTATTCGAACGTTATTCATATTTTATCAATACGCCTCCGTAAAAATGGCCAACGTCAAAACTTTTGATGATTTATGTTATTCGAGTTTGTTACGATATTTTTCATTTAAATTTTATTGTAATAAAATACTTTGTTATTTATGATAGACACGATAAATTTTATTGTAGGTAGGCATTAGAAAAAAACTTCTCAATACGTTTTCTGTTTATACAAATAGGAAATGAATTTCCCAAACGACCAGGAATAACAATGCTCAAATACATTCCAACATGTGTTAAAATTATTCAGTAATTAACTAACAGGAGCAGTAGTAATTAACAGAATTAGGTATAATGAACTCTGTAAATTCGGCCGATACTAATTCCTGATAGAACAATCAATGTGGGAGCGCTCGTCACTTCCGCCTGGCACCCCGCCTCCGTGAACAGTACTCGACCACTTCCTGTCTCCGCGGTTGACTGACAAAGCAGGATTACAATCTGCCCCTCAGTGGTGCTTCGAGGAGGCTCGAAGCCCCGAGTGACTCGAGCCGCGATCGCGACAGCCGCTAAAGGACCCTGGAAATATCAATGTATATTTCTTCCATCCCCTTCCCGTCCCTCGCTCTCGCCCCGGGCACTTACGATAAAAGCTAGTTCACGGTACGTCAAAGTTTAGAATTTCAGACCCTCTAGAGTAATAAGCCAAAATAGGACTAATTTTAATTTGTTCCTCGAAACAGACTACTCTCGAATTGCTCACCAAGTTTTACAAAAGCTGGCAGTATTTGTTTTAGTTTTATTTCTTTACGCGTGATGTAGTAGGTACATAATTTGAATTAATCGATTGTTGGCTGAACAATTTCAACTTCATAAAATGAAAATGAGCTTACTGACAACCTACTATACTCTAAAGGTTTAGGTAGTTAAAAAAAGGTAAACAAATCGTAAAAAGGGTTTTTTATAGTTGTCACTTTCTTGTTTAAAAATACGTTATAACAAAATTAAATTTATTTTCGATCACAGGATAGTTTCGTCTTTTATTCTATAATAAAAGACGAAACTATCCTAAACTTTATCATTTATTCTTAAACTACTATTCGTAGATATAACTGCTTGAGCATATTTTTTTAGTTAGATTTATTATAATGATATAATATTTTGTAATCTGTCTATTGTAAAGAGCCCAAAAAGACAGGTTCCGCAAACCTTTTAAAAATACAACGAATTAGATAATGTTGCTAAATTGAAGAGTACAACTGTGACGTAGTTTGGCAACTGAAGGGGCAGGTATTACGTTTACTCGGTTAATCAGACGCCTTTGTTGACAAGCGCTAAAACAAGAACAGAAAATGTTTAAATTAGACAAAATACTTGATGATGACCACTGAACGCTTTATTATTAATGTAACAGATAGTTCATCAGATTCAGATTCAGAATAGAGGCTATTAATATGTGACTCTATATAATATGATTTTAACATTTGAAATAAAAGGTTTAGCATCTATGAGTCACGTGTTTTTTTTTGTTTACCCTTTTTTAACTACCTAAACCTATGGAGTAGTAAAATAGACATTTTGAAAATGGTCGATATCATTATAAAAATCGGAGTACGTTGTAAATTTCATGGTTTTACTTACTCGAAGACCAGTAGCATGAGACTTGGTGTAGGAAGTTGGCACTCCGCCAGCCGGAAGCCAATCCTGGCGCGGAGTCAGAACATTTTGATAGCACCCGCTTTATCACAGAACTTTATTTATATGTACATAAGTATCTACTTCAGTCTATTAGATCATCGCGATAAATTCCGGGTAAAATATTATATCTATAATTTACACAACATTCTCTTGGTTACAAAGTAGGACTCTCCGTGCTGAGGAAATCAATGACCGTAAAAAAAATATCAATGAAGTATTCTGGGGCACGATTGCAAATATAGTACTTTCTAGGCAAACACCTACATCGTAAGAGTGTTTGTTTATTTTCGTCTCTTCAAATGTTCTTTGTAGAAATAAGGATATATCCTATAGTATTTCAGACGACAGTGTCACTACGGAACTTCGCACGTCGTCCTCAAATCCTGAGCTGTCGACACTCAGGTGTCCCCAGCGCGCTACCTGCTTTTACCATAATTCTGCAACACTGTTATTGTTTCGTATTTTGTTTACCAAAAATCTTTTGCTTTTTGGGTTTTTACTTCTAACTGGCTACTTTTGTAACGTTCAACGTGATACTAAAAAGGTAACCGTTTTCTTAGTAAGTTTACGTTCATAATTACCCCATGGCACTGGTTATAAACAAAAATTGTAGGTAAATGTTTTGTCACCACTTTATTGCATCACTTTTTTTTACCCGCAGCTTCGCCCGCGTGGGTGTCGGAATATATCCCACGGGAACGTACTCCCGGGATTAAAAATGCCCTGTGTTAAATCCAGATATAAACTGTGTGCCAAATTTCATTCAAATCCGTTCAGCCGTTTTTGCGCCAATCCGGAACATAGGTGCATACAGGCAGACAAACGGACAAAAATTCTAAACTACTTTTTTATTATATGTATAGATATCGCAATACGTCGCAGTCATCATAAGTATTACAACGTGTATTGTGAAATATAAAAATTGTAGAGAAACTGGGAAAGTGCTCGGTGATCCGTGGGCGGAACGCTAAATGGGTTGCCATTAATTTTTATTGAGTAGGAGTCAGCGACTTCGACGGCCCGACTGATGCCGAGTTAAACTATGAAACTGCGTTCTAAACTCGCTTTACACTCCGTGCTCTCATTTTATATGGGTTTGTTAACTGAGTCCGCAGTAAAAAAATAACATCTACCAGACAGCTAGTAATAATGTCGTAATGTTTATAATTATATCGTATCTCTATGTATTTTACTGTGTGTACATAAATAATAAAATAAATAAATAATAATCACTGTAAGTACATACCTACGTTAATGCTAATAAGAATTGAAACTATCATTTTGACTTAATTTATCTCTGTGTATCTATTTCTGTTAAAACAATCCAAGTTTACTTTAACATTTTCAATCCTGAGATAAATTGCTGAAATCAACAGCGAAGATCCACTTCAATTAAGTTTATAGACCGACTAAGCACTGCATTAATCCTTGAAACTCTGCAGAAGCTTCGACTTAATCAATATGTACAAGCAGCAGAGTGTAGTTGCACCCCTAATTGCTAAATTTAGGCTAAGGTAGGTTCACGACGGAGCTGCGGAGGTGCGTTTACATCTCCGAGGCATTTAATGACGATGTTCTGCGTTCATTAAGTCGGCTGAAAGGCATTTTGTAGCGTGTCTGTGAAATGCTAATTTGTTCCAGTACACTCAATATGGGCCTGTCAGCGAACCCTTTGGCCGAGTTTTTACGCCCGAATACGAAAGTTAAGTTTGTTTGTTTATGTTGATATCAACGCTCCCGTTGGCATGAATCCGACGCTCAACGGAAAAGGATTTTTTTCATTCCACGCTCAAACAAAATTAGGTGACTATGTTTGACTACTTGCTATGTTCTACTTTGTGTACTTCTTTGTTTGAACAGACACTGTTAAGAGGGAAAAATGTCACACAAAATTTAATTTTGTCGCTTGCTTGATAAGCGGACTTGAGCGAACACAATAGAAACATCTTTTCTTTTGTTTTGTTTGTTTATTTTCGCCGTTCGTTTTAATTATTGCAGGCATCAAATCGTATATGGAAGAGTTAACTCGAGCAGAAAGCTGTAAATATAGAATATAATATCTTAATAAATCGTAATCGTAAATTACAAAAAAAAGTAGCTGGGAATTTCAAAAGCTTTTTTCCTGTTCTACAAGTTTTATTTCGCTTAAAATAATACGAAATACCGGGATAGGCAAAGGGAAGAAATGAAAGCATTTAGATATAAAACTGAGATTCATAGTGAAACTTTTATAATTAAATCCTCTGAACCTAAAGTAAATCTAAATTAAAAAGCTTTATTTTCAAGGACTTGCGCCTGTGTTCATATTTCATTTAAAGTTTCTAAAACCAATAATTATTTTACCTTTAATACTTCAAGGGCCCGCCAACCATACTCTTTGAACCTCATAGTCACAACAGACATGAAGTTTGATTTTGTGAGAGTTTACTTTAGGGTGACACTAGAACTCTTCTTCCAGGAAACCTAACCTGACTCAGTACTCACACAAACAATATATGCACAGCACAGCACATAAGAACCTAATTATTATCCGCGAAAGGTAGCTTCTGTGACACCACGTGATAACTTAATTCTATTACCTCTATTACTTTCAACGTGCCTAAGTATACCTACATACCTTCACTACATTATGTTCCGACGTAGGTAATAACAAATTCATGAACGGTAATATCGCTGTAAGTTTATTTGGGTCACGTGAATTCCCCCACTGATCGTTGTATGTAATTTGTATTTATTTATTTATATTGACACTTTTTGTATGTGAGAGAAATCATTGTTAAGCAAATTGCTATCCTACGTCAATTTGCCGTACTATAGCCATTTCATAGAAAGCCAAAGAATGACATATGATTTGAATAAACAGACAATTTAAGTTGGTAATTACCATAAGAATTAATTTCGCTGACTTTACCATAGAAAAACAGTTGTATTGTTTAATTCTTGTCAAGAAATGGGTAATTTAACTGAGTGAATTTGAAATGTTTGCTTATTAGTTTTGTATTGTTTCAGATCACTTTCCAAGAACATTGGACAGGAATATTAACTGCTAGTGTTTCCAGGTACGTACATATACTTCCTGTTCTTTTCGTGGCGACGGTGCATATGGTTGATTATTATTAGATTACTTGGCGTGACATTATTTAGGTCTTCAAAGGTGCAAGTGAACAACTTTATACTTAGGAAAAGGGTTACCGTTTTATCTTCCAGTAATATGAATGCGACAACTGGCAAAAGTGGCCTGCGTAACTTGGAAGAGCATTGGAACTCATTTTTACTCATTGAAGAATATTTTACCAATTAGATCATGATGATTGTTTACTTCATTCGACAAGCTTTTATTCAATTTCACTTAGCTTCCTAAGATTTTGGGCAGCTTTCTCTTGACCAGCTGAAAGACAACTGCAAGAAACTAATTGCAGCAGGATTGTCTCGGTATAAGGGAACTCTTTGTCAGTTGGTATTGTCTTGAAACTATTAGAATTGTATACGTTGGTAGTGATGGCATGCAGCAAGCAGTTTTCTCATTTAAGGAAGTAAACGAGTTATCTTTCTTTAACTGAATGTTAAATCTCTTCATGACACTCGTAAGTATTTACCTACCAAAACTATGACCTGAACGAACGATGACTGAGAACTTGTCTTCAAGTATTTAGTAATGTGGGACCCAATAAATTAGTAACACATGTTTTATATAGCCAATAAAATTATCGTAAAATGTTGGGACACGCGCGTTTATGTCCAGGTTTGATGCCCACGAGTTTAGCCAATAATACAAACGTTGTTTATTATGCGCATAGAAAGTTTACGATTATCTCCTAGTTTAGTTATAGTTTCTGAAACTGTTTTGCTATTGTTACGTTTTTGGCGTTCAAATAGTAGATGAACTTAATTTCAGCTGTAAAGTGTATACATGCAAGATGTTTTAATTTGTTCGCGTTCAAAACAGTCCTTACCGTGGCAACGTCTGATCTCGTAGTCTTGCTGTATGCGCCAATTAACGAATTAACAAACATTATGTTACTGCAAGACTAGCGTTATTTCAGTTAAGTGTCTAACGTAAAATTTAAGTAGCTGTCGTAAGTTAACTGAACTTCGGTTAGTTTTATAGTCCTTCGTGGCGTTTCGTAATAGCTAAATACTAACAAGACTTACCTACCGAGCATTACTATTACTATAATATGCTACTAACGACCTACTACTCATAGACATTGCCCAATCTCAAGAAATCGCCCCGTCAATAGAATAGATGTTAGATGCGTCTACACTGCGTAGGTGCGTAGGCACATCGTGGACACTGTTAGCAATCTGTTGGCACTGCGTAGCTATATCTACGCTACACTAGGTGCTACGCCAGACGCTACGCGCCACGCTATAAGCTCGACAAAGCAACGCTACGCTCGACGCTACGCTTGACCCTACACTCGACGCTATGCTAGACGCTACTTATACCTACACAGCGTCGATGCCTCATAAACTGCCCATACTCTGCGCTGACGTCGCGGATCTATTCAATCACAATATGGTGTGTAAACATTGCTGTTGGCTTTGTAAGTAAACGAAAAGTTATTTCAAAATGGCCAACCCGTCACCGCATCCTAATTGTCACAGAATTTTGAAAAGGCTTTGTTTAGTGTAAGCAGTTCACCGTAAAGTTAGGATTATTTTGTATAACACAAGCGGCGTTAGGCACCGCTTGTGTAACAGCATTAACACCAGTGCACATTGGGTCGCTCGTGTTACGAGTATATCTGGGTCATGCTGCAGTCTCGCATTGTTCAATCAATATGTTGACAATGCGTTTGTGCTATTCTGTTACTCCTATTATTGTGACGGTGCCGTTGTTATGTGAATTACGGATTGTTATTTTTTCGCTGTTGGCTATCCATATGCAAAAACAACGAGAAATAAAATGATAATTGTTCTCTTTTTATGATTATAATTGTTCTCTTTTTATGAACATACTCATGATAGGCATAACTATAATGAGTATGTTCTACATCGAATAATAGATTAATTATTTAGGTTTTTTAGCAGTAGCAATAACAAAACACGATATCCGCCTGGTATTGACACTTTTGAATAATTGAAATATCGTGATAAGCAAATCATACTAGGTTTCGAATAGCATACCTCTTGTATGCTATTCGAAACCAAGAGTAGATTAAGTTAGTGTAGTAAGCAAAAACGTACGGTATAACAAGACACCAGCTACCATACTAAAGATATGATAAAGCAAGAAATGAATACCTACAGTTACAAATTGTTTCAGGAAATACAAGGAAAGTTTTTCACAATAGTGCAACAGACAGAACAAGTAATTTTATGAATTTTATCTCCATCGTGGCAAAGTTCAAACTGTGTTATAGGTAAATTATTTGAACCAATTTACAGCGAACAATGCATGCATTGTTTCCCGAGACAAGATTTATTTGCAGTCCGCTTTCACTGAGAAGCGGACTTTCTTTTGCTATGGCGATTTGAAAACAAACTTGATCTATATCGGGAAGCTTTTGTTACTGTTTCCACCCGTTCTCACATGTTACATAAGACGACTTACATACGTCACACATAGGTACCTACACATCCGCTCAACTCACGCGTTTTACATTTTCCTCAATTGTACAGTTCGAACCTCTTAAAACTACGTTATCCGCAGCGAAAGTCTTTAATTGATATATTTTATATTCCCATAAGTCTCGACCGGGCCCACGACTCGACATCTCCTCTTCCGCCAAGTTAGGGGAAATTCTTCGTTTATTATTCACAGTCAATTACTCGACTTCTACATTTTTTCCCCAGTGGAGCTCTCAAGCCCTTTTATTTATTCAATACGACTTATTTAAAGTTCAATAATTCCTACACATTCGTAACAAATGCGCCTTGGGAAAAGAAAAGTATTGTACTTTAATTAAATTACTTTTATTTTTTTATACGTGAACAGTTCCGAAGATATATTCGTCGTATTCCTTACCTCGTGTTCCGAAGGGTCCCTATTGCCGAATCACTAAACGTTATCTATCACTTAGATATTCACTCGCGTTAATTTATGTGGTTACTTCCTCCGCATCTTGCTTTCATTAATTCGAAGAAGACTCCCGTGTTAATTCTCTTAAAAGGTCTTGCTCGTTCGCAAAACTTCTTACAAGCATTCCGCATCTCATCTTGTGTTCCGCAAAACTTATAGTTGAGGATTCTTGCAATAAGTCGTTTGAGAAGTTCCTTTCTTTGTCTTTGGTTTCGTCGTTAATGCATTTGAAGCTAATAAACTGAATGGAATACGATTTATTACCATCTGAAACTACGTTCATAACGATAACTTGGTTGCTTTCATGTTTCTTGTTTTAGGCGGTTAGTGTACCGACTGCTATTATAATATTCACGTAATATATTTCGGAGGCATGTTTGTTACAAAAACAAGCTTTGCCATTCTGTCTCCCGTAGAGTAGTTTACATGTAAAATTCGAACTAGCTGGCAGCGCCCTCACATATTGAAGGGGGCCACCCTGGCGCGCATCCCTCTATGTGGCAACACTCGTCTTTGATACACGCCTTTTGATGTCTGCTTTTCGAGCGACACAATGCCACTGTTTACCTTCGCTCCTGAAACAACTTAGCTACCCCGTCAATAATGGACTTTTTAACGAGATGTATAAAAGTAACTCGAGGGATTTAGGTGCTACACCTACACCTACACAGTATACTTAAGAGGATCTTTCCTGCGTAGGCATCTTAATTACTGATATAGCGTATCAGTAATTAAGATTAACATTAAGCAATAAGCTGCATGAAGCAGTTTCTAAATTGCAGAATAGTGACATATTTATTACAAAAGATAATTGACTATGCAGCGGTCATTAATCCAACGAGATGTTAGTGAGTAACAATGAAAGTAACAAACTAGGAAGCGGATACCCACAGCGATGCTGACTCCGTAAACACCAGCCACTATCGGCAGTGAGGCCGGCTAGCACGCCGTCTTCACAGTAATCGAACCATAAAAAACTTTTACTATCACAGTTTACGTGCCGCCTTTGAAACAAATGACCTACTTTATGACCGAGCGGTATAGGCTTATTCTCAAAAGAAATGTAATCTCGACAAAAGTAGGTGTCTGCCTGATATTAACTTTATTCTGAGTTCAGCTCTCACTCAAGAAACGTGTTGATAAACTATTCGGACATTTTTATCGCTTTAAGAAAATTAAATTTTCTCTTTATCGAAACGGAGAACCACTGGAATAGAAACTTGTTCTTCAGATGGAAAATAAGTTTTTCAGTTGGCACTCCACAATCAGATAGAGTCGCCGACTTGCAACTACATTTCAAGCTCCTGATATAATCTGTAAAAGGATTTTACCTATAAATTTTCACTTATGTGCAAATATTTAAGATAAAAGTCGAGCACATTACCACAGTGCTCGTCTGAAACGTTTGCTGTTTTCCGTTTAAGATCTTGCAGTATTGAACAAAACTAAATATTTAAGGTTGGTCTCAATTTTTCTTGAAGACTCTTGAAATTATTTGTAAAACGGCGCCAGTTATTTCAGCGCTGTTGACACGAGCCGCAATCAGATTGTGGGCGCAGGCGCCTCAGTGCGGCGCCTTGATAAGAGGCTCACCGCCCGCCTCGTGAATATTGTTCATTGTTACATTTTATAAACGATGCACTCATGCAACCGCTACTAGCCACGAATATAATAAAAACAATATGTCGTTTATAGTTAACACGAAAACGTACAAAACAAGCCTTGATAATGAGGACTGAGAAACGATTGTTTGTTGCTTTGTTGATGTGAACTCAAATACCTATATCCCAACTTGATCTGGCAGGATTTGCTTCTGGAAGTATTTTTAAAACGTTTTTGTTTATCTGTTAATGTTCATACCAAAACCTTACGCTATACTGTAGTATCTGTAAACATGATAATATTATTCATACTGTTCTGTGAAAATTACTTCATACATATTGTGTAAACATAAATAAAGCATTGTACAATCACAATAATCCGCTCATTACTTATATTACTGCTGCATTCAGTCTCGTATTGATTTATGTAGCTTCAAATTAATCCTACTGAGCGTAACCGTGACTGTCATTTAATAAACAACTGCTCCCTGTCATGCAATTAGTTCAATTAGGTAGTGGTAATAGCTTCTTGCATTAATTATTCGCATTGAAATAAAATAGTTTAAACGTGTAGTCATTTCAAACATCCCTGTGCTCAGTAGTGCCTTTCTATTGTTTTGTTTTATTAAATCTGACTTTTCACATTATTATCAAGTTCTTAGAACAACGTAATAAGGTAACATTGTAGCGCAGGTATTCCTATTTTATTTGTTAATTAAGTACCTTGCCCACAAACAAACATTTGTACATTTTCAGAAAGAGGAAATATTTTAGTAGGTCTGTGCAACAAAGCCTCCTTAATTAAAGTTAATTACAATGCAGTATTGACATAATATCGAAATACCAGAGGTAGCGATACCGCAAATTGTATTACGGACCAGTCGCATAAACATCAGGTTCTCAGCGGGCTTTTATTGGAGCCGACCCGACCCGATTGCCGGTCTCGTTCTGTTTTTCAGGCCATTCAACGTTAAAAAACGAGCAAGAAGAACTAAACTGGTTAACACACATGGACGGCTCTAATAGCTCTCTCCATTGTCGCTGGCTAACTGGGGCGCTGCACACCAGGATATTATGTGGATGCGGTGAGTGAGGGTTTTCGTGCACTGTGCAGTCTCAGCCTACAGTCAGACGCACCGCACTTGGCATGTGCAATCAATTTAATGGTCGCTGTATTGTTTGTAACAACATTTAACTGGCTCAATTTCTTTCTTTTATAAACAGTAGAATTTTTGATACAGAAATTATATGGTGAGACGGACATTTTTAAGTCGAAATCAAAATATTTTCAGAAAGGTAGTAGGTATAGTGGATGTTACTTTGTAGTAAGTTGATATCGAATAGTGGCACAGGATGTAGGTCGCGTGCCGGAGATGCCTTTGTTCCGACTGCCGCTGTAAATTATCTACATTCCGTTCTCCTTCATAACTCTGTATCGGAACAAACCGTACATCTGACAATAAAACGGGAAAAGTGACCATTTTTTGCACGAACGAAGCTTTATTGAATTTCTCGTTTAATTTTCCTCGTTCCTACAGGTAGTAATTAGTGAGTACAGTCGTGTCGATCGTTATTAACAATTTCACAGTTGTGTTACTAGAGTATCGGCTCATGGGAGCTGCCACAGCTGAGTTTATTAGTTAAAATTGTACATAAACTTTGCCATTTGCACATTGGGTTCGGATGCTAATGAACAAAAAAGTAAAAGCTAACTTCTACCCTGGGTTTTAATAAGGTAACAACAACCAAATTATTGAATACCAGCGGTTTCACCCGCGTAAGTCTCGATCCCGTGGGAATATTGGGATAAAAGGTATCCTATGTCGTTCTCCTGCCTACCCATGTGCCCACCCAAATGCGTTCAGCCGTTTTAGCATGAAAGCGTAACAAACAAACCAACAAAAAAACTCACTTTTGCATTTATAATATTAGTTAGGATGCAACTGAAAAAAGAAAACATTTACAAAAGCAAATAATTATATGAGAACCTACCTAGTGCTGAACAAAGTATGTCAAATGTAAACCAGGTACAATAATATTGTGTTTGACACAGCAGAACGTTCAAAACAATGCGTGGAATATTTTGTGGAGTATAAAAATGTTTACTGCAGCCACAGGTGCGACGCGAAAAACCGCGATTTGAATTGACGCCGAAAGGGATTTATGTTGCCAATATACCATAGAATCACGGAACAGAGGATCCTAAACTGCTCTTAATTGTCAATTGCTTTTGTGCCGTGAGCAGCAGCCCATATATTAATCTGTCGGTGGGTCTGTTTCGTTTTGTTCCAAGAGTTAGTTAGTGAAGTGATCCGCAAACGGGTCGGTGCTCCATTTGGGTCATCTGGATCGGTGTTAGCGGGACACGAGCAGCTGAGGTCGAGCGCACTCGTCCGCAATATACTTCTAATAGAGTATCCTTCAAACATCTACGTATAAGTAGTATGAAGTAACGCTCATATCAAATCCAGGCAGCTTATGACAGCTTCGAGAGTTTATGATCACTTCGGCTTGGTTCGACTGAAGGCATTTTGAATTCGAAAAGTGGCGTTGCTCTCGTGATATTTGGCGATTGCGATGATTTTTCATGTAAAAATAATTTCAACGATAAAAGAATGACGGGTATCTACGGTAGATAGCATTCTAAGTTTTAATTGATTAGTGGGAAGGAAATGTACTATAGGTAAGTATCTGCAAAGAGCTTTGCAAATTCAAATTCGTAGTAGCTGCTACGACTTTTTACCCGACTGCCCCAGAAGGAGGGTAATGTTTTTCGAGAGTATGTTTGTATGTATGTATGTGTATTTCTTTGGCACGCTCTGTAGCCTAAACGGCTTGCTGGATTTTAACATACGATGTGTCGTTAGGTTCGTCTTAATTGTGGAAGTGACATAGGCTATATTTTTTTAATATATTTCATCTGCAAATAGAAAAAAAATTAAACTAATAACCTGAATATGGTGTAACTTTTGTTTGTCCCCGCTTGCAATACCTTACAAAAAACAAAGTTCAATGCTTGTTTTTCTCTTTTCAGTTATAGGATTTTGCAGTCGGGTTTTTTGTTTTTAAAATTATTTAATTTATTTTAAAAAGGGTTAATTTTTCACAAAAGTTGGCTTAAATGTTAAAATTTGTGTTTTCCCCGAAATTATTATTTTCTTGTGTAATAATTATGATATTTCAGGAATCAGAATTAACCTAAAAATACTTGTTTCAGGTATCTGGAATGATCCAAACTAAAAGACAACTCATCAGACCTCCCGATCGAATGACTAGGTGAGTCAACATTAATATTTTCTCACATTAATGCTTATTACGTTAGTTCTAACATCGCAATGTATAAATGTGCTTTCGTATGCTATCATTTTACAGTAGAAACATAATATAATGCAAGTGATATTGAGTGTGAATCGAAATAAGACGGGTCCACTAACTCACGGTAAGCTCAAACCGTAACTCGAGGAAAATAAAACGGGTAAAGTTTAAAGGTACGCTTATCAGTTGCCACGGTTACGAGATACGGTATCAGACGGAGGACGGCGCGGGCGGCGGCGGCGGTGGCAACCCTCGACACTCACTGAACACGCATTTGCATAAGATTTTTGCAATTTTATTCCGCATACAAAAACGGAATCAGCATTTTACGACTTACTTACGCTTTTATACATAAGCATTTTTATTTTTTCGTTTCATATTGCTTGCTAGTTTTTTTTTTTCAATGTATTCTCTCAACGAAATAGAAAACGCTTTTAATGCGCTTTTTTTTTTTCGTCAAAATTATATTATCATCCGAAAGTAGCGCAATAATAAACTGTATCGTAAAATAAGCCATAACGAAAACAGCACGCGGTAGTATTTGTTTAAACATTTTGTGACGATAAAATTGGGCGGAATATGTTGAAAATAGTGTGAAATATGAATATATTAATTACTTTTTACTAATTAATTACTATAGAAAATATAATTTATTTAAACATACGCACCTTTTATCGGATTCTCTATCCGATTGTAAAAATGGATATTTACACCGCAAAATGACGTAAAAACATTACCAGCCAATAGAGTAGCAATTGGAAAACAATTTCCGTGTCAGCCGCCGCCGCCGTGCTGCGACGCGTGAACACGTCGCTTGTGTGCACCTTGCCACCTTCACGATTGCCGACACAGCTACACATGTGCCGGCGAAGCTCCTGTACGTAGAAACACTCTCGTGTTCAATCACAATCTTTTGATGCCGATACTATTCACGATCGAGGCTACGACCACAAGTGCAACCGGGGTAATGGCGGCATCGCGTGCTCTCCCGAATTATCACTCGCGTTCTACGCTATATTACATGACAAAGTGAAAGTTCACGACTAATATCGCTTGTAATCCACTTTAAAGTTCATAATGCTGCCCCTTCTGCCCCTTCCCACGTAACTCCAAACAGGCATGCTAACTTTGTGAATGAACCGAATATGTAAATTTTATATTTAGCAACATGACGCAGGTAATGTAATTAGAAACTATTTTTTTGATTCTGTTTCCGCGTTAATTAATTTAGCAGAAAAATATAACAAATAATGTAGCGTGGGCGACAGAGTGTTATGACGGTACCTACTTCTTGTGATGATACCGAAAATACCTACAACTGAGGCACTCAAAGTTAGAAATATGAAGAAAACAGAAAAGTAGATATAACATTTTAAAGAACACTGAAAGTGTCTTACATATTACATTACGCCAGTTCCCCCGGAAAATAAGGCTGTCAATGGTGTTCACTTATGAAGACGAGGAGTGAAATGGGCAGACTACGGGGGAAACATCACGAACGATCCACTTTTTCGTCCTACTTTAATTCTATTATAAAAATGAGAGCAAGGTAAACGCAAGTTTCACTGTAAATCTCTATACATTTTTTTGCAGAAAATACTCTTTTGACGCACAATGGTCCACTTTAGGGACTAAGTGCGGAAACCAAACCCTAAACATTTTATTGATCCCATCTACCATTACACGACGAACCCGGGTAGACATAAAAGTCGTACCTAAAAGCTTCTTTCCCTCTACACAGGCTATCCAGGACAAATCCACCAATGAGAGAGACCAATTTTATTGTGGCAAGACCACCAGACTTCGTCAAACCCCAGGAACATTTTCTGCAGTGGCTTATATGGAAAGCTCTCAATCGATTGCGTACCCAGGTATGCCGCTGCAAGCTCAATCTGTCGAAGTGGGGGATTACCAACACATCCAACACCCATAAGTGCGTTGCTTCCGATTAGACCACATCCCACTACTAAAGAAGTATTATGTCTTCTATCGTACAAGTAAACGGATAGTTAGGAATGCTGCAATCAACGTGGCCACCTACTGGGCTCAAACAATGGTATAGATGGTACAAAGTACCATCGACACGAAAAGACGAAGTTTATTGATAATGATTACAGTTAGAATTAACAAAGGAAATCGATAAATCGAAGGGCGAAGCCTGAAATACATCAATATAAATAACATAATTACAGTCGACAGTTTAAGAAAAGTACAGCTATATCACGCTGTTGGTGGCACTGAAGCGGCTCATAAATCCAGGGCGGCTTCATTGTGTACCTATCGCCGTTGATGTCGCAATTTAGAAGCTTTGCAACACGCGCCGGCGCTGAAATATCGTGTCCTGGCCATCAATCAAGTTCTTTGCCAAATAGATCGCTGATTAAATTGTTAAATTACTGCATTTATCCTCCAAGGAGTTGTCAAGTAGGCATTACATAGATTCGGAGTTTATCCGGCTCAAGGTGATGTATTGTTTCCGTTTTCGAGTTCTTTGTTGAAAATATAGGGCACTACTAAAAGAAAACTCGTAGCACGTAATATTTGGTAAATAATGTTCTTAAAACTAGAAAGTCAAATGTTATGTTTTAATTAAAATATTAGTTTTTTGATACTTATTGTATTTCTGAATCTCTAGGATTGTATGTGCAAAGGTTCTTATTGATTGAAAACGAATAACACTTTGACTTAATCCTTACTAATACTAAAAATGCGAAAGTAACTCTGTCTGTCTGTCGCGCTTTCACGCCAAAACTACTGAACCGATTTAAATGAAATTTGGTACACAGATACCTAGTCTAGAGCCTGAGAAAGGACATAGGCTACTTTTTATCGACATACCACGCGGGCGAAGCCGCGGGCGGAAGCTAGTAACAAATAACTAGGAACCTGCATAAATATTTTCAAAATTCCAAACAGAAAGACAAAATATTCAAGAAATATTGCCGGTTGAACCGAAATCTCTTCGGTCTGAAGAACAAAATACATTATTTATGTAGACAAAAATTAAGTTCAGAGAACGGACTGCCGCCATAATTTAGTCTATCATCCGACTAATAATAAATTAAGAGGGGCCTAAACTGTATTTAGTGAGCGTTAAGATGCGGAAAAGGCTCGAGGACGACTTGACGTTAATGGATGGCACGTTTTTTTTCAGGGCGTGGGTGTGAGATGGCTCGAGCGGGCATGCTGCACAGGGGCGGAAAAAATGGCGCTGAGTGAGTATTAACCTGAACTACTCGTGGTAACTGATCGGTTTTCATGTCACCCTGTACTTCATCCCTGATACAACGAGGACAGTGGAGGACATTGAATTCTCAGCGAAGATAAGGTCATCATAGCTTAAGATAGCATCAGGCAAAGTGTCATTTCAACCGCCCAATTCCTGATCATATCCATTAATTTTTTTATGATACACAAATATAAAGTGCTAACAAACACGATAAGTACAATTTCTTTGACAGTATTAAAATTCCATCAACGTCTTATTAAGAAAGTTCATTTGTTTAGTTAATGGCTCCACTCCATATTGTCCCACACGAGGACAATATTCTTCGCGATTGTCGGCCTACATCCGACTTTCTCTGCCAGACATGATTTGGCACTTACCGTAATTGGCACAATGTTATAACATTCTTACTAAGTTCTACAACACGTTCGCTACATTTACATTTGAGACACTTCTTGCTCTAATCTGCAGATGTTTGCCGACACTATAACAAAATCTTTGTTTGTTTATATCTCTCGGAGGCACGTGTCGTGAAGGGTTTATTTTGTCCTCACTATAAATAGAACGGCATAAATATACACAAAGTGCGCAGAGGAGCTCGCACGATTGCCCTTATCACAAAGTACTTAAGGGCGTGGCGGTAAGGGCGGGTGGTAGGGCACGCCTGGGCGGGCGGCAGGTGCAGGCCTGATAGAGCAATTACTTATTTTAATATTTTTAATGCCGGTCTCCGGAGGCATCCGGCGCTTTTCACTCTCTGATAAAGTTGATGTTATTATTCAGAGCTACAAAGAAACAGCTCGTGAAAAATATCTTTTACAGGAGATATTAACAGCTGACAAAGAGCTACGACGTATCCTCTCACATTAAAATTTGAATAGATTTCTTAGAATGTATATTTTTGTTATCTAATAATGCTGATGGTACTCAAACATATTACACGGACTAAATTAAATCGGATTAGTGACAGCCCCTTGGCGCATTACCTACTGGTGTTAACAACCCAAATCTTTTAACAAAGGAACAGCAAGGCGCCTCCGCCATTATGAAAGTAACAAATCGATAGATACTTAAGTTACAAATCCCGCACTAGCGAACAATAGTATACAAGTCGGTTAGCGATGCACCCTATTAGCCCGCGCGGTGCGGCGTGGAGCGGTGCGGCGCGGTGCGGTGCGGCGCTATCCGTCTTGTCGCCTCAAGTCGAAGTTCGCAGACGGGTCCCCGGTGAATGTTCCCCACGTTCCTTTGATGTGGTTCACGTTAATTAGGGATTTTAGCATTGCGATACTCGGATAGGCAGACGATGTTTTATTAACGAACTAAAATATCTACCCGCCAGCCGCTTCCCTGGTTGTCGTGAACCCTTCATTTGATATTTCGCATTCCCAAATTGTAATTCGCTAATATAATGTTATTGCAAATATTACAGCTGAAATTCCTATGGACAGAGTCTATTTATTCAGTTCACGACGTTTCGGAGCGTTCACTGTTAGAGGCTAACTGCAGTTGGACCGCCGCCGGTTAAGTTACTTACCCCTGGTTTCGGCGCAACTTTATCAATGCCAGAGAACACTGGCAGACCTGATGTCCGGTGCAACCCCTCCTCCCACTAGCGGTTCCTGTACCCCCCACATTTTCTCACCTCAGTTCGTACTCATTCTAGACTAACTTTAAATTGTTAGCTGCAACTTTGCTTCCCACTCCGCTGAACTTTATTTGTACATTGCATACCTCTCCAACTTTTGATGACAATTTAATGGAATAACAGTTATTAAAATGAAATGTTTAAAAAATATTCATCGTGTGTTGATTCTGCTTGCGAATGTTCAAATAGTCGAGATCGTGTACACAACAAAATAAACGATTGGGAATGTTTTGTTAACCTGCTCTACATTTATTTTATTGCATAACACTGGGAAGCTCGCAGTGCTTTGTTACATTAAAATCGTTAGAGAGATGCAGTGTAACGAACATTAAGTAAATTCAAAATACGCGTGTTTTTTTAACTAAATACAAAGGAGTGTTGCACATATTGTTCCACCGGTACGCTAACTAGCGGCGGCGGCGCAGTGGGGACGCGATATTTGACTTGATCTCGGCGGTGATCCGTCACGCACGAGACCCCCGCCTGGCGCCTTCTCGCGCCTTATAATAACATGTTACTTACAACACAGGTATAACGCCACCAACAAC
This sequence comes from Lithophane ornitopus, assembly GCA_948473465.1. Taxonomy (NCBI): domain Eukaryota; kingdom Metazoa; phylum Arthropoda; class Insecta; order Lepidoptera; family Noctuidae; genus Lithophane; species Lithophane ornitopus. The sequence continues at coordinate 12,042,505 of OX419617.1, read as the reverse complement.
GTGGAAGCGGCCCTTATTTTCACAGCTTTTATGACGCTATAAATGTTATATTGTACGTAATGACTTTACCGAAATTTTAACACATTGTATGGTGTTATTCATGAATAATATATATCTACGTGGATAGATAGATTTCTTTGACTACAACTTTTATGAACACTAAAACTTTTCTTAATATTAACAAGATAATATTGTTGCACTATAAATCCCATAAGAGCCTTTTATACTCTACTCAAGTCTCCTAAGAATATTTTTACATGCATGAAGCATCAACTGCCCACAACCAACTTATTGTGATTTTGTTTTATTCACGGTTCAACGGGCTTGTCATAAATCAGTATCTCGCTTCTATACGGCAAAGAAATAGCTTATAACTTTGATTAGCCTCTTCGACGTGCAAGGTCTCAACTTCGGTCGCCGTCCAATTGTGGGTCAATGCGGCGCTCGAATGCCTGCATTGTTCATACAATGTACAACTTTACATATACTATGTATATTCCGCTACATTATACAAATTATTCGAACAATAGAATTACAAAGACATTTCATTTCAAGCCTTCGGTGCCTAATGAAGAACCCAACGAGCTACGTGTTTAATTATGGATTTAATCACCTTCTACAACCGCAACTGCTGTTAATTTAGTTAAACGAGGATTAACAAAGCCTGCATTATACATACATACGGTACACAATAACAACAGATATCTTATTACAACGGGCTTAAGGTATCCTAGTTATCGAATAGCCCAGGATAGAGAGCTTAGAGAAATACATACATGCATTAAACACCTATTTCCTTTTCCATGGGGATTTAAGACTAAAATATACAGATGTGTATCGTGTTATGAAAATATGCGGAAACTACTATTTTCTTTATCAAAGTAAATAGCTATAACCATTCCACGTTTATTTTATTTGCATTACAAAGAAGGCTCGGTGCTTGTTGTCTTTTATGAGTCTTTGTAATAGCGGAGGATTCTTAAAGAGGGCCGCATTAGAGATTACTTTTACTGGTCGTTTAGAAGTGGGTCAGTGTCCCGTAAAAGTTTCCGCGAATGTGGTCCGCCAGCCGCATTACCGCAGCAGATCAAAGCTGCCGGCTCTCCACACGATGACCCTTCAATCCATGAGACTCTCGGAAAATCATGCGTTTGTTTTATCCCCTCGCCACGTATCCCCATCGACTATACTAAGGCCTCTAATTTCGAGCGACACTTGACACAAATGTCACTTCACACACAGACGTCGCGGTGAGCTCGAGCCTTCGTTTTAGTATAATCTTGTTTGCATCGAGTTGATACTATGAACCACCGCGCCCGGCGGCTGCATAATTATTTTCAGTGTTTGCCCCCTATTAACATCTGCCACGGAGCGCGGGGCGGCGCGGGTGGCGACTCCGTTGCGCTTCGCCGAGACGGCATTGTAGAATGAATGTAAACCTAGGACACATTACACAGACCAACACCAAGTGCATAATTTACAGTCTCATTAGCAACATCCAACGGAATTTGAAAAGCTCACCATCAGAAGGTAGATACTTAATAAAATTAGTATTCTCTACGGCACCGGCACCCCGAGGACACGTAAAAACTAATTTTGATTAATGCAATTTGGACTAATTCAGTTGAATGGCTCATAACGTTGTTGATTAATTAAAACCGGAACCTTGATGCACGGAGCGTAGGAAACAAGCCTTTGATGTGTATTTACAAAACGCTACAATGAAAGTGTTGGATATCTGTCATCTCGGTGTGATGGAGCCGCGCGCTCGCGCCGCGCGATGCAAATTCTGTCGACTCATCCGGAAAGCAATTACTGAGTCTAAGCTGCCGCTCGTTCTTCTGCACTGCTTACCATAAATCAATGGGAACGTAGATACACAAAGGCGTGTATGTATAATATGAAGGTGGTGTAGCCCATAGAGCACAAGAGAGTGTTGTGTAGACCGTAACATGAAGAACTAAATATTCAAAGCCTTTACTTAAAAGAAATATAGCAAGTATTATAAATTTCCCCGTAGAATGGAGGATAAAGGAAGTATTTTCTCGAATATACCTAAATCGCTTATAGTTTTCTAGGAATGAAGTTAAATGTGATAGATCTTACTCTACACGATTTCTGAGAAAAGGCTCAGAAAATGGGTTTCAAAGATACCTCTTGGGCACCTACTTACAGGTTATGCAAGATACTTGTCGTTACTGAAGCAACCCTTGATCTTTTACGTCTCGATTCCAATTGTTTCGTGTCGTGTCGTGAATTGCACTAATTAGTAACTGACTTTTGTTTTAATTAACGCAAGTGGGCGTGAACGATCTCGCCTTTTATGAAAAAATGATTTTACATTAAAAAAACTTGCATTAGACGTAGGTACGCTAATTTGTTTATAATGAATAGTATTTAGTGATACTAAACTTTATTATAAGAGTTACACAACGTTACAGGTACCTGTAAACGAATTTGGTCCCCAATGTGGACGCAAGCCACGAATTCCTTTGCTGTGGTATAAAAGTGTCCCCGTCCAATGTTCGCAATACACTGATAAAAGTAAATAAATACGCGCACAGGACCCATTTCAACAATTTGCTTAGGATTCTGTATTTTGTCCTTGATCGCCGCCACCGCTCCGAACGTCTAATATTGAACGCATGTTATAGATAGACAAACAAATTCGAAGACCACCCACACAATATAGCAGTTGTTCTCTATTGTGAAAGTGTAAGTCATTCTTGAACTTAGATATCATATCAATAACCACCGGTAAATAATATTCGAAGAGGATAAAATTGGAAAATAGTTTCTTTGAAAATAGCTGCTGCAAATTCTCATAGTATTGAGGGGCGATGAGTTCATAAAAACGTGTAACTAAGGCAAACGCTATGTATAGATACTTATGGATAATGGCTAATGGTTCATAATGAAGGTAGCTTCTGCAGGTAATGATATTACGAGTGACTCGATTTGTACCGTCGTCGTCGGTTCAGGCTGCAGTGCCGACTCCGCCAGTTCTACAAAATCAATTAACACGTGGCTAGATGTCGACTGAGAATATTCCAATCGAAAATGGAGCATAAAATCTGTAATTGCCCGGAATCACAGTTTCCGAACGTTTTCGATTTCGCAGATTACATACGTGTGTACAACCGATTTCCGATGTACGATAGCAATTCATGTTATCATTTACAGAGGTGAATAAATAATCAAAATATTATACTGAGATATATTTTTCTGTTAGGTGGAATTTCGGGGTGATTGAAATATCGACGAAAAATATTATATCATGCGTGCCGGGACAAGTCTGACAACCAGTCTTACCATGGGGTATCGTATTACCCAGTTACTGAGTTGTGGAGGTCATAGACAGTCGCTCCATGTAAAATACTGGTATTCAGCTGCATCCGGTTAGACTGGAAGCCGACCCCAACATAGTTGGGAAAGGCTAGGCAGATTGATTTCGTGCCGGGATGTACGCGTGATATATATATCTTGAACTTGAAATAATCGATAATTCTGCACCACGGATTACATACCTCATCGCGGCTACTGTCAACGCAATTTAGTGATAGTATCATCGTCATGATGACGAAAAGCCTTAGTAGAATATGTAGAACATTCAAGGTGGTAAAATATTAATATAAACCTTTGCATCTTTGTGTTCATAAACGGATTTCAAATAAGTAACATAGCAAGAAAACGTTTGTTTGCATTACAAGAAAAGGGCAATACGAGTACAAATCCAAATATTCGACGTCTTCGAACGCTCGGTCAATTTGCTTAGGACTTCTGTTGCTCTTTGATTGAGAAGCTGTTCCTTTTCCCATTTCACTTTCTCAATACACTCAATATTTGCATGCTATTCAAGACTTATATGGCAATTTAAAACCTTTTTGTGTCTGGACAGCGCCCTGGATGGCTTGTAAGTAGGTAATTTGTTATTGAATGGCTTAATCTGTATTCAAGGAGAATGTTGTGATTTTTTACTTGAAAATTCTATATATCTTCTGTCTTATGGGATTCTTCTCTGGGGAGCCTGTGCGGACATTAATGCTATCTTTGTTTTACAGAAAAGGGCTATTCGAGCCATTTACAACCTAGGTCCAAGGGATTCCCTTCGAGAAAAATTCAGAGAAATAGATATTCTGACTGTAGCCTCACAATATATATTTGAAAATCTATTGTATGTACACAAAAATATATCGAATTTTAAGAAAATGTCCGATATTCATAGTTTAAATACCAGGAATAAACACAATCTTGCTGTACATCGCACTCGTCTCCACAGAGTAGGCAACTCGTTCATGGGTCAATGTATACGCTTTTATAACAAACTTCCCATTGACATTCGAAACTTACCCATTAAACGATTTAAAAGCTGCATTAAAACCAAACTTTGTAGAAAAGGGTACTATAAAATTTCAGATTATTTAGAAGACAAAAAAGCATGGGATTGAGCTGCTCGCTCTGCTAAGCATTGTAACATTTTGAATAATATGGAAAATCATCAAAGTATATCAACCAGTTTTATTTACAAATTGACATTATTGAATATTCTATACAAAATGACATGATTACTTTGTAAAGTATTTTATTATTGTGAATGTGAGGACTGTGAATTTTTTAATTTTTTTTTTTTCGTTCTCAGTTAATTTTATCATTGGTCTGGCAATTTGAGAATTTTATGCGGCCTACCCAAATGTCCTTTCTTTGGTATTGTTCGTCGAGTCGCTGAGCTCCTTAAGTTCTGAGTTGAGCTCCGCCATTACTGACAAATGCTTGCACTGACTGGACAGGTCCACTCAAATCTGTGTGGTTCTTTCCTCAAAAGACCATTTCAGACTCGAATTTACATGGTCCTCATATGGCTTGACCAAGATTATGTCTGGACTTTAAAAGAGACTGTGACCTCTGAGTTTGTTTCGGCCTTTCTTCTCAGAGTAGTCAGATAGGAAACGCCGACCTCATCTAGCTTATTTTTAATATTTTTTAATATGACGTGTAAAAGTGATTCCAATATCCTATTTACAGAATAAACAATTTCATTTCATTTCATTATACTCTATTTACCCATAAGTGTTGTGAAAGCTGTTTTGAAGATACTAGAAGTTGATTCTTCCTCTCACGCTACTCAAAACATACTGCGATCTTTAACAGTGTGCTGCCGGGCGTACTTAGGTCTACCAGGGTTGCGGGAATGTCCAACCGGGACCTTGGCAACAGGCAACTGAAGGAACACGGGTGGGTTTTAGTCAGTAAAAGTCTGACACGCCCTTCCGCTCCGCCCAGAGCGGGAGAAGACATTTGATGAAAGGCCACACTCAAAAAAAAAAAAAATGTCGTACCTACCTACTAATTTCCCTCAACATCATCTTTGAGTAATACTAGGCACCAGGTTAATAGTTTCATAGCATGTCAAAAACACAATCAATCTGCCTAGCTGGTGCTTCCAGTGGAACCGGATGCAGCTGAATACCAGTAGGTATTTTACATGAAGCGACTGCTTAACTGACCTCCATAACCCAGTAACTGACAGTCTTCCAGTACGATGTCGACACGATAATAGTATGTCAAAAACACGATCGTAATTAAATCGATTTTCGATCTTAAACCCAAAGTATTTTTCAATTCGTTTAAGTACTTAGTTTTATCGGGGTACTTAATTAAGTAACAAAAATGCTCCTCGAATCGAAATAGAACAATAAATAAAAAAACTGTGTACAATCCGAAATAACATGTTAAAATGATGCATGCGTATAGTTATAGTTGTTATAAATTCTAACCACGCCTCACGCACGTTGTAGGGTGCGCTATGATTTAGTGGGCACTTCCTCTAATCAGAGAAAGTGTTGTGGTACAGATAAGACACCCCGTCCTGACCTTACTTACATGCCAACTATAAACTTAGTGTTATACAAAAAAGTTGAACCCTCGCATTCGGTTCGGTATCCAATTTAGAATTTAATTTATGAGTTAATAACATTCAAAACATGACAAAATTAATTAATGGACACAATAGAACCTACACTTGCAGATTGCAGAACGGAACGTTACTTAAACTATTTTCTTTATGATCAGTTTCACATACACCGAGTAAAAATATTAAACTGTATTAGGTACGGCGAATATCCCACATCTAGGCACCCCATCCACCTGTCAATTTCCATAATGGAACGATGTCGGCCTTCCGCTGACCAGCTGCTATTATACCGTAGGCTGTGTAAGCCCATTGTTCTGCCATATTCGATAAAATCATTTCATAAACGCAGACAAACTACCATAGCACACCTAGAGCTAAATACTGCAATAGAAATTAATTGGCTGCAATATATACCTGATTGGTTATTGAACTGAACATTTTATTAATGTGAAACAGACAGAAAAAGAAATTGAAGAGAGAGTGAATCAGTTTATTGTCATGCCACGCTTAGCTATGAGTGTTATTGAAAGGAACATAGTTAATCCCAGGCGACAGTTGCGTCGAGAGAAAGCTTGCCTTTTATAGATTGTAGAAGCGTTCTAACATTTTATCCTGAGGTTTATTATTCAGTATTGATCAATAACATAATCGTTCATTCTTCGCTAATCACCTACAAATTGATTCAAACGCGTTTTAGTCGGCGCTATGGATAGCAAGATAGAAATTATACACAACTTACGCAACAAATATGGAATTATTCAATTTACGGTTTCCAAAAAACGAGAAGGTTTTGAAACTTCGTCAATTCGTCACGAAATATCTATGTTGCGATAGTCCACGAATTCTTTTAATAATATCATGATAACAGAGTTACGAAAGGCTTAACAGATAGGATTGGGAAAGTTGTGCAGTTGGGAAGGTCGGGGCACTGCTGGCTGGTGGCGGACGAAAGTGAAGGTGCCCCCGCCCCCACCGACCCGACCACAGCCCCCAGCGCCACCCCCACGCACCCCGGCAGATGCACGCCCGAGGAGCCGCAGACGCCAGGGAAAGTACTCGAAGGAAACTTTTGCATAATACTGTTATGAGAAAATTACGGATTATGGTATGCGAATAGTTTACATTTCCGTTTTCAATATAATAGTTACAGTTTTGAAAGAACCGCTGAGTACAATATGTACTGGTCGGTGGAGGTGAACGTATATGTAGACAAAAAATAAAACGTCGATCTTTCTTTACAACCCGCCAGACAGTGGCGAAAATATCTACAGGTACCTGTTAATGATAAACTTTGTATCAGACAGACAGAAAGGCTTTCCTACAAAGGCTTCGATTTCTTTCACAAAACTCCTATCCTACTTGACCATAGAAATATCTATGTACGTAGGTACTTGACGTAAAACTCTTAGTTTAATTATTTTACGTAAATCATCGTCAACTTCCTTTCTCAAAGTCATTGAAATGTCTTTGTAAAATAATAATTTGTAATGGAAGCTTTTTTTTTACAAAGGCAAACATTTCCACTAATAATACATATCATTTACTTTACTTTTGAGAACAAACAATTCGCAAAATATTTAACAAAGCTAAAGTTCGTAATCCTACTAATATTATAAATGTGAAAGTTTGTGTGTTTGGATGTTTGTTACTCAATCACGCAAAAACGGCAGAATGGATTTGGATGAAATTTGGCAAACAGATAGTTTATAACCTGGATTAACACATAGGATACTTTTTATCCCGATATTCCCACGGGATCCAGACTTACGCGCGTGAAACCGCGGGGCGCAGCTAGTACTACGATATTTGTCCTGTGAAGCGTGTTGCTCATCTCATAACCTCGTTAGCGAGCCAGTTCGCAGATAAATTAAATTGAAACATTTTTCAGTGTTGCGTCTGGTGTGTTTTAAGTAAGTTACGCATGTAAGAGCTGCCGTAGAGTTGTGGCGTAATTTAAGCTCTCTCACTAACGAGCAGGCACTCAAGTGAAGCCTCTCCCGCACAGCATTCCTCCAGACTAGATGATATTGTGAGATTTGTAAGCACATTGTTTACGTTGCGTGTAAAACAGCGAGCTAAGCTGTACGCAGTTCCGCTTCCTCCTCCGCCCGCCCCCCCCTTCAACTCCGCGTAGGCTTCCTATGTCGTGTTTATTGTTGTTTCGACTCATATGAGTAAAGTTATAGTAATTGTTATAATGAAAATGTGTCACATGCTGCTGTGCAGTTTTATATAAGCGAATAATATTTAATATTTTTAAATTGAACTCCTTTACAAAAATCCAAATGATTTTTAACTCTTACTCAGTATTTAAATAAAAATCTTTCTCTCTGATGTTTATCTAACAATATTTTTGTAAGGGGCAAATGTTTGCCTACGACCATATTGTGAGAATGTATTATGCACACACATTAATTCCTTGTCGCCATCCCGAATAAGATACCGCATGATATTTATAGCCACTTTAGCCATTGTTGGAATGCACATAAACAGCTAATGTTCATCTCAAATGCTTTTTATGAATGGATGCGGAGGTAGTGATGTTAGCAAACAACGGCGCGTCGGGAGCTCGTCGGTCGTCGGCGTCACTACAAGCTCCTGGCTAATTACTGGGGGAGGCGCCGGAGCGCGGCTCCCGGCTGCAACCAACCACACACGGACGCATTAAACTACCCCATTCAAAACAAACCACTTATTTCTAATTTTCTGTAAACTGTCACTGTTTTAAAGGGGTTCAGGCAAGTTGGTCCTTATGACCAATGGACTCGAGTCGTACATCGATGGATAGGTATTTTAAAGAAAAAAAAAAGTTATTATGGGGTTACATTTGGATTTGTTGTCCGATTCGAGATATCGGCTTAGAAAAAATGTGTTTTTAGTATTTCGGATAGTACGCAAAAAAACAATAAAATACGTATTGTGTAGTGATTACTAAGCTGGAATGTATATGTAAACTAATAACTTAAATAAAATATTTATATAGGTACCTAGTTTTTTTAATATAATATTCTTCTTCAAAATATTATATCATACATTCTCTATGAACGAAAGAATCACCACTTGTCACTAACACTGACAAGTAGGGATTTTATTCTTGAGCAAGCCTCAAGAATAAAAAAATCTATACTTCTCTTCAAGTTTAGTGTAAGAATTCTCATCCTATTCATTTCCTCTAGAGTTATCGAGTTATCTATAGCACACATTGTTTCTGTGACAAATAAATCTATTTGTCGTTTTTTTTTGTATTTCCACCTTCCGGCCTCATCATCAGTCCCTAAACACCAGCTTCTTAGTGTAATAGCACTTGTCAATACATATCCAATGAGACCAAAAACGATGGTGCTATCTTGTTTGGTTGAGGAGTGCTCGTGGCTACCTTCCGACCAGACCCTGAACACCACCCAGTGTAATATCACTTGTTAATACATAACCAATCAGTCCAAACACGATGGTGCTAACTTGTTTGATTGAGGAGTTCCTATGGCCAACTTCCGGCTCCATCATCAGGCCCTGAACACCACCTAGTGTCAAAGTACTTGTTAATACATGACCAATCAGTCCAAACACGATGGTGCTATCTTGTTTGATCTAGGAGTTCCTATGGCCACCTTCCGGCTCCATCATCAGGCCCTGAACACCACCTAGTGTCAAAGCACTTGTCAATACATAACCAACGAGTTCAAACACGATGGTGCTATCTTGTTTTATTTCTTGGAGTTTCGAGGAGTTCCTATGGCCAACTTCCGGCTCCATCATCAGACCAGCAGCATGGTATCATTTTTTCAAAATGTTTATGAATCCTATAATAATGGAGAGATTATATATTTTATTTAAGATCTAAATCATTAAAATCTATCAAAAACACTTAGAGCTATATTGAAAAAAATATTTAATATTCAAGGTACGCGTACTCCGATCGGACAACATATCAGGACAAGCGCCATAACTATTCGTGCTCTATGAGAATATACCTTTCTAACCATAGAAATATAAAAAAAACAGTTTCTAACGAAATACTATTTATATCTATTGGGTCCAGGACCAGAGTCCATACATCCGTGCCCGAACCCCTTTAATAAACTTTCTTTAAAACACAAAGAAAAAGTCATATTGTAGCACTTTACGACGCTCTAGACGAGCACGTCATTGTTAACTAGTTTAGAGGTCGAAACGCCGAAGCGACTTTCCATTAGCACCTGACCGTCACAGTAAGTGTGATTAATGTAATTTATCCGTTTGATGGCGGTAATTACTCTATCGAGACAGATGTAGGTGGGATGCAGTTCTCTCAGGCTCGCTGAACGTCCTGTAAGTAGTAGCGCTTCCTACGCTAGCCTATCGTTCTCACTTACCTTAATGACTTCACACCACAAATTATAATCCAACGCTTTTACGAATTTTTTCTTGCTGTAATATCCATTATAAATATATTCGTCGCAACGAATGGGCTTATCGCTAGTCGCAGACTATCTGAATATTCAGTGAATTTTAATCTGACACTTTATTCTCGTCACACAAGATGATTAAACACGAGAAAGGTGCTTCAATACCAAAATAACATTTCGATATCGATCAACCATTTATTTTCTGATGGTTTTAATTAAAACTAATTACGGGGCTTATCGTTCCAATGGTTCGACGTGAATCTTGGGCCCGAATGGTAGCTAGGGGAGAAATTGGCATTTTGCGATGTCTTCTCCCGCCCGGCCCCTCTGCACGCAGATAATTAACTGCAGATAGGTACTACCCGACTACCCGTACAACCGTGGCACAAGGGTATGGGATCAAATTTTACCCACAAGTTTTAAAGAGCGGTGCCTCGGCTCGGGGCGCCGGGCGGCTCGAGTGCACCGCGGGCGACCAGTGGGGTTCAGCAAATTGTAGGGGTGGCTAGGTAAACGACCGTGATTATATTGATTTTTAAAATGACATCTCTTTTAACTCTTCAATTTGTGGCTGAAGAGATTCCCACTTAACACAGTCAACAATTTCAAATTCATCTGTCGCGACTCACGACTCACGTTTATGGCAGAAGCATCTGAAGTTTTTATTGTTTTTTATAAAATGCAAATAAAACATAATAAGCTTGCGCTTTTTAAACACGACCCTAACAAAACAACGATTTGATTTTGATTTTTCTTTCATTCTTGGACAATCAAAAAGCCGCCATTCAACCGGTTCGGTGCATTTTGAAAGTTACCCATTCATATTTAAATTCCATCAGAATAATCTCTTTGATGTGGTACCCCGATACTGATTTGCATGTTTATAGCATTTCGGATAATGTTTTGTTTAAGCTCCATAGCGTCACGTAGGTAGGAAAGAGTTGTCCATTGATACATGTTGTATTGCTGCAACCCCTGCATTGTTTGTGGAGTTAACGCAGTAGTGTTGCCAGACGTATAAATCACGAGCTAATGCTGCAGCATCCGGCGCGTCTCCGCTTATTGTGGAGCTGCCGACATTTGCTTATGTTCGGTACTTCGGGCCGCAGTCACCCTCGGCGACTGTCGTCGTTCGCGAGGGAGGCGACAATTTATTAATTCGCAAAAATTACTTTCCTGTGCGATTTCGTTTTGTTTACCCTTCGGGAAGAGGATGCCAATGATGTAAATGGCTTGTATTCTTTAAAATGCAGCTTCTTTCCCTCGAACTTTATACATATGCGGCCATAGATATCCGTGTATGCGGCCGTGACATGTTGCACACACCATGTTGGTTCTATTTAAGTAGGTAGGTACCTACTTTTTTTATAAACCAGTCTTCAGAGATAACATAATTATGTAACGAAACGTAATAACTGAGAAAAGTATAATGTAGAAGAGGAGTATTCAAATTGCCGCACCATGACGCAGGCATCACTAGGGAAGTATCCACTACCTGCAGCCTAATTGCAGTGGCAATACCTTTCAATTTGAAAATTCAGCAATAGGTACTCATTGCGTTATAGAGCACAGGAATTTTACAAACATATGAGACAATGGATTATGCGCTTCTTTCAAAACGTGTCGATTGTTTCTACACTCATCATCATCATCTGCCTAGCCTTTTCCCAACTATGTTGGGGTCGGCTTCTGGATTGTTCCTACACTACGATCCGAAAAAGATGCGCTTGCCTGGTGCGCCGGGTGCCGGCCAGCCCCAACATTATACTGCAGTGTGTTGCGAGCAGACTGGACTGTTTGTGTGTGAATCGCTGCTGCAAGCTTTCTACATCAGTGTTGAGCTTGTAGAAAGGATTCTCATATCTATAAGGAAGTGTTAGGTTGAGTGTGTAGGTTAAGTTTACTAACATACTTAGTTGTTAAGAAATATTGTTTTTGACTTATTAAGTCCTGTTAATTGTTAATTAATTATAAAAAAAATAAAACCCTTCATGCAGCCCACTGAGCCCATTTTAACAAGATTTGGGGAAAAATAACCCCGAACTGACTTTCTCGAAATAACCAGATAAACAACAATACCGCCCAGAATCGTATTAGAAAGGTTTATTGGACACAACTCCCCTTGTTACACTTCTTATCAAAAGTTTAACAAATATCGTTACGTAACAGCAGACATAAAGAGAAACTCGCAAACTTCTCAAATTGTAAGAATTGCGCATCCTTTTTACGAAGCAGGGGGGCGGGGGAGTCTGTGTCAGTATTTATGAAGCGTGGAACCCTCGATGGTATTATTACCATCATTCTCTTACCCGGCATTATGGTGCAACGCTTTTGTAAACCGTTTTATAGGCTCGCGGCTACCCGAAAAGATTATGAATATGTATGCTTAATGTTTTAAATCCAGGATATTACGTTTGTAAAGACGATACATACGTACAAATAACTAATAACAAAAACTTCTTGGAATATTATGAATATCTCTACTTATGCAAAAACATAGACTTATAAGTCACATTCAACATCACACATTCAAACTAAGAGTTTATTTTACAATTATAATGCTGATCTGCATAAAGTTTGTCAATTTACTTATGCATGTGAACGAGTTGGTTCTAGACTTGTGACCAAAAAGCATAGTTTTTCATTTGCGCGTCGTCGTCGTCCGTCTGACCGCAGCCAAAGATCGATAGCCCGGCTGCAGCTCCAGACACAATCTTACTGCCACTGTCTTAACTTGACTAATGTCTTCTATAGCCTTCGTGTACTTTACTACGAGTTGGACTGGTCAATACAAAGTTTTGAAACAATATACTTACTTGAACTTGTGAAGCTGTGAACCGCTGCATCGTTAATTTAAAGTTGAAAACCGTAGGTACTTAATCTGATTTTGAATCTGAAAAAAAATAGATTAAGTTAGTAGTTTTAATAAAGTTCCTTAATAATGAATACCTCTTCCTCTTTGTCAATCAGTTATTTTTTTACGAGAACAAAGATCAGTCTAAGCTCCAATTAAGTTTAACAGTTTAATAGATGTTTCCATTGCCGCAGTGCTAGTTCGATGTGAAAGATTTCGTTGGCTGCATCATCATCCTAACCATTGTGTTGCCATTTCGAGGATTTTTGAACCTAACAATAATTACATAATAAGTTGGTTTTGACACATAATGTCGTAATTAAATAAAGGTATGTAAATACTCATAAGAAAAACATTTAGCGCACTATTACAGGCTGAAAGCTTCGTGTACCCTGGCTAAAGGTTTTCCGGATTAAAAAGACTCAGACTTGCATCCATTAACAAATAACTTGCAGAACTGGCACTGCACAACCCCACACGAGCGTTTAAATTAAACATGCTTGACACATTTTTACAACCGTTACAAAAAGCGTCCGTATTGCGGACACGGGAGATATGTGTACCTTGCCTCACTTTACAAGCTTTATCTGCCTGACTGCCACTACCTACTACTAGTGCAAAAAATAAGTAGACTTAACGTCATCAGACAAGCAACATGTTGTTGCAATTCCATTTTAATTTAAAATATCCTTTGGGTTTTATCATTACCGAGGCATCAATAGATGTAGAATTGAATTTTCAATTTAGTATAACTTTCTAAAGTTCCCCTCAATTTGGATATAAACTAAATTCGCCGTCAGGCTTGAAATAGACACGCGACGCAAGCGTTTCGAAAAGGGGACCATTTAGTTAGACCCTCGCTCGCGGCACTGTGGTATTAAGCATAAAAACGATTTCCGTTGCACTAATTTGATAACCACTAATTACACCACAAGCAGTAAAATCCATAAATACTAATCTTCGCGCTCGTACCGTAAATTACAGCGGGGAGAACGTTTATTCCGCTGAAATATTACTCGACCACTCGGAATTAAAATGAAAATGCGATGTACCACATATTTTGCATTCCCGCGCCCTCTGAACCCAATGTATAACCACGCGTCGTGAACACGGCTTCGATGAAATGCTCACACGTGATTTAGGGTGGAAATGTCACCCGGCCACAGATTGCACCCACAAGCGAAATACAATACACCGTATGTACAATATTCAGCTCCGCGTAGCACATGACTTTTTTAATAAAACATCCAACGCTTGTAAATTATACCTTCCACTATGAAATTTACCAATAATATATAATTTTTTCGGAAAAGAGAAGGAGCAAAAGAGCTATACATAAATACGTTTAAACTCATTTACGGCTTATAAAATGTTCCCAGTCATTTAAGGGTTGAGTCGGTTTTATTATCTGTCTACGTACCTACCTATACCTAGTGAGTTACCCGTCGGCCTTTGGGATTGATAATAAGGTCACAGGAGGCTGCTTGGCCGTTTTAATACCTTAACGAGGCCGGCGTGGCCGCCTGACGAGTACGCGGAGGCTGCCTGACGGGTCTGAGGCCGCTGACGAGACCTAATTGCTTAATTAACACCGCAATCCGACGACGTCGAGCGTAATCTACCCTCACTTTGATACATCGACTGTGTGATAACTACCGTAGTTTCATTTAATTGAAAGTTCAAACATATTAGATTACTGTTAGTTATACGTATATTGGTATTCGCGTCTTCAAAGGCTATCATCCTATGCTTCGCACAAATCTTTTGAGATACCTAAGTAAGTAGATTCCTATAGTATAAAGTTAGCCTGACAGAAACTTATAATACCTAAAATAAATATCAAAAATTGTGCTGCGCGGATCCGCACAGCCATGTAAGTGGTTCAGTGAGTAAGGACTTGCACAGTATTTTAGTGCGAGGGAACACCCCGCTCCTATGAGTTGAAAAGTTCAATATTGACTCACAAAATTGCTTTAAGTCGCTGCAGCCGATAATAGTGGAAGCTTATTTGGAATGTCAACCTTATTGCATGCGCGCACGAGTGGAATTGCTTCCGGGCCTTGTTTGTGCGAGGTGTTGTTACCGCTCCAGCGGTTATTGGCATGTCCTCAAAGCTTCCTTCCGACACAACCAAGATGGTGAGGATTTTCCGCTAGAAGTCAGCCCTCCAATAATGTTTAGACATGCCGTTCACTTAGATTAATTTATTTTGTAAGCCCGAGCCACAGCTACAAAGGCTTTTGATTTATAGGAAACTTTTACTTTAATATATTATATATATTAATTTATCGTAGATAGTTAAAATTTTACCTACTTCAGCCTTTTGGAAACATACCATACGTTTTCATTAAATGGTGAGGGGGGCAAATCTTGAATTGTTTGTATGACCGAAATAATAGCTAGAATAGAACCATTGTAATTATTAACTCTATCAATCTGTCTATACAACAAATACTTTTTATTTTTCACTTTGTAGTTGTGGTACCTACCTACCCCACACAAATTCGAATAAACTACCTACTGCTATGTAAATAACAGTGACGGGCACTTAAAACATCATTCGCATAGACTAAGTGGGTAAACTACGTATTAATGAAGGTAACTCAAAAACTACGCAAGCAAAGTTAATACAATTTATATGGGACCACCTCTGAAGCATGACCTACCAAACAAAAAACATCAAAATCAATTCATAATTGGCGGAGTAATCGCGCAACAAACACAAAAAAAACACAGTCGAATTGAGATCCTCTTCCTTTTTGAAGTCGGTTAAAAAATATACATATGATTCAATCATATGAGATAAGTGAGGTAGGTACTTCGGGATTGGTCTGAATAAGTTAGGCCTAGACCGTCGCGGACAAAAGTGTAAGTAGGTATCGTATAGATGTAACAAAGTTATTTTGTTTTCGAGTGTACTCGAGCGTACAAAATTAATGGCAGTGCGTTTGATGATACGACTGATAGGGGTTTACCAACTTTGCCTATTTACATCGTTAGCATTGTCTGTACATCCTTTATTGTATCCCAATTTCCTGTATCACAAAATTCGATTAAAACTGTTCGCTCGCAGTTTCAGAGTGCCAAATATCATAGATTATTAGGGATGTGTACGTTTCGTTAATGCATTATTCTACCTACGGTTGTAGTAGGTACTAAGGTACCTAGTTAGTAAATAAAATAGTTACCTACATAAATACAATTCTACTGCCTTCTCATTATACTTCCAAGAGTAGGTGGAGCATCAATACCATGGGATACCAGTCTGTCTCTAGTAATTACCTATAGGTAATTATTTAGATCTAAATTTTCATCATTCATTCATCATTTGAGCAAACCGAAGATACCGATAACCGAAGATAGTTGCGTACACACGTTTTCATAGCTTCCTACATTTTCTAGACAAAAAAACGCTAGAGAGCTTTCTAGATAAAACCCGATCTTCGATTACCCGATAATCATTTAAAGTTGTCGAAAAAATAATATTTGTAAGTAGGTACACAAACCTCTTCGAAGTCCGCCATGTCGACACTCATTCACAGACGACAACCAGTTTTCATTTTAGTGAAAGCACTTTCCGGAAAATTGTCGAACGACCCCATGTCTTGCATTTTGGTCACGTAACACGCCATTTTATGATATGTATGCCACGGATTTATTTTACATTGCAAAATAAATAGAATATGGTACATGTTATAACTGATTAAATTTTAAGTTTAACACTATATCACCTTATTTTTGAAAATCTGGTTATTCTCGAGTCCCGAAGCCCACCCCGACCTACTTTGCAAGAAGAAAAAGATGGTAAATAAGATTTCATCGGTAGTTCAAATCATCATTATGTTCAGGCTTTAAAAAAACCGTATGTGCATGTGATGCAGTCAGATAATTTCAAAATCATTTTGCCGGTTCTTAGATAAAATATAAGTGACATACCTACTTAAGGTATGTCACTTATCGTGTACCTATAACGACAACTTCCAAAGTAAAAGCCAAACAGCTAAATCTACAATGCTGCTAAAGTATATAACAAGTTATTAGCTTGCTGATTACGAGTTCTTGCGGAAAACCCGGGTCATGTCTCTTAGCTAGTTCTGCGAGATGAAAAGCACTGATACATTGTTTCCTTTAATTCTCAGATCAGCGTGGGAAACACAAAGATTTCGATCACTATGTAATGTATAAATTGTAGATAAGTTATCTGCACTAAATAGCAGCATTATTTGCACTGAGCACCTTCCAATCAGAACATTGTTAGCCGACCACGGAGAAAATAAAACGAAAGATATGGTTTTTACGATTTACCATTAAAACCATACATTTACTTTTCGTTTGTTGGTACTTATACAATATATATGTATATGTTTATTTAAAGCTAACATGATTATCGTTTCTAACCATCCCAGGAAACAAACTGCATGATTCCTTCCCATTGATGATAAAAACTATGCAGTAATAAATAAATAAATTCTTTATTAAGAGTAACAATGAGACTCGTAGTAATACGTAACCGACGAAGATGACCAAGTATGATGGCAGTTAAATTATTTCAAGACATTTCCATGCCCCGGTTTTAAACAGTCACCTACGGCCTGAAATGATGATGGAAACGGTTCGGAAACATCGCGGCCTTTACCAATATTGCACATTGTCCTGACTTAAATGATTTTAAAAGCACCTCTACGTGTTTAACCCCTAAGGAACAATACTAACAAAACTTCCTAACAACTAATTGGCCAACTTCTGTACACTTTAACAACTAGTTGAATTATGTCGGGACTGAAAAGTTTCAAGTTTCAACCAAGAACCAACTATTCGGATTTTCTCGTCTTAGCTGTTTACCCGGTTGAATTTACTACCAAGTTGCAGTTAATATAATCTTAATACATTTTTCTGATGGCTAGATAAGATGTTTAAAGTTATATATACAACATACGTATGAGAACACTAGGAGCTAGTAGTCTTGCTTGAAGAGCATTACTTTGCAATAACACGAAACGTGAATTTTTATCTACCAACCCACTCATATGTAAAAAGAAACCATTTCCATATTACTATGCAGATTATATTATGACATCTGTACCTAGCCCCTGATTAGAGCAGCCACAAGTCCTTTGTTATTGAAATAGAAACGTACTTAAGTATCACAGACAGAGAGTTTCTACGTAGGATAGCATTACGCCATCTGTTGACAACGTAGCCACGAGTTCAGGTTCGATTGATCTTCGAGAGATTTTCCATAGCAGGCCATGTTGAGAGGCCGACGGCATTGAGTTGTTATTGTGTGTGGCGCGGTAGCGAGGTAGTGAGGTAGCGAGGTAGCGCGTCGTACGTACGCGGGGTCGTCGGCCGAGGGCGCCATGCGGGGGTGCGACACCGGGTTGCTTTGCACTTCCGCCTCGTTGCACTCATTTCCGCATAAATAGTACCTGCCTCATCGTATCAAGATTTAGGCCGAGCCGTGGACACGTCTATGAAACGTATAGGATCTCTTACCGAGACATTCTGATAGCATTTTTGAACACCAGCTCTTCAAGCACAAGTACAGAAATACAGAGCTGGAGAATAAAATACCGTGACCGCAAAAAAAAAAAAAACAACTAAACCGACTCCGTCCAACTAATCAGCGCAAACCAGCTCCAGTTAAAAGGAGAAACGCAATTTAAAGTTCCCCTTAAAAGTTTCGAAAGCGCAGGAGTGTGGGTGAAATAAAACAAAGGCAGGCACGCGCCCGCCGCGGCACTCATGCTGAGTGCTCTGCTTTGTGGCAGGCTGGGCGATACAATGCAATACGCGATACACACACACTGTGACGAGCACAAGTCTACTGAGCATAGCCAAGTAGGCTTCCGCGGGCGTACGTCCGATATGTGGAACCGATATTGTGTTACCTGCTAAATGTACGGACAACAATACGTCGCAATATTTCGTTAGCGAACGAGCATGAGCAATGTGTTGTGGTGACCACAGTGGGCACCACAACGAGTATGAGCAATGTGTTGTGGTGACCACAGTGAGCACCACAACGAGCGTGAGCAATGTGTTGTGGTGACCACAGTGGGCACCACAACGAGCATGAGCAATGTGTTGTGGTGACCACAGTGGGCACCACAACGCATTGACCTTTGCAAAGAGTTGCAAGTTTTTTTACTCTTGCCAGACTTTTTTCTACTTTTCTATTGGTTTATATGGCTTATCCAGAAAAAAACCTGTAGGTATATCATTAAGTATGTGGTTTAAGCTGCGTTTTCACAAAAAACATTTAATTCAACAAAGACAGAATTGTAACTAAATATACACACTTAGAAACAATTTTCCTTTTCTTATAAAAAAAAAAAAAATCCTCCGAGTACATACTGAGCCATTTAAAAAAAAAAAAAACTCAACTCATAATATCTTACCTTATGGCTTAGATACCTGTAAGTTTCATCAGTTGAGATTCTAAATAAATTGAACCAATGGATTGTCTCCAAAAAAGTATTTCCACTTGATTGTTGATGTCCTTACGCTCGACCGCGCAGCGTGGATCATTAGTGAGGTGAACACTAATGATCCCCTCGATCGCTACAGATCGCCGGAGGAGACAAGCGCTCCATCGAGATAGCGGTGCTTCACCAAATATCGGATTTTCCGTGTCAAGAATTCATAACAAGAATTTTACAAAAACCCGCCTCAGGCCTTCCAGTCACTACCTTAACAGCTTTTAAATTCTGCATGCTTAATTTCTGAAATAAATCATAAACTGCATAGCAACAGAACTGGGTACCTGATCTTTCTTTTGCTTAAAGTCAACGGTACCTATCCATTTGTTTATTAGTTTAGTCTGAGAAGAATATTCTAGTCTAATCTGAGAATCCGACCCTTGAATTTTGATCAGAGTGTTGCAATTTATTGAGCAAATTTAAGAGTTTGCCGGCCGGCTCCGGCGGCCCCCACCACTCGGCGGAGTCTTAGAGATGACGAAAGAGCCCTAGACCCTTCTATCTAAAGCGTTGCTTTGTCCCTTCCACTGGAACTACTTTTCAGTACTGAACATGCTTCCTTTAAAAAATATAAAATTACCCATTTTGCTTAATAAGTTCACAGACTACAGATATGCGATGAATGAATTGAAACTTACATTTTTGCAATAACACGGTTACTTTGTAACCTTCCCCCGATAAGCGATCTTCGCAACTTTCCTTGACCTTTAGAACAGTACACTAGCTAGCTACACAGCAATAGGTAAGGGATACAACGACAGCGCCCACCTCAAGTAAATGCCACGATGAATTTATTATACCTCTTGGATCAAAAAACATTTTTATTACAATATCATAATTTCATTTCAATGAAAGTACATGTATTTTCTATTTTAGTTTAGATGATAGATAGACAAACAAAAAAACCTTCAGACGATATATTACTCCGACAGTGTCTGATAAGCAAATTGCTCAACGATCCTAGTCTGCTCCAGATAGAGTCGCCGTCATGGAAGTACGTCACGGTTGATTGATATAAGGATGTAACTATATCGTTATCCTCTAATTCGGTTCTAATGGAACAGTTAAGGAAGCGTTCTCGAGGCGGGGCCAGTCCTCGTGAAGGAAATGAGTTCAATTTACCATTATCTCGGGGAATTGAATGGTGCGACCTCGCTCGCCACTTGTTATGCTGACTTATTTAGTATGACAATCCAACTAGAAAACCATCACGGAAATGGCACGGTTGCAAATTGGGTTCGCTCTAGTGCTGCAGTGACTCGGAGTTATTGAATTAGATTTTTATTGAATACTCAGATTTACGAAAAAGTTCGTTATTCCTTTAAAAAAAATTGTTTAGCTTTAGAAATAGGAGCCAGCCGTTGCGCGGTGTTATTATGGATTATATACAATCTTGCTTCTATCAAACCTTTTCCGAATATTTAATACCTATAGTAACTTACAGGCTTATATTGTTTGTTTATTTACCTTTGATATTTCACAATTTTCCTTGACCAGACCGTCAATAGGTACTTCAAAACTCAGACGGGTTCTCTTTATGTCACGAGAAAGTAACAAGGTGTTCATCCACACATACATGTTTGTGTTGTGTGACCTGATGGCCATAGTTAAATGGCAATTGAGACAAAGATATAGTGCAAGCCGGCGAGGTGCATGCAGTCTAGTGAACACATATCTTATTAGGACAGGAGGCTTGGTGGTCGCAGTACCTACCTGCTCCTTCATGAGGTCTATGTATACCTACCTATTCCTTTGTTGAACAACTCTAACGGACTACTACACATGTGTAGTCATATCTCGCTACTTAGTTTCTGCAAGTATAAATCTGATTTACATCCGACTCCTAACAACTTCAGGTCCAGTTGAAAACCAGCGTCGGGCACTAGGTGTCTGCTATTTTTGCTACAATGAACCGGCTGTATTTGGCGTAGCCGTAAGGCACACATTCTTGCTAATTTCTTACAACGCACCACTTTTTATTTGCCAGAGTAGTTGTGTGCCTTTTAGTCAGTGTTAAATAAAAGTAACTATTTTCTTTCCTTCTTTCAAGTAAACATAATTTTTAATTTCAATAATTTCCTTGCTGCCAGCGGGTGCGACGACGTGCAGCGTTCGCTGGAGCTGCTGGACCAGGTGCTGAGCGAGTACGACGAGGGCGAGCCGCGTTCGCTGGAGGCACGCGTGCCGGCCACCCCCGCGACCCCCGCTACCCCCGCCACGCCCGCCACCGACGACGACTCGCCGCTCGCCGGACACACTTCCGAGGACGATGGATACATGAGCATGAACGGCAGGAGGTAAGAAACTCATTTTTATAGTGATCCCTAATCTATATTTTTTTTACAAATAATGATGCAGTCAATGTGTGAGTTATTTGATTTTTTGTACGTCATATTAAACGTCCTAAACCCATAGAGTCTTCTTGACTAGGTATAGTTATTTGTCACCAATCTGCTATGCATCTGTTAGTTTTAGGTAAGAATGGCAAGAATAAAAAAAAAATTAAGCCCTTCTAATCTTCACCAAACTGGTACCTAAACTCGACAATTCGCAACAATGTCGGCTTCGAAGAAGAGCAGGAGGATATCCGCCATATGCTTGTCAAAGGATGTAATGAAATAACACCTTCTGACTAACTTATTACACTATACATTGGTAGCGATTATGAGTTTATTGAAGATTATTTTTTCACAAACGTAGGTACTCATTGCCATCCAACAAACTCATGTTGATGATATTTTTTTCACATTTCGATTTCTTACCCTATTGACTTTAGAGCTAATAATAACTCGTCCACTTAGGCCACAACAATAGACAATGATATCAGATAATGGTTCATAATGTTCCTAAGTACATAGGTATACCCAACCGAAGCCATTCGGCTATTGTTGCTTAGACAGGTCCATATCCAGCTCTATCTTTGAAATACAATACCTAACATTTATCTAGCGATGGCCGTTGAATCAACGAACTAGTTGAATCAACCGTTGATCTCCTGTCAACGCATTAACGTTAACTGTTTATGAATCAACTAGTTGAATTCGTCAACGACGTTGACTCGTTTAATTCAATTAAATTCGTCAACGACGTTGACTCGTTTAATTCAACTAAATTCTTCAACGACGTTGACTCGTTTAATTCAACTAAATTCTTCAACGACGTTGACTCGTTTAATTCAACTAAATTCGAGAACGCAAACGCAACGAACTGAGCAAATTAAAAAACTTCCGTTGAAAATGACATCATACATTGCAAGCGACGGTCATGTCATAGAATTTGAACTCTAAGTAACGCATGAAAGAGTTGATTTATATTTAGAGAAACCGGTTCATACATACTGGTTTCATGGTTTGTTTGTTTACGTTAAGAAGTTCGCTTTCTTTAATTTTTATTTCACTCAGTTTATGACAAGTTGCGCACAAGGTCAGAGGTTTTTGTTGTTTATCGGAAATAATATTAGACTTTTTAGTTAATGTTTATAGTAACAGTGTTATGTGTGTTGTTTTTGTAAATATATTTTTTTATGCATTTAAAATGTCGGGACGTACTAAGAGTAACAGTGAATTGTGGCTTCATTTTGAAAACGATGATTCTAGCGGGAAAGCTGTCTGTAACGTGTGCAAGGAGAAAATATCATACAAATCGACCACGGCAAATTTAAAAAGCCCCAAACGGAAACCGTTGAATGAATTAACTTTGTAAGTTAAATAACAATTAACGATTAACTTTGTAAGTTGACATTAACGATTAATTTTGTAAGTTGACATTACTGCACGTTAACTCGTTGCCGAATTTAACTAGTTGATCAACTAGTTGACGAACGTAAATCAACGTTGACGTTTCGTTAACGGAAAAACCTTCAACGACCCATCACTAAATTTATCGCTTGTAGTAGTAGCCGCAATATGATTCATGCGTACTTATTTATTACATTATCATAGTTGATACTGTTCGAAGAATATTGCAGCATACTCCCATTTTTCTAAGGTCATTAAGAGTTATTTTATTTTTGTCTATGGATTCATGTGTGTACCGACTGCTGTGGGCCAAAACACTCGGTTAGTTTTTTTTTGTTGACAGTTGCGCCAGTGGCGCAACTTGGGAGAGGCCTATGTCCAGCAGTGGATAGGCTGAGTTGATTGATTGATTGATAATATCAATCAATCAATCAACTCAGCCTAGAGTAGAGTAGGTATGTATTCTTATACAGGCTAGTAACAAAATTATAATAATGAAATCACCAACACGTTTGAATTGAAACCGTAAATCTTGACATGCATGTTAGTAGTTTTCTTGGTACTTGGTATACTAATGTATTTGTGGTATATTTCAGAGCGAAGTTCGCGCTGGGTTTCCGTCCGACGGAAGAGCGCGAGGAGCCTTCGCCCCCGGACCCGCCGTCGCCGCGCTTGCCGCCGCCGCCCGAGGAGGCCCAGCGCATCATCTCCACGTTACTGCCCAAGTAAATATTGAGACATATAAAACAATTCAGAAAATGCCTGACAGACAACGCTAAGTCTAAGCCACTGAAGATTGAAACATGGAATTGGATGTGTTTGCTTGAGGGTACCTCTGTACTCATTCTGAACCCTAAAATCCAGTGCAGAGAACAACTTTTAGCGCTTTAGCGGTTCTAGCGAGGACAGATTTACAAATCGAATGCTCCCAGATCCTGAAAAATGTAATATAATATTTAAATACCTAGAAGCATGAATATTGTAATATATTATATCATAGAGAACTACATTTTACGAAATAGGCCCAAGTCTCAACTTGGCCTTGCTTGAGACTTATATATATATCTATATATCATTAGTTACTATCTATATCATAACAATGTTACAGAGTGTCACCGGCAAACTCAGCCAAGCGAACGATATCAGCTGAACAGCGGGAGGCAGAGGAGAGATTGGACTCCATCATCAGCGTCAATGGCATCACCACGGCCACGCAGACCACTTTTGTAAGTAAATGCAGTTTTTTATTAAATCACAAGAAGATACTTATAATCTATAGATGCATATAGTACCTATTAACATTAAAGAAAATATGTTCTTTAGTCTGGTCATCTTGATTTCAGCCAAAAACCAGACACCAACGGCCCTACGGTTGGGAAAAAGACACAGAAGCGAACGGCTTCCAGCTGCAGCAGCCGCCCGTGCCCCCGTACCGGTTCGCGTCGCTGCAGCACGGCGCGCGCCCGCCGCAGCCCGACACCGCGCCCGCCTGGCTGCCGCCGCGACACAACGCGCCACCCACCGGCCTTAAGAAATCACCCAGTGTCGAGAACCCACCGGTCTTCCCATTCATGGGTTTCTCCAGTGAATTCAACGACAAACCATACAATGAACATCCAGTCACCATATATCCGGGGCCAAATATCCAATTCAAAAAGGAACCAGCACATTCACCGACATACAACGTACCAAAAATTTCACCTTCCAACACGAAAAGCTCGGAAAGAAATAGCAGTATGAAGCGCGACAGCAGGTCGGACGGTGAAATGTTATCACCCAAAGGGAAATTACCTCCGCGGACTCTCGCCGGTTCTATGGAGAGACATAGAGAAGTGTGTAGAGGATCGACGGAGGACGTGGTTGTGAGCTGTAAGAGGAGAAGTTCGAGTAAGAGTAACGACGAAGAGCACTTTTCGGACGATTCTCTGGAGGAGTCGTTCCCGCCGCCGCCGCCCGCTGTTACTACGCCTTCGAAACGCAATTCCATAGCTTGGGAAGTGTCACTCGATGGTGATGACCCTCTACTTACACCGGGAAGCACAAAGGTAATTGTTTAGTAAACTGGGTTATAACATCGACAGAAAATGGCTTACACTTTATTACAAGGGTCCGTGAACTATGAAATTATATTAAAGTTTGCATTTTGCAAGCAACAAACTGGATTAGAATCATACTCACATCTGGAATTAGATGGCTTTAATGGCTCTTTACTTTAAAAGAAGTATATCAATACTACTTTCTTTACTTTAAAAGAAGTATATCAATACTACTTTCTACCTACCTTAGCCCAGCAGTTTAATCGCGTTTATTCTTTTTATTACTAATAACAGTTTTCTTTACTTGTTTTCAGGTTATTGGCCGACGAAGAAGAAAGTCAGGTGATCAGTCTCATTCTAGCACAAGCTCAATACCACAAAGAGTAGATGATGATTGGGGAGAGGAGTACTGGCCGCCGCCACCTCCACTGACGCAGTGTGAGACCCTCGCGTCACCCACTTCAGATGCTGATCAAGAAAGCCGACGAGCACAAGATCTAGCGTGTGGTACATACGTCATCAGAAAAGGCAAAAATCGAAAGCAGTTACCAAGTTTCAACAAGAACACGACTAACAAATCTCCCACCAACCTACTCAACAGTCACAGTTTGAATAGAAGTTTAGATACTGATAAGTCTATGGACGGGTCGAGCATATCAATCAGCGGCTCCGGATCAGTAGGCTCGTACAACTCCCGACCGAGCTCAGATTTAAGTTTGCCACAATCTCGATACAGTGTAGACTTGAACTCGAGACTGAGCCGAGAGCTTAACACTCCAAACTCTAGATATAGTATAGACCTTTGCACTCCGAATTCTAGATTGAGTAAAGAGATAACATCGCCAAAATCTCGTCTTAGTTTAGATCTTAATAACGGTCCAGATAGATATATCGCTCAGGAGTACTTCGGCCATAGTCCCAAAAGTAGAAAATCACACAGTGAGAAAGGAGCTCATACGTCTAAAGTTCAGAGCAAACTGTCCCCACAAAATAGGTTTTCCGATTTTAAAAAGTATTCATCGACTTTCGATAATATTCAGTCACTCATAAGAGAAGGAAAGGTGGAGGAGACACCCCCGACGGAATGCAACGAAACCGTCAACGAACTGACCACAGTGCCTCCCAACATGGTGCGCGTGGTGTCGCTGCCGAGCCTGGGCGACGAGGCGGGCGCCGGCCGCACGGCGCTCATCACCACGGTGGAGGAGGAGGAGGACGCCGACAGCGGCGAGCGCGGCTCCAGCGGGGACACCTCGCCGCTGCGCAAGATCGAGAACAATATTAGCGCTATATTAAGTCAAGGTCGGGACCAAAAACATTTTACCCCATATATACCTAAAGACTGGAATATTCATAAGGATGAATACTGTGATGACGTATCTAAAGATATATTAGAAAACAATTTCCGTTATAGTTCTAGAGAGAGACAAAAGAGACATGATATACAGAAATCGTCGAGTCACAATGAAATACAGAATCAGCGGTCGATAGATCGCCGTGACCGTTCGAAGAGGTCGAACAGTATGCATAAATCCACGAGCGCCAAAGATGTACCAGTTAGTTTGATGCGGCAGCCATCTTCGTCAGACTCTGCTGTGTCGAGCGGCGGAGACTTCCCCCTCAATGTTCAAATAGTTGAGCACTCGTACAGGCACCCACCGCTACCGCTGCCCCCATCGCCTATATTAGTTCACGAGATGGGGCCTCTGCCGCAAACCCCAGAGTCACCGAAGTTTCCTCCCCTACCTCCCTCGCCTGTGCAGGAGGTTGATGATGAATATACAGAAATTATGCAGCCCTCAGAGAAACGTCATGTGAAGAAAGCTGACACGTTGCCAACACCAACGATGGAGTCTAGGAGAAGGTAAGCCTATCAACTTTAAATTAATGCTTAATCTAATCATTTATTTTTCAAATAAAGAATATACCTATTCATAGTATTCATACTGTATTCATAGGTGCTAAAATAAATATTTTGTTCCTAAGGCCTTCGGAACCCCCCGCGGTGCCGCCGCATCGTGATACCACAAACAGTCTCAAGACGCGCTCTATGGAAACCAGTTATAATAAAAACAGGAGAAGCAGTAACTTCAAGAGTGGTTCAACCGATAGAAGAACGTTACCAACAGGTATGGGTTCTTCATTATTTGCCTTTGACTTGTAGAGTCCGCCTACGAGGGACAGTACAGTTTATATGGCCATGCTGTGGTACAGCAGCCACCAAAATGATAGCTGGGCTGACTGACCATGGTATATACGAATCTTCATTTGCAATCCTGACCAAGGATTGTCCCTGCTCATTCATGCTTTAATAAAAAATAGAAAAATCTTAGATCTAAAAGGGTTAGTGCTAATCGAGTATTGCGATCCCACTTACCTACTCGTTTGGCAAGTCTGCTGTCGAAGTATTTTCAAAATATTTTCTGCTCTATGTGTAACTTACCTAAATATCCTGCCTCGAAAAAAAATATAGCCGCTGTACTAGTAATATATAAGTTCAAATAGACATCGATAGATGGCGCTGTCTGCGCCAAAATACGAAAACATTAGAAACTTCCCGAGGTTTTTTTGCCAATTGAGCTACCGTCATGTAGCCATACAAAGTCATGGTAGTGCAAACTGAAGTGATACTTACATAGTGTTAAGCCAACAGAAGTTTTGTTTTTATAATATGTATATTTAGGTAAAGGTCTACCTACGGGCATGTGCCGCCTGATTAAATAAATATTTATTATTATTGATACTAAGCCAGGGTTAAAATAGGTCACTGCCAGATTTACCAAAGATTAAACTTGACTGTTCTAAATTTGCATTTTGCATCGTATCCTGTAAAAATATCACGTCCGTAACTTCAATGCAACTTCTCTATAACAACTTTATAAACTTTCAGACATCGGAGCGAGCGGCGCCAGACGTAGGACCCTGCAGCGCCAAAGCCGCGAAGCTGCAGCGTCAGGGCGCGGTCCCCTGCAGACGTCTGCCAGCCTGCCCGAGACTCCGGTGTTCGCGCGGGGATGCGACGTGCCGCGCACTCCACCGAGAAACTCTACTGGACCCCCCAGGAACAACACCATGAATTCAATACAGTCGATAGGTTGGTTGCAAACTTATTTAAAAACCATCATTTCATGTTGCAGAAAACTCGTGAAGCCGTTGGTCGCGGCTTGTATTCGTAGATCTTTGACAGTCGCTACGAGAAGTCAGAAGCCCGATAGTCTGACAACCAGTTTTAACAAAGGATATCGTACTACCCTGTAACTGGGTTGTGAACTTGTGATGGTCAGATAACCAGTCGCTTCGTGTAAAATACTAGTATTCCGTTTCATCCAGTTAGACTGGATGCCGACCGAAAAGGCTAGGCAGGTGATGATTTCAATAGGCCGCCTACTGGTCAGAAAAACTGCAAGATGAACTCGTATGTTTCTGATTTAAACACTATGGAATACTGAGATCTGGATTTATTGGAGTAAGAACCAAGTAAGAGTAGGTGAAAAATACCCTTGCTTTTATTTGCAAGAAATTATGAAGCATATTTTTTTATGGTTTGGCTCAATTTAAGTTATGTTATGTCAATATTTTCGACGGCAGGTGAACCCTCTCTGCCCAACAAATGTTAAACATGACAAACTCACTCGATACTCTTCTCGATAAATAAATAATAATAAATAAACTCTTTTGGCAACTGTGCCTGCTACGTGCCTACATACCATTTATCGAACGACAAATCTCAAACAACTGCATACTTGTAAAGTACCTACACTTATTTTAAAATGAAACCAAAACAAAAAAAAAGAAAATCATTCTATATACCAAATATTGCAAAAAAGTTGCTACGAGAGTCCTACGAATGCGTAGAATAAATTTTTGACCTTTACTAAAACTTCCCTCCCAACTGTGAGTCCGACTCCCACACTAATGGTTACGTACTTCGAAAACTATTACAGTTTACCTTATTTTTATTAATCACCATGATAGAAGCCATAGGTACACGCATTCTGTGACAACTAGCTACCCTTACCGTTAAAAAGTTACAGCACGTTGACCGACCGAGGTAAGGATAGACAGACGACATACTATTACTACTAGGGTCTCGTTGGCACCCTTCGAGTATGGAACCCTAGAAAAAATAAATTCTTAACCAAATCATGCATTAATTTTCCATAATCTGTTGCTACGAAAGAGCTACGAGAGTGCTATGACGCCGTAGAGGGGCCTTTTTTGACCTTACATTCGCTAAACTTTCCTCGATAATCCACTTTATTATCTTTTTGTTTTTTATTTACTCCTGAGAATAAAACTATTAGTTAAATAAAAGTCCATTCGGTGGCGTAGCACTCTCGCAATCTGCACGGACAAACAAACGGAAGAAATTAAAGACATAATGACAGATTGTAAAAAGAAAAATTAAGAAAATAAAATGCCACTTTGTACAAAAAGTGATATAATTATCTTTGTATTTATTAATCGTAGAGAACAGATAAAAGTGGTCGTGGTGGTGTAAATAATAATGATTTTATATCAAAATGTGTTCACAATGTATAAACCTTAATTATTTTAACTTTCACAAACAAAATTTTCCGGGAATTAAGCTATTGTTTCCAGATGACTCATAAACGCACTCCCTACCAATGATTGTAGATGTATTCACATCAAAAGTTAAAAAATGATGTCTAAAAGCAAATGTGCCTTTTACTATAACTGCGAAATAGACCCGAAGTGTGCTATGTGCTATACTCCAAT
Source organism: Lithophane ornitopus (assembly GCA_948473465.1). NCBI lineage: Eukaryota > Metazoa > Arthropoda > Insecta > Lepidoptera > Noctuidae > Lithophane > Lithophane ornitopus. The sequence goes on along the minus strand of OX419617.1, from coordinate 12,012,360 downwards.
CATTTCTCCCACATTCGTGTTTTAATACCCTTTATTATACAACAGTTGCATAAATAACTATTACTTCACGAGAAAGCACCACAAAATCCGAACCGGATGCGGCTGAATACCAGTATTTTACCTGGAGCGACTGCATATCTGACCTCCACAACCCAGTTACTGGGTAACACGATACCGCTTGGTAAGACTACATTTCGGACTTTTGGGCTTCTGTCTGCCGAGCAACAACAAAGCAACGGCTTAACTTGCTCTCTGTGACTCGAAGGGGTTTCGATATGTAATGGATGATCACCCATCCACGAACCAACTGCCGAAAGCGTACCTAGCTTAACCTCCTATCGACCCGTGCGCGGCTGTTATCATTTTGCCACGAATCCCTTCGAAAACTAATCGAAAATTAGTTTTTATATTTTACTTTACGTACGTGTATTCACTCCCGGACTTCAAACTATCAAATTACAATGCGCATCAATAACGTTTGTATAATTAGAAGTGTCCTTTACCGCAAGTACTGAACAAACAGGTAATTTACATGTAGATAGTTCAAGTCGAGCAAACTGCCTATTAACATGGCAAGCACTAATAATACTTAAAAACTACAATCGTGCCTAATATGATGTCATGCATGGTGTTGTGCAGCTTGATAATAGAAATAATCATAATGAT